>VDFB02075321.1:68951647-68972259 GCA_007258455.2 Sequoia sempervirens
AAAATATAAAGTAAATAAATTGAAGTAAAAAAAAATCATATGAAAATTTTAAAAACTCTTTTAAATAAAAATTAAGAAAATCACATAAAATGATATATAATAATTTTTAATTAGAAAGTCTATACACAAATTACCCAATATCAATGACAAGAACACATAAATTCCAATAAAATTACAATCCACTATAAACATTGAATAACAAATTGTTTGGACCATTCAATTTTTCACAATAGCTATTCTATGTTTAAAGATAGAAACAAGCACATAAGAATATGACAGGACAATAAAACAGTCTCTTAACAAGGCATGGTGTCTATTGCAAAAGGACGAACCAAGGGTAAGGCCGTTTTGATATCAACGTTGCCACGGTTCAAAGTCTCAAGGAAAACATAGTCTTCCGAAAATAGCGATCGAACACCAAAGACGGAACATCTTTGAAGGTGGAGAGGAGCAGTTTTGATGAATTTGTCAAGCAACGCTTGTCTTCCTTGATCGAAGCTTGGGCTACGCCAGTGGAAGATTATCCTCACATGCTCTACTCCTCTCGGCAACGCATCCCATGTATTTACGTCAACAACCTTCTCAAACTCCTCCTCCGGCACACCATTCAACAACACCACAACGGGAGTACGATAGAGTTCTCTCAGCAGGGAAAAAGCACCTACAAAAACAGGGCCCACAGGTTCGCTTATGGCCTTGAAATTGCGAAGAAAAACGAGAGTTTGGATTGTGGGCATGGCCTTCACCAATTCCATGTACTCTTTCATGCAACCTCTTGAATCAAAGTTCACATGTGCCGTAGTGATTTTGGGTAGCCTTGATCCTATAATTCTCAGCTTTGCTTCACCCATCCTACGCTTCTGCTCTGTGAGGTCATGCCATCCGAAAAAGAAAAAGTCGGCACACTCTAATTCCAGTGGGGAGGTCAGCGTTGCATACGTGTCCAGCTCCTCAATGCCCAATCTGAAGTGCAATTTGGCATACTTGAGGCGGGGGCAGGCCTGCAGAAAGGCCGCGTGGACATGTGGCGGGTTGAACGATGGGGAATGGCGCCAATAAGATTCCAGCCTGGGGCAGTTCCTCCCCACAATGTCTAACGTCACCAAGGCCTTGCGATCTCCTCTCACATACTCCCGCTCCGAGTCCACTGCCAGGTGTCGCAGATACTGCTGAGATGAAAGAAACTTGTGGAGGAAGTAACCATGCGCAAGGATGTCCACCACGCGCGGTGTGCCCGCATAGAGGTCGATTTCCGGGTGGGTGGAAAAGGAAAAGTATCCCAAAATGGCGTCCACTGTTTCCTCATCGTATTTGTGGTGGCGGTGAACGTCATAGCAGAAACGGAGGCTCACGAGGCGGCTGCAGGAGAAGTGATTGATGAGGTAGTTGCAGATGGATGGCGTCACGCTTTCGAAACAGGACATGTCCACCCTACGACGCTGCTCGTATAAATATTTGGCCTGGGATGCCACACCTCTGCAACATGATATCAAGTTTGCAATATCTTTCAACGATAGCTTTTCCCCTATTTCAATGATTATCTCATTCGGGAGCTCTGGCAACTTCATACAAGTACGGCTTGTCCTTCTCCTTCCTTCTCTCAATTCGCTCATCCTGCACAAAACCTGAATAAAATCATTCATGTTGATTTCAAGCTTCAGTATCATATTATGCAATTTACGAAATTTACAATTTAAAATTGAGAGAATGTCTGCAGAGCAAGTCTTAATTCAGGGCTTTTCCTATTTCTTAGAACAATGTTTTTGGAATATATATCACTAAATAGAGTACATCTAATCTATGGCAAAAGAAAGTGCTTATCTGTCAGATGAGTCAGATCTTGAAATTTGACAATGTTTTTGGAATATATATCAGTAAATAGAGTACATCTAATCTATGACAAAAAAGAGAGTGCTTACCTTGCAGATGATTCAGATCTTGAAATTTGACTAAGTTCAACACTTGTTACTTGCCTCAATGATTTATTTTCAAGCATGAGAATGATCACAAACTGTAGAATTAGGGTAAAATTCAGGTGAAAGGCATGAATCAATGGTATCAGTCATCAAATACATAAAACTTAAACCCTAAAGACCCTAATTCAACAATGAAGCACAAATGAACATAGAAATATAAGCAATAATATCATAATTCCTATGCCATTGTTGAATCACCTTCATTGCTCTTCTCCATTTTGCTTTATATGCTATTGCCCCAGATTTGTAGTATGCAAGAATAAGCAAGAATAAACCTAGTAATAGTAACAACAAAATATCAAAGATAGTGGTTGTAATTAGTCAATTAGTGTCAAAATGAAAGGGATAGGTCTCTTTTATAGAAAACCAAATTTGAATGAAGGACCAAGATTAAATGATGGAGATCAATGGATGAGATTGCTTTGAGAAGCAAGGAAATGGGGTTAGGGCTAAAATAGGGTTTAGTTAGTGATGGATGGTGGAGATTAAAAGTTAATAAAACCTTATCAAGGGTGAAGGTTAGTTGAGATGAGTGATAAGATTTGCACAAAAAAAGAGGTGGTTGGAGTAAATTAAATAATAAAAGCAATTATTTAATTAGAAAAGAAGAGGGAAAAGTTGAATTTTTAAAAGAAATACGATGTATTTAATTGTGGAAGAAAAAGCTAATGAATAATTAAATAAAAATAATTATTTAATTATAGTAGGAAAATATTAATAAATAATTAAATAAATGAGAATTTATTTAATTATAAAGTGAAAGAATTAATTAGTGATGTAATTAAATAAATTGATTTAATTAATTAAACATACTAAAAATCAATTAAATAAATAATTATAATTATTTAATTAATAGAAGAATGACTTTAAGAAATAATTAAATAATAATAAAAAATTATTTAATTACATAGGAGGGGAATTAATGTAGAAAATGGCGTTCACAAGCTTAAGAAAATTTTCAATGTCTACACAAACATCAGAATTAATTTCTTTCACACTTAAAAGCAACACAATCCATTCAATTGGAGCTTCCTCTTATCAAGTTATAAACAAGAATGCAGGTTTCAAGGATTGAATGTATCATGGGAATCAAACTTCCATGTTTAAGGGCGAAGGAGCTAAATGCAGGTTTCAAGGATTGAATGTATCATGGGAATCAAACTTCCATGATTAAGGGCAAAGGATCTATAGCCAAAGTATATCCATAGTTATTAGTTTTTTCCCAATCCTAAAATAGAAACACACGACAAGGTGGTACATGTAATCCTACTTTTCAAGTTCTAACTCACACTCTCTATCTATATATAAGGCATTAATAAATTATTTTATTTAAGAATTTCGCTATTTTTGATAAACTATCACTTACTAAGTATAGGAAAGAAATTCTTTTGATGGTAATAGGACTGTATTTAGATATTTTTGTTTTGGATATTTAAATATTTTTTATCATGATTCTAGAAATATTATTGTATAAACAAAAAAAATAAAATAAAATGCATACATATTTTTATTTTTTAAATTATTTTTAAATAAACAAAATAAAATATATCTTTTTGTGTAGGGGTAATTTTATATTAATCTCAAAAAGAAAGATATAGCTTCTACTATGAAGATGGCCAAAATGCAGAATCCCTTCTTCCATGACTAGAAACCACATACCTCTCTTGTTAAATTTTCTTTGATGCAACCCACTGTAGAATTAGGCTAACAAGCCATGACTGAGCAACCTGCAAGCCAAACATTGGACTGAAATCTAAAATTTTGGATGCATATGAATCTATTTAGCTAAAATGTCAAACAAACTATACAATACCACTATTAACATGTAGAATTAAGCACTGACATGGACTATATACTAACCATAGAAAATCCTAGACACAAGTCAAACCCACAACTACCATAGTAATCATATGAACCCATGGGCACGAGCAAAGGACTAAAACTCCGCATCCCAATTGAATTGACCCCACACTAGAACTAGCTGCAAATATTTTTTTAGATAATTCACTCCAACCACTGTGAACTACATATGCTTGATGAGTGCCATCCCCTTAAGATCAATCAATAATGAATAATACTTGATAACCTTCCCAAGGATCCTATAATAGAGGCATGTCTCATGGTCGAGGAACTCTGACCCCTAGCATCGCTGCATACAAAATCTCCTTCAACCCCACCAACAGATTAGCCTTAAACAATTTCCTCACCATTGTCTCATCCATGACTTGAGGAGTGCTAATGTCTAGCAGAATCACCAGAAACCATGAAACAATATTGGTATCAACCCGATAAGCCTCACTATCCTCCAAAAAACCATTACCCAAAATGATCTTTACTGCAACCAGGGATAGGGCATCATCATTGAGGAGTACCTGCTTCAATATATGGTCTTTCACCTTTCCTTTGAAAGTCATTTTACTTTGTGCTCTCCAATTGAATGGGTGTATCAACACCAATGCTCATTAGTGTCTCTATAGATGTATCCATAATAAACATTGAACCTTTATCCATTTTCATCGTTAAAAAATTCAAACACCATATAACTTGTAATTGTGCATCAATAGCCTTATAATAGTCAAATTAAAATCATTTTTAATGCATTCTGCACCTATTTGTGTGTGTCCATCTGCCAAGCCAGCCTGTAATTAGTGTTAAACCTCCATTTCACACTTGTAGAGGCCTAAAAATAATTACTTTCGTTCATGTGAAAAGATTTTCCACCCTCCCAATTTGGATTTCATATGACCCATAGAAGGAAACATTTGTTTGATTAGACTATGAATATTGAATTCTCTAAAGAATGATGCCACCCAAAGTTGGCCAACACCGTTGATCAATGAGGTGACACACCAAGTGTGACTTTGCATGTCTATGTAAACATACACCCTGGAAAGCTCAAAACATACCATTCCCACCACTACAAATATGAATTATCAACCACCGAGGTTATTCAAAGGAGTTTGAAACAATATAACACCACCAACCCATGCATATCCAATCCAATCACAAAAATCACTACTTTCCACAACATTGTTTGTGGAAAGCACATTTATATTTGAATTGCATTGGACTCTAAATATCAACCCATTGCTAGTTGAAAATTTAGCCTTCAACGTCCACTGAGAGCCTTAAATTTCTACTAGACTTTCCACAACTATAGCTATGGAAAGTTTCCCACCCAACCTCCCAAAAATATATCTATTTTAACATAGAATTGATGCTCCCTTACTGTAGGTATTGAACGTTTCCTTTCTCGATCTACCATTAGCTCCTAGGTTGGAGAGGGGATCAACCTCCATATTTCCTTCTCTTAGAATATGATTGATTATGACAAGCTAAAAACCTTCCAACAATTTTAGTGCAATGTCTAATTTCACTCATAAAATTCCAATTCACCAACCTCCTTGATCTTAGCCCATTGATGACCAAAGAAGAATCTCCTTAGATTACTATGTTTTAAATGTTTAGTTTGTGACATAGTTTGAGGCCAAGGATTAATGCTAGTAATTTTGTTGCATTGTTGGTTCCAACAAGAAGAGGTTTGACCATCCTACCAATGACCATTCCATTCCAATCTTGAACAATACACCTAGCCCCCAAAATACTAGGGTTTCCCTTAGCCATGCCATCAAAGTTCAACTTATACTACCTAGCATCCAAAGGCTCCCAATGCACCATCTTTTTGGATTCCTAAGTTTTGATTCCACCCTCCCCAACAAAAGCTAGTGTCTTCAAACCATCCCAATTCTTGTGCATATTAGCATCCCAAACTGTGAAGTTTGCTTTTTGTGACTTGGATCTTCTACCCTCGAATTAACTACCTCAACAATGCTTGCCTCAACCTTGTTTAAAAATTATTTCTTTGAAATTTCTTTAACTTGGAAGAGATGCATGTTTATTTCCTTCCAAATCTCTCATACTAACACTGAGTGGCTAGTGATCCAAAGGCCACCAAACATAGCCTTTTTGTGAAAGGCATATCCAAAATATTTTTTAGACACACAGATTGCCATTGCAGCTTGGCACTAAGCCAATGCCAACAACTCATAGAAAATGGAAAATTAAGAAAGAGGTGATCCCCAAATTCATCTTTCTTACAAAGTATACATCTAGTAGGACCCACATATCCCATTCTAGTAAATCTATCTACAGTGAGGACCCTACCCTGAGAAGAGGACCATGTAAATATTCCTACCTTTGGAAGGAAGTGTTTGTTCCAACACAAATTGATTGGTAACCCGACATCTTCCATGTTGTTTCCACACAAAACTATATATCCATCCTTCATGCTGTAATTCCCAAAATGGAGAAGCATTCCACCTTAGCTTATCATCGCCTTTTCTGAAGCAAACAAACTGACAATTTAATACAACTTTATAAGCTTCAACCGTCCTATTATCTAAACCAAGGCCTCTTATGCTTTTCAACTGATGTGATAATCCACCATTTTCTAATTTAGTCAACATGTAATCCCTCACTTTGTCACACCAAAGTTGTTTTGTGATGACCTTTTCTTGTGTTAAATCCTCCCTATCAACAAGTTTTTTATGTCCTTCCCAAGAATCTTCCTAGAATAGTCTTGTGTATCCATCCTTGATTTCCCATGTCAAGTGCCTAAGAATCAAATCTCTACTACTTCTAATAAAGTTCCATATCCTTGAACCAATCAGAAGTGTTTGCGTAGTGAAAATGTTGTTTTCTTCTTTATCCAAATATTTCACCTTTAGAATCTTGACCCATTTGATATCATGCTTTGTATGTATCGACCAAACCAACTTTTCTCCCAGCACCTTGTTGTACATGATAAAATTCTTTAGACTTGCACCATCTACCTCTTTCCATTCACATATATGTTTTCACTTGATCAGGGGGTATTTTTGTTGCTCGAAGTTTCCTTTTCAAAAGAAGGTCCTCATTTTTTGATTGATTTCTTTGCTAGTTGTGCTAAATAAGGGAATGTAATACATCATATAAATCAAAATTACAACAATTACTGACTTGAGCATAGTGAGCCTTCCATCCCATAACAACCATCTATACTTCCACATTGCAACTTTAAATTTTTCCCTATCCAATAGGGGGTTCCAAAGCTCCCCTAGTAACACACCCTTTGCCAAAGGAAACCCAAAATACTTGCAAGGAAGAGTGCTCTTTCTAAATTTTATAATTCTTAAGATCTACATTTCTCTATTAATGTTTGTGTTGAAAAAGAAAACTTCTGACTTTTCTTTGCCGACTTCCTTCCCTGATGCCAATGAATATTGGTCTAGAATATTTTTGAAATTTCTTGCTTCAAATTCTTGAGCTAAACCAAATAGTATTATGTCATCAGCAAGTTGTTGATGTGTAATCTATGGCATACCATGAGTTATCTCAATCCCTGCTACGTGACCATCAAGCCAATCCTTGGAACAAGATCTCCCAAAGTACTTGACCATGATAATGGAAAGAAAGGGAGACAATGGATCCCCTTGTCTAAGACCCGAGAAACATTAAAGAAGCCTTCTAGGGAGCTACTTATAAGAACCAAGTACCTTGGATAGGAAATCTATTGGAAGATCCAATTTAGCCATCCTTTATGAAAGCTAAATTCCTGCAATACCTTTAACAAAAATCTCCAATTAAGTTTTTCAAATGCTTTCCTAATATCTAGTTTTATCAACATAGACTATTTTTTTGTTTTATGGATTGATTGAATGGCCTCTTGGGAAATTACCACTCCATCTAAGATCTACAGGTTCCTAGGATTAAACCTATTTGTTCCTCTATAATTATATCTAGTAAAATATTCTTAACTCTATTAGCCACTGCTAAATGGCTAAAATCTTGTAGACAATATTGCAAAGTGCAATTGGTCGATATTCTTCAAGAAACTCCAATTTCTCCTTCTTTAGGATGAGATTGAAGAAGGTATTGTTTACCTACCTAAGGGCACTATGTGCACATCTAGAATCTTCAATCACCTCATCCACCTCCTTCCCCATGATATCCTATCACCTCTTAAAGAAGGTGGTAGGAAACCCATTAGGGCCAAGAGCTTTGTTAAGGTGTAATTGAAAAAGGGCCTCTTTTATAATTTCATTCTCTGTTAAATTACTAGCTATCATTTCATTTTGAGCTTAGAAACTAGCCTGGGAATGCATTCCAAAAATTATTGTTGCACCTCCAACTTGGAACCATTCCAATCATTTAAAAAATTATGAAAAATATCAACTATAGCTTCTTTAACTTCTTATACTTTGTCTAGAATTCTCCCATCAGTGGTATTGATGGATGTAATCATGTTAATTTCCCTTCTCACTTTTGTTGAATTGTGAAATAACTTTCTGTTTTTTGTCACCAGCACTCAACCAAAGCTCTCTTGACTTCTTCCACCAAAAGATCTCTTCCCTGGCCAAAATTTCCCCCAATTTATTCATCATCTCTTTTTCTTGGTTGAAGTAGCTAATATCCATTCCCTCCTTTAACACTCTTTTGTTTTCCACTTTTCTTCGAATTTTGTTTTGAAACAATCCTTATTCTAGTTCTTCAAGTTGTGCTTGATTAGCTATAATTTGGTCACCACATTGAACAATTTGGGCCCCCCAAGATTTCACCTTTTCTGCCATTTCTTAATTAGATCTATAAAATTTTAGATCTATAAACCATATATTTTTGAACTTGAAAGGTCATCTAACAGGTTTCCTTTCCCCAATTATCTCCAACCTGATGGGGAAATGTTTAGAACTCAAGATTGACATGATTTTTCTCTCCAAACTGAAAGGAAATTGATTCATAGCCCCTTTGAATAGTTATAACTTCTCTACACTAGCAGTCGCATGTACAAGCATGCAACAATCAGTCGTTAGACGTGCACCGCAAAAGGTTCTCAAGTGGGCAAGAAGGAAATTTTTTTGTGGAAAGGGAAGAGAAATATAATAAATCTATAATTTTTACAATTATTTGATTTAGTTTTGAAATAGAAAGTGTGTTAATTAGCAAGAAGGAAGTAAGGTGAGGTTAGTTCATATCTCATTGGCTAGGGGTGGGAGAGTACAAACCTTTTCCACGAAGAGGAGAAATCGATTTGTGCATCTCCACATAAAAAACTACAACTTGAAAATTGATTAATGAAAATGTAAAATAGAACTATAGGCCATGTTGAATGAATCTAATTAGTAACAATGTATCCATTAATTTTAATTTTAAGTAATCGTTAATAATTGTCATTTTATTAATATGTAATAATTAATAGTTTTAGCTACAATAGTTAAAGTTTCATTGCAATATAAACACAAGCATTGAAGGCCCACACAATTTTAAATGAGTAACGAACGTCGGGACTTTTGAGAGAAACCTTTGTTTGACTAGGCCAGCTTGAATCCATAAATTTGTTGTTAGCATCAGCTATTCACCAACATTAAGTAGAAATTCTAGGAGAAGTTGGTCATCATCTCCATGATCATATGTTTGTTGTTGGGGTACTTGAGCAATGCTAATGGCTATGGGAAGGTTTAACTATTTGATCATTTTTTTTGTTGTGGAATACGACTAGGTCATTTGTGGCAAACAAATGTGTAGCAGCATCAAATTTTTCTCTTTTTGTGACTGAGAGCATTTTATTTGTCTATTTCATAAGCTCTTCTCAGCCATCATGGAGAGCCTCACCATTTCTTATATGGAGAAGGATTTCCCAAAACTTTTGTTGGGAAGGTCTATCTCCTTTTGCTGAAAAATAGTGTCTAATGTGACCGAGACTGTGAAAGTATGCTATAAGGTTACAATTGATGACCGTGAAGCATAAATAGGGGTATCATGACAGGTGGCAACTGGGAAATATCACCAACAAGGATGATTGAAACACCACTGAATGACTCCCTCTGGTTATCAGGGAATGCTTGGCACAATTGACTATCTATTTTCAATAGCAACTTTGGGCCTAGAAAACTCATTTTGTCTATTAGAATGTATTGAATATATTTAAATTGTTCTTGGAATATTATCAACGCTTGACCTTGCAAAGGATTCATATCATTTATGGGAATATAGAGGGCTATATGGATTGTGGAGGCACATATGTTGTACATAGCATGTTCACCTGAGGGAGCCAATGTGAGCAACGAGCTATTGGATCCAATAGTAGACATGTTTATTTGTTGTCTAATACAATTTATCAAAAAGGATTTGTCAGTACCATCTATCCCTTGAATAATCATGTAGAGAGGGTCTTTGGGGGAAGGCTGCATGTGATGGGACTGGATGATTTGAAGAGCCAATTGTTGCTTTGGTGAAAGCTAATGGGATGATGTATTTACAAGAAAAAATTGTATCGTAGCTTGCTCACACTATTCCCTGGCTGATGGGATGAACTACAAAGAAATATTATGAAGTTGTTTAGGCACATGGTTTGTATTCCATGAATGGTTCATATCAAAGTCCCGCCTACCCAATAGCTGAGAGCTGATTTATACTAAAGTTAGTAGTTGCACCAAGCTGAGAGAAAACTTCCCATTCATATTCATCCATAGAACACCAATAGTTCAAATCATCAGTATCACTGCCATGTACTTCTTCAATCATGGATGCAACTATGAGAATTTTGTATTTCCCACGTAAATACTTGAAATATAATGAATTTTTTTCTTTTTTGTACTCAAGCATGCATTTATTTTGAATGGTTTTACCTTTTCAAATTTATAGTACAATGATTTTAGAAAATTCACTTCTCATGTGTTTTAGCTTAAGCATAATTCATTAATATCAGGAGCAAAACCAAAAAGCAAGAAACAAACTGGTACTAAAGCAAAATTAACCTAACGAACTAAAATTTACCCTAATCAAGTGACCAACCTTAATTAAAAAGTTTACCCTAATTTCTACCACTATCTTCATAATGCTCTTTGTCTGAATTATAGTAGGTTTATCTTTAAATTTGCTTGAATAAATCTCAGATAACCTACTGTAGCAATGAATTATTTTAATTTTTCTGTGTTTGACAACTGAAAATTTGAATGCATTCTTACCAACAATTTGGCTAAAATATATGGAAACAACCACATTAAAGGTCGATTGCACACACCTTAATTGTCTTCTTTTCATTGTACCTTCTTTTGGTACTCATTCATGGGTTTCCACTTTAATCTGCTCTACTCCATGAATGGTTGTGTTCATTTCTTGATTTTATTTCCCTCTAAGTTTCCTTTGGTTCTTGGTCCTATCTTTAAGCTCAACATCACTATTCATTCCGTTAGACAAAATATTAACACAAATGGTTCTTGGTCTTGTCTTTAATCTCAACATCACTATTCATTTTGTTATAAAAAAATATTAACACAATTCACACCATCATTAGAAAGTGAGAAAGTAAAAACTTGATTCTCTTTATTCTATGTAAAATAAAAAAAATTCCTCCCTTTCAGGTTATGGATTCATGATCAGGGGTGAAAAGCATGCATCTCCTTCTCATTTCCCTAGCTCTTTCTCTTTGTTATCAGCTTCCACGTGTGAGAAGATCAGTGACTCACTCCTTTCACGTTCACACTTTGAATGTTCTGTTCCCAAATCTTGGTGACCTTTCTTCTCTTCCTAAAACATTTTTGGAATTTCTTCATTACAATTATGGTTAATGAATCTATTTGATCTAACAGTTAAATATCTAGTATTTCCAATTTCACTAGGGTTAGGAATTTTCTTAAAATTCAAACCTCTTTCCAACAATGGTTCCTTTATTTTTTCAATTAAGGATTCCTCCATTAACGTAATTACCCCATAGGTGGCCAAACTTACCCTAGTTTAAAAACTTCACAGTCAAGTTCACTATGATCAGTTATATCATGAATCCTTCACTCAATAACCCTACTAAAAGTGAATAGACTTAAGAAATAAAGCCTCTAGTTAAGAATTTTTTAGAGCTTATCAACTTCCATTTTACTTTCCATTATGGACTTGCTTAGGCCTTCACCTTGCAAGAAAATTTCCAACCCAAAACTAGGATGACAATACTAACTCCAAAGATACTAGAGGTTTCCTTCCTTCTAGTGCCACTCTTATTGATGTGGATGTTAGTCGCACAACAACAGACAAAAAAAATTATCATAGAGACTTCGTGGGAACCTATCTTTCTTGAAAGAATCCACCAGGAAAACCTAAATTTAAGGCTAACTCAGCTTAATCCCAAGGCTCATTTATGTCAGGTCTTGACACACTAGGTTCACTAAGGGTTCATTGTGATAATATTGTTAAACATGAGGGGTAAATAGTCCTTATGGTATCAAAAGTTATCATAGAGATCTTAAATTAATCTCAATTTGATCATTCAATAAGTTTATGAAATCAATAGATTTACAATATTTCATGAAATCCAAATAACTTTCATTCATTTAAGTAGATTTAGTGTTAAGCATTCAAAAATTTCACGGAATCAAAAGATTGGCAATAAAACTCCCCGCATTCATTACTTTTTTGGAACATTTTCTAAAATTTAAATATCTATTCTAAAATAGAGAATAAAAACTATTGAAAAGTAAAATTTCTCCTACGTATTATCCATGCATGCCTCAAGAAATAACCAAATCAGAGCAAACTATTCCATACATCACTAGATTGCTTCATATCTAAGCGCAAAATAATGCGAGATTTTAAAGAAAAAGGGGATTATTTGCCACCAGATAGTGTCAATATGCACCCTTAAACGACACTACACACAGTCTTGCCCAATAGGAACAAACAATCAACTACCTAAGATTTTATATTAGGAAATAGCTTTTAAATTGGCTCTGATATTAGTTAAATTCTAATGAAACATACAAGTTTTTAATCTGGAATGGAATAGAAAATAGGAAAAATAAAAAGATTGAAATTTTTTTGGTTCTCTGACATCCACAAATTCTGAACTTACCTTAAATTAAAACATCTCCCAACATTTTATAAGAACTAGATGCTCGGGAAATTCAACCAACACATGAGAGGGAATCCAAGGGTTAAGTTGCAATAAAGCACATGGCATATGAAAAATGGCAAGAGAACTTCTGAATAAGTCAATGGATGT
This sequence comes from Sequoia sempervirens, assembly GCA_007258455.2. Lineage (NCBI taxonomy): Eukaryota > Viridiplantae > Streptophyta > Pinopsida > Cupressales > Cupressaceae > Sequoia > Sequoia sempervirens. Next base: position 68,964,650 of record VDFB02075321.1, read on the forward strand.
CAACCTTCTTTAGAAATTTGAAACTTTTGGACTTATATCTTTAAAATTTGATCAGGAAATCAAACCCAAACCATGTATATTTGTCAAACAAAAGGTAGGAACTTCCTCTGGTAGATATTCAAAATGATCAGGTGGAACTTGATATATATACCCCACTCCACTAGCACTTTTGATCACTACATTCAGGTCTAGGCTTGGGCGTGAAACACCTAGAAGTAAATCACCTCTGAGCTAGGCGCACTCCTTCATTGCATGTGTAATACCAGGATTCCTAGTCCTCCGGTATCAGATGTTTCTTTGCTACGAACTTTGTTTTGCATGAGCTTTTAGAGTGCACTACCAAACCTGGCTACATCACCAGATCTACTTGCAACCCAAATTTTCCTAACCATTCATACTGAAGCATAGTCCATCATGTTTCTCTTGCACATAAAATTCCATATATCAATCCCTTTTTTTCAACATTCATAAAAATCTCATCAAAATAAAACCATTATTAATATATCATCCTTTTAAATGTAATCATAAATAACATGCTTTTAATGCATTCTCATGTAATTATCCCCTTAGGTGAGTTACTAGACATTTTGAGTTCCCAAGAAAAAAATTACAATCAATCTTACATCGAACATGCATGCATTATTACTCGGCACCCATCACCCAACAAACTTCATCTTTTTATTGGAACAAAATTTACCCACATCTCGGTTACCACCGAAACCTTCACAATTCTCAGACTTTCATCTCTGGACTGCAACAACTTATCAAAATTCACATTAAACACTCCAATCAACCTGCTTTTCGGTACCTAGTGCATTTAAGACTCGGTACATTCAAATCATGAAATACTTCTAAGACTTCAATTTCAACACTTTTGGTGATCCTTTGCCAACCAACACCTGTCATAAGCATTAATTTTTTCACTTCGGTCCCCAAACCTTACATTCTTTGGGCATGTTGTGAGACCACACAACAAAGAACTATTGGACTACTATTCAACATATGAGCATTTTAAAAATTTAAACTAATTCAAAATTATTAATAAGTTAAATTACTCTAGAAATTGGTCCATCATCTTAAAGTTAAGTACATAATACTTTATAGGTTATTACCTTGTAGTTGTAAATAAGAAGAAAATAGAATATAAATGGCTTGAAAAATTAAGGTTCTAAAGTATTAAGAATAAGATAATATTTAATTTTTATTACAAAATTATTGAATTTTAACAATCATATATATAATTACAAATCATTGGCTTTCTACTGGAATTGAAACTATGGATTATGCTTAAGATATATTTAAGAAAGTTATAATGAAGCAAATAACTAGATAGATCTAATAGAATAAAAAGAATAACATCACATAATACTATCATAAGTAAGAATAAAAGCGTTTTCTAATAGAAATTCTTGGATAAGAAATTCTCAATAGAGAGCTTAGGTTGATAGATCTAGATGTTGAAATGATTACATGGAGTAAAAAGGTTTAGTAATTCTTTTTTAAATATACTTGACCATTCTATTTTTCTATTAAACATAAGAAATGGATTTTTCTTATTGAGAGGTTTTGGAATGTGATAGCCATTGACCATTCTATTTACAATAACATTTTTTCTTCAAATAGTCAAATTTTAAATAATCAAGATTAGAAAGTATCATTTTAAAAAAAATCTTAGAATTAAGAAATTTAAAAAACAAAAGACTTCCAATTTTTACATCTTTATCAATTTTACTATATTTTATTTTTTAAATATTATCTTGACAAAAAAATATCAAGTCAACCTTGCCATGTCAATAAATTATAGTTTTTCAAATTAAAACCAATCATATTTTGAATGAATGTTGAGAAGTGATTTACAATTGCAATAAAGAATGGAACATAATGACATACATGTGTAAATAAAAAATCTTATCTTTTCTTTTAAGGTTAATAGTTATCTACATGCAAAAATATTAATATTTCACATAATATTATTCAATAATAAAAATAACTCTTAGTAAAATATAAAGTAAATAAATTGAAGTAAAAAAAAAATCATATGAAAATTTTAAAAACTCTTTTAAATAAAAATTAAGAAAATCACATAAAATGATATATAATAATTTTTAATTAGAAAGTCTATACACAAATTACCCAATATCAATGACAAGAACACATAAATTCCAATAAAATTACAATCCACTATAAACATTGAATAACAAATTGTTTGGACCATTCAATTTTTCACAATAGCTATTCTATGTTTAAAGATAGAAACAAGCACATAAGAATATGACAGGACAATAAAACAGTCTCTTAACAAGGCATGGTGTCTATTGCAAAAGGACGAACCAAGGGTAAGGCCGTTTTGATATCAACGTTGCCACGGTTCAAAGTCTCAAGGAAAACATAGTCTTCCGAAAATAGCGATCGAACACCAAAGACGGAACATCTTTGAAGGTGGAGAGGAGCAGTTTTGATGAATTTGTCAAGCAACGCTTGTCTTCCTTGATCGAAGCTTGGGCTACGCCAGTGGAAGATTATCCTCACATGCTCTACTCCTCTCGGCAACGCATCCCATGTATTTACGTCAACAACCTTCTCAAACTCCTCCTCCGGCACACCATTCAACAACACCACAACGGGAGTACGATAGAGTTCTCTCAGCAGGGAAAAAGCACCTACAAAAACAGGGCCCACAGGTTCGCTTATGGCCTTGAAATTGCGAAGAAAAACGAGAGTTTGGATTGTGGGCATGGCCTTCACCAATTCCATGTACTCTTTCATGCAACCTCTTGAATCAAAGTTCACATGTGCCGTAGTGATTTTGGGTAGCCTTGATCCTATAATTCTCAGCTTTGCTTCACCCATCCTACGCTTCTGCTCTGTGAGGTCATGCCATCCGAAAAAGAAAAAGTCGGCACACTCTAATTCCAGTGGGGAGGTCAGCGTTGCATACGTGTCCAGCTCCTCAATGCCCAATCTGAAGTGCAATTTGGCATACTTGAGGCGGGGGCAGGCCTGCAGAAAGGCCGCGTGGACATGTGGCGGGTTGAACGATGGGGAATGGCGCCAATAAGATTCCAGCCTGGGGCAGTTCCTCCCCACAATGTCTAACGTCACCAAGGCCTTGCGATCTCCTCTCACATACTCCCGCTCCGAGTCCACTGCCAGGTGTCGCAGATACTGCTGAGATGAAAGAAACTTGTGGAGGAAGTAACCATGCGCAAGGATGTCCACCACGCGCGGTGTGCCCGCATAGAGGTCGATTTCCGGGTGGGTGGAAAAGGAAAAGTATCCCAAAATGGCGTCCACTGTTTCCTCATCGTATTTGTGGTGGCGGTGAACGTCATAGCAGAAACGGAGGCTCACGAGGCGGCTGCAGGAGAAGTGATTGATGAGGTGGTTGCAGATGGATGGCGTCACGCTTTCGAAACAGGACATGTCCACCCTACGACGCTGCTCGTATAAATATTTGGCCTGGGATGCCACACCTCTGCAACATGATATCAAGTTTGCAATATCTTTCAACGATAGCTTTTCCCCTATTTCAATGATTATCTCATTCGGGAGCTCTGGCAACTTCATACAAGTACGGCTTGTCCTTCTCCTTCCTTCTCTCAATTCGCTCATCCTGCACAAAACCTGAATAAAATCATTCATGTTGATTTCAAGCTTCAGTATCATATTATGCAATTTACGAAATTTACAATTTAAAATTGAGAGAATGTCTGCAGAGCAAGTCTTAATTCAGGGCTTTTCCTATTTCTTAGAACAATGTTTTTGGAATATATATCACTAAATAGAGTACATCTAATCTATGGCAAAAGAAAGTGCTTATCTGTCAGATGAGTCAGATCTTGAAATTTGACAATGTTTTTGGAATATATATCAGTAAATAGAGTACATCTAATCTATGACAAAAAAGAGAGTGCTTACCTTGCAGATGATTCAGATCTTGAAATTTGACTAAGTTCAACACTTGTTACTTGCCTCAATGATTTATTTTCAAGCATGAGAATGATCACAAACTGTAGAATTAGGGTAAAATTCAGGTGAAAGGCATGAATCAATGGTATCAGTCATCATATACATAAAACTTAAACCCTAAAGACCCTAATTCAACAATGAAGCACAAATGAACATAGAAATATAAGCAATAATATCATAATTCCTATGCCATTGTTGAATCACCTTCATTGCTCTTCTCCATTTTGCTTTATATGCTATTGCCCTCAGATTTGTAGTATGCAAGAATAAGCAAGAATAAACCTAGTAATAGTAACAACAAAATATCAAAGATAGTGGTTGTAATTAGTCAATTAGTGTCAAAATGAAAGGGATAGGTCTCTTTTATAGAAAACCAAATTTGAATGAAGGACCAAGATTAAATGATGGAGATCAATGGATGAGATTGCTTTGAGAAGCAAGGAAATGGGGTTAGGGCTAAAATAGGGTTTAGTTAGTGATGGATGGTGGAGATTAAAAGTTAATAAAACCTTATCAAGGGTGAAGGTTAGTTGAGATGAGTGATAAGATTTGCACAAAAAAAGAGGTGGTTGGAGTAAATTAAATAATAAAAGCAATTATTTAATTAGAAAAGAAGAGGGAAAAGTTGAATTTTTAAAAGAAATAGGATGTATTTAATTGTGGAAGAAAAAGCTAATGAATAATTAAATAAAAATAATTATTTAATTATAGTAGGAAAATATTAATAAATAATTAAATAAATGAGAATTTATTTAATTATAAAGTGAAAGAATTAATTAGTGATGTAATTGAATAAATTGATTTAATTAATTAAACAAACTAAAAATCAATTAATTAAATAATTATAATTATTTAATTAATAGAAGAATGACTTTAAGAAATAATTAAATAATAATAAAAAATTATTTAATTACATAGGAGGGGAATTAATGTAGAAAATGGTGTTCACAAGCTTAAGAAAATTTTCAATGTCTACACAAACATCAGAATTAATTTCTTTCACACTTAAAAGCAACACAATCCATTCAATTGGAGCTTCCTCTTATCAAGTTATAAACAAGAATGCAGGTTTCAAGGATTGAATGTATCATGGGAATCAAACTTCCATGTTTAAGGGCGAAGGAGCTAAATGCAGGTTTCAAGGATTGAATGTATCATGGGAATCAAACTTCCATGTTTAAGGGCAAAGGAGCTATAACCAAAGTATATCCATAGTTATTAGTTTTTTCCCAATCCTAAAATAGAAACACACGACAAGGTGGTACATGTAATCCTACTTTTCAAGTTCTAACTCACACTCTCTATCTATATATAAGGCATTAATAAATTATTTTATTTAAGAATTTCGCTATTTTTGATAAACTATCACTTACTAAGTATAGGAAAGAAATTCTTTTGATGGTAATAGGACTGTATTTAGATATTTTTGTTTTGGATATTTAAATATTTTTTATCATGATTCTAGAAATATTATTGTATAAACAAAAAAAATAAAATAAAATGCATACATATTTTTATTTTTTAAATTATTTTTAAATAAACAAAATAAAATATATCTTTTTGTGTAGGGGTAATTTTATATTAATCTCAAAAAGAAAGATATAGCTTCTACTATGAAGATGGCCAAAATGCAGAATCCCTTCTTCCATGACTAGAAACCACATACCTCTCTTGTTAAATTTTCTTTGATGCAACCCACTGTAGAATTAGGCTAACAAGCCATGACTGAGCAACCTGCAAGCCAAACATTGGACTGAAATCTAAAATTTTGGATGCATATGAATCTATTTAGCTAAAATGTCAAACAAACTATACAATACCACTATTAACATGTAGAATTAAGCACTGACATGGACTATATACTAACCATAGAAAATCCTAGACACAAGTCAAACCCACAACTACCATAGTAATCATATGAACCCATGGGCACGAGCAAAGGACTAAAACTCCGCATCCCAATTGAATTGACCCCACACTAGAACTAGCTGCAAATATTTTTTTAGATAATTCACTCCAACCACTGTGAACTACATATGCTTGATGAGTGCCATCCCCTTAAGATCAATCAATAATGAATAATACTTGATAACCTTCCCAAGGATCCTATAATAGAGGCATGTCTCATGGTCGAGGAACTCTGACCCCTAGCATCGCTGCATACAAAATCTCCTTCAACCCCACCAACAGATTAGCCTTAAACAATTTCCTCACCATTGTCTCATCCATGACTTGAGGAGTGCTAATGTCTAGCAGAATCACCAGAAACCATGAAACAATATTGGTATCAACCCGATAAGCCTCACTATCCTCCAAAAAACCATTACCCAAAATGATCTTTACTGCAACCAGGGATAGGGCATCATCATTGAGGAGTACCTGCTTCAATATATGGTCTTTCACCTTTCCTTTGAAAGTCATTTTACTTTGTGCTCTCCAATTGAATGGGTGTATCAACACCAATGCTCATTAGTGTCTCTATAGATGTATCCATAATAAACATTGAACCTTTATCCATTTTCATCGTTAAAAAATTCAAACACCATATAACTTGTAATTGTGCATCAATAGCCTTATAATAGTCAAATTAAAATCATTTTTAATGCATTCCGCACCTATTTGTGTGTGTCCATCTGCCAAGCCAGCCTGTAATTAGTGTTAAACCTCCATTTCACACTTGTAGAGGCCTAAAAATAATTACTTTCGTTCATGTGAAAAGATTTTCCACCCTCCCAATTTGGATTTCATATGACCCATAGAAGGAAACATTTGTTTGATTAGACTATGAATATTGAATTCTCTAAAGAATGATGCCACCCAAAGTTGGCCAACACCGTTGATCAATGAGGTGACACACCAAGTGTGACTTTGCATGTCTATGTAAACATACACCCTAGCAAGCTCAAAACATACCATTCCCACCACTACAAATATGAATTATCAACCACCCGAGGTTATTCAAAGGAGTTTGAAACAATATAACACCACCAACCCATGCATATCCAATCCAATCACAAAAATCACTACTTTCCACAACATTGTTTGTGGAAAGCACATTTATATTTGAATTGCATTGGACGCTAAATATCAACCCATTGCTAGTTGAAAATTTAGCCTTCAACGTCCACTGAGAGCCTTAAATTTCTACTAGACTTTCCACAACTATAGCTATGGAAAGTTTCCCACCCAACCTCCCAAAACTATATCTATTTTAACATAGAATTGATGCTCCCTTACTATAGGTATTGAACGTTTCCTTTCTCGATCTACCATTAGCTCCTAGGTTGGAGAGGGGATCAACCTCCATATTTCCTTCTCTTAGAATATGATTGATTATGACAAGCTAAAAACCTTCCAACAATTTTAGTGCAATGTCTAATTTCACTCGTAAAATTCCAATTCACCAACCTCCTTGATCTTAGCCCATTGATGACCAAAGAAGAATCTCCTTAGATTACTATGTTTTAAATGTTTAGTTTGTGACATAGTTTGAGGCCAAGGATTAATGCTAGTAATTTTGTTGCATTGTTGGTTCCAACAAGAAGAGGTTTGACCATCCTACCAATGACCATTCCATTCCAATCTTGAACAATACACCTAGCCCCCAAAATACTAGGGTTTCCCTTAGCCATGCCATCAAA
>VDFB02075321.1:68972359-69071989 GCA_007258455.2 Sequoia sempervirens
ATCCCAATTGATTCATAAGCTTTCAACCATGTCCATAAAGTATTTCCATTTCCTCAGGATTGGTTGGTTGATAATATATCTCATCAAATTTCACTGTGTAAGTTGTTTTTTCTTCCAAAGGAGATGATATAAAGGTAGGGGAAGATTCTTCTAAATTCTGAGTTGACATAACTGTTGGTTGCTCTTGTTTTTCATCTTCCTTGTAGGTAATTATGTATTCATCCATAAACGAAGGTGTAAATTCCAACGTTCCCCAATCATCATCTAACAATTTAGACATAGATTCTTCTTCTTGTTTATTGGTCTCAAGAGGGTCAATATGAGAGGCGGGAATTAAAGTATTCAGAGGACTTGTTGTTCCTTTTTCAAGTTGCAAACAACTCTGAGGCTCGGGGTCTATCTCAACTTGATATACTTTATTGCTATAGACGTATTTCATTATGTGATGAAGAGTCGAAGGTATCACATGCATCTCATGAATCCATGCCCTTCCCAAGAGAAGATTATATGTGATATCATAAGCCATGACATGAATAGGAGTTTGCAAGGTATCCACTCCAACTATTATAGGTAAAGTGATTATACCGAGTTGTTGTTTTGTGGTATTGTCAAATCCTATAATAGATAAAGAATCAGGTTTAATTTGTAATTTATCCACACGTAACCAATCTAAGAGTTTTACACTACACATATTGAGGGTAGAGCCAATGTCAACAAAGGTCCTTTTGATGCCTATTGTATTATATTGATAAATGATCATAAAGGCCTCATTTTGTTTCCTTAATTCTTATAGACACTTAAAAATGACCTAGGCCTATAAGCTCTATTTTTACCACTTTCATCCTAGCATAATTATGACATTTAATTATGTCCTTGGTCCACATTCGACTATTAATTAAATAATTTATAATTATTTAATTAATTCATATCTCTTTTATTCTTCATGATTATTAAATAAATAAATTATATTTATTTATTCAATACGTCACTAAGGGTCTATTATCTTCTTACAATTAAATAGGGTATTAATTTATTTAATTACTGCTATTCATTTATTCTTCTTGATTATTAAATAAATCAATTTGCATTTATTTATTTAATGTAATCACTAATTCTCATAATTAAAAATGAATTTGATTATTAAATAAATCAATTTCATTTATTTATTTAATATGTCACTAATTCTCATAATTAAATGAATTTATTAATTTATTTAATTATTAATCATATCCTCTAAATTAAATAATTATCCTTAATTATTTAATTACCAAATTTAACATTTCCCTTATTTTAAATAAATGAAATTATTTAAAATGATCTCACATTCTTGACTGTCAGTTCATTTTAGTAAATAATCTAAAAATCGATAATTTATTATCACACAAAATCCATATTTTGAATTAATTTAATTCAAAATGGTAATCTTCTTCCAGAAATCAAGTAATTAAGAAAATTCTTGATTTTACAAATCTTCTTTTTAGTTCAACTCTTATCTTATTGAAATTTTGAATCTCACAAATCAAGCAGTCTTTATTTTCTTGATTTTCGAAAATCTTTATCTTTTTGACTAATTATCTCATTTATTCTCGACCGCCGATTCGATCTTCTCAAATGACATCTCAACTACTCATTTAATGATTTTTCCCTAACCCTAATTAGGGATTGTCACATGAAATCTGGACCTCTGATTTTAGGCTTCCATCAACTTTCAATCTCGTTCGTCCCCAAAATTGTATTTTCTATAAAATGACAATTTTGCTCACATTTTTATACTACTCATGCTCATACTTACATATTACAGCATTTACTTTTGATTTCATTAAGTCTTAGGCATTTCTTGGCATAATCATAGGCACAGTCATTAAATCCTTCAAATCTTGTTTAGGACATTGGCATAGTCAAAGATTGCTCACACACTTGATCTGAGGGAAACAATCAACAAGTCAGAAGATGCTATGAAGGTGAATCATGGAAGCTTCAATGAGTGACAGGTATGATCATTCTTGTTTTAGTTTTCATTGTACTTGATAGCTTCTTTGGTTTTGTATTCTTTATTATTTGATAATCTAACTTGAAATTAACCCATTGATACAATTCTAATGGAGGGAGCTCATGTTGATGAAAGGTAATGTCTACATTAACTATATTCATTACTTTGAGAAGAGTTGCCATATCATTTTTGTTTGTACTAGGAGGAACCACTATTTGTTACAAGGTTGTTTGGAGCATTGAATGATAATTGGGTAAATTTTGGAGAAGATCCCAAAGGGATATCTTTGTTGGAGTATTCTTAAGTTGTTCGATGAGATCATACTCCCTAAGGTGTGAATTTAGGCAAGGAACACTAGGAAAAATAGGATTTGGTAAAGGTAAGGAGGTTAGATGAGGTTATTGTGGTTGTGGATTATTTCTAGTGTAGTGTGTGTGTGCAACAACATCATGTTGTGGTGGATAAAGGGTAAACTCAGGTTTAGGTGGGGGTTGAGGTTGATGTGAAGGTGGGTAAAGGACAAGTTGAGGTTGAATGACATTAACATCTTTTGTTTTTGGTTGCTCACAACAAATCTTAGTGGATGGCTTGTGTGAGATGAATTCCTCAAGGGCTTCATCTAACATACTCAAGTCATCACTACTAAAAGGTTTGGGAGATAAGTTGTCACTAAGTGGTTTAGGTTTGTCATCACAAGCCCTAATGGATGAACTTGGTGAGAGGACACCTTATAAGGCTTCATCTAACTTATCCAAATCATCACTACTAAGAGGTTTGGATGATATGGTTTTCCTAAAATTAAGCATTTTTTTTATGGGTTTAGTTGATGTTGAGAATTTTTTGTTTGTTTTTTATGATGAATCTAATCTAAATGAGCTAGGAACTAATGTTGAAAATGAACATTGTAAAAATCTAATGTTATCTACAATTGCCTTTACAGTAAACAATACTAATGTAAATGATGCAAGTAGAATAGGAAATAACTATATAGAAATAGAGCAATGACTAAATCTAACAGGAATTACAGAAATGGGAAACAAAATGCAGAAAACAAAAATGCAAAATCTGCATTGGGACTAAGTCGCCCAAGGTAGCGAATTAGTCCTAGTAGGGTAATTTTATAAGTTTTTATGAATTTTATGATGGATATCAATGTGCATGGTAATATTTCATGCAAATCTACAATGTAAATGCATAATTTCACTATTATGCAATGAAATAGAATGCAATAATGCAAGCTAAAATGAGCTTTTCACTAGTGCAGTTTTGAAAACCCTAGAATGCAATCAATGCAATACCTAATGCAATGCTAATGTAAATGAAACCTAATATTCCTTTAAAATCAAAAGTAAATATGTTCAAAATTTGGGTTCACCAAAATGTGGACAATGATTTCAAATTACCCACACTGCTTTGCTCCTTCTAGGGTTTTTCACCTAAAAGGAGAAAGGGGAGGGGTGTAAAATGCAAATGTCAACATGCAAAATTAATATGAATGAGATTTAATATGTCTAATTATGATTTAATAATGCACTGGTCTGAAAATAAGATGATTTAATGATGCTAAACCTAAGAAATACAAAGTGCTAGAAAACACACTGCGATATGCAGAAATATGAAACAAATGCAATAAATGACAAAATAAAGATGCAAGATAGGAACTATGCACCTGAAAACTGATGAAGAGATGATTGGGGATTGTAGAGACCTCTGAAATTTTGGAAATTTTGATTTTTAAGCCAACTGGGACACTTACGCTAGGCAAGGTGACTTAGTCCCAAATCATGGAAACTACCTAGAAAGTTGTTTCTTCCAAATGGGTACCTAAAACTATAAAAAATCTTGAAAAAGAAATGCAGTGGGACTAAGTCGCCACTATGGGAAACCTAGTCCACTTTGGATTTTCTGCAAATTCGAAAGTGGAAATGGAAGCCCACAACCTGCACTCTACTTTTTTACGAAAATCCGGATCTAAATCTTCAAGAAACCCTACAAAACCAGAAGATAATTTGATTTCTAATTGGGGGTTTTCCATTTTCAAATCCCTAGTTGGTATTTAAACTTTGTGAGACATAAAATCTACATAAAACCCTAGCCTTAAGTGTGTCTAATACTAGGAAAAGTTGAAATGAGACAAAACCCTATTCTAATGTGCTTCACTATAGGCATACATGATCAACCCTTTGCAATGTGATATCTTGAACAAAAAGTGAGCTTGAAGACCTACAAAAACCCTAGATTGTTGCCCTTCAGCTTCAACTTTGTTGTAGAAAGAGTAATGAGACTTCTTGTGAAAGATACTTTTCTTTTGACTTTTGATTTTTTCTTTGTAAAATGACTAAGAGATGTGAAAAATGACCTAAAAACATGTATTTATAGGCATTAACACCGAATTACTCATTATTCTAACTTCATAGGCCAACATCCCTCAAAAATTTGAAATAGGTTGGTGATTTTCCCGCTCAAAAGTTTAAAACACCCGAAAAGGGACTAAGTCGCTACCTTGGGAAACTTAGTCCCACCAGGGGATTTTTTGGTGGGTTTCACAAAATTTGAGTGGTTTGAATGTTATTTGTCAGGATTTAAGTGATTTGCGAGTGAATTAGGCCTTAAAGTAAAAAATTAGTTGCATTAGGGGCCTATAAATGCAGTTTTTAAGGGGTGAATGATAAAAGGTGTCTAAAGTAGGATCAAGTTTACCACAAAATTGTCTCTTTCTTCAAGAGTATACAATTTTTAGTGACACACAATTCTTCTTTGAGCATGCACCAATTTTGAATTAATAATAGCAGACCACCTCTTACCCTCATAAAAATTCCAAACATCTTCCTCAAGCCTTTCCCCTCCTTGAGTACCTGTCCACAAACCAATGGTTATTTTTGAGTTCCTTAAGCCCCACTCTTCCCCAATAGTTTGATCTTTCCTTTTCGACATAGCTTCCAAGAAGCCACTATCTTCAGCTTGAAAATACTTTCCTTTATCAATAGTAAACCTATTAGAGCATTTTGATCTAGCCCCTTGGCTTTTTCCAACTGCTTGCATTCGCTTGCAAGATTTCCTACCCATTTACATATAGAACACATTTCAATCATTTCTTCAACTTCAATCATTTGTTTCCAAATGCCCTCCCCTACTTTTAGTTCCTCCATCTTGGGGAGAGGATGAACTGCCTACCAAAGGATACAAATGTGAGCATACATGCTATAATCTTTATTTTCTATGGATTCATCCACTTTTACAAAGGTTCCTAGCTTATTCCTAATCAACTTTAGGGTTTTGACATCCCAATATTCATGGGAAGGTTATACAGCCATATCCAGATTGGCACCTCTATTATGGTTTCATTTTTAGGGTTAAATTTTGGAGTCTAGTCTTTAAGAAAAAAAAACCCTTAGCTGCCATCAAAAAAGGGCCACTATTAAAAATCCACTCCTTGTCTTTGGAAATTAGGAAAATGACAAGATACAAACCATTGGGTAATGTTTTCAGAGTGATTGCTTCACCCCAGTGTTCATTACACCAATTCCTAACCCTTCTAAAGGTTGGCCAAGGCCCACTTCATTTCATAAAAAATGCATTTTCCTTGAAAATGGTCACTAATTCATTCCAGGCTTGACCATCAATCATTAAGGAAACAACATTGGTATGCTCAAAATTTGGGTTTACCTTTTTGGTTGGCTAGGAATCTCCTTGCAACTTTGGCCTCCAAAACTTCTTCTCTACTTTTCAAAAGTCGACCGGTGCATTCAATCACAAGTTTTCAAAACCCCGCCTATTCCTTGTAACAAATCCCTATTGAGCAGATTCATCATTACTAGTATTGTTAGAGCCTTTTCCATTATTTGTTGAAGCCTTCCATGCCTTCTTCGATGAGCACCACAATAGGTTCTGAAAGTGACCACCATTCCTTTGGTTGAAAGGCCACGAGCCCGAACCTCTGCCAAGTCCTCGAAAGCCCTGCGACCTACAAAACCCTTGCTCCCTCCTTCTCTCTACCATTTCTAAATGCTTGTCTCTTAAGCATTAATTTTAAAGTAGATACAATGTTTCATTTTATTTTTTTCTCTTGCTACATGGTTTAATTTAAAAAAATTGTAATAATTTTCATCATTTAGATGGTATGGGAGAGCAAACGAATATTCAAAAGATGAAAACCTACAAAAAGTCCATTGCAAACACAATTGTAAGAAGACAAAGGTTTTGATATACTATTATTGAAATGTTGTAATGCTATTTTTTAGTTTTATGTCTTCATCATTGTGTGTGAAAACTTTGAGAATGTGTCATTTTGGATTATTTTATTTAGCATATTTTATCTATGAATTCAATCATTATTAGAGGAATTTGATAATATTATAAATCTATTAGATGAGTTTTGATAGCTCTTTTGTGGGGCTAAATATGTTTTTAGATGGCTCAATGATAGATAACTAACTAGATAAAATCTTGAATGATATTTTTTGAGTCTTCAAGAAATTAGATCACCTTTAATTTTTATTTCCTCTATGTTTTGATTATATTGGAAAAATAGGTTTTGAAGGGACCCAAAACCATTTACATCACTTTAGAACAAAATGTTGCTATATGAGATAAGCATTAAAGCATAAGAAGCAGTCAAAAGTATACCAATAGCCAAAAAGAAGCAAACCAACAACAGAGAAATAGAAACAAAAAAATAACACAAACACATAAACTATTTCATATTTTTCAAGGTGTTGGCAACCTCGATCTCTTGGTTACAATGCAGGTTAACCATGTCCATTAATTCTTTCTTTTCTTCTTCAAACATCTTCCTAAATTTCCCTATTGTTCTAGTGCACAAGCCTTTGGCCTCTTCTTTAGCATTCTTCTTCCCCTTACCCTTGGAGGTCTGGCCCTTCTCAATCATGTCTGCAAAGTACAAATGATCCTCCATGAGATAAATAATCTTAGGTCAAATAGAATCTTCAGGGACTCTTTACTATTCTTAAATGAGCTATGACTAACTTGCAATAATTTCTTGATATTCTCATTCATTTCTTTAATCCTTCCCTCCATTTTACCAAGGTGGTTCTCACATTGGGTTTTGAAATTAGAAAACAAGCATTCTAAATCAACCAGCCTTTCAATCAGAAGGTTCAAAAAAGAGTCCTTCAGCTGGTTCAACATATTCTCCTTCAAACCCCTAATCTTAATGTTGACCTTATTAAATTCCTACAACACCCATTTAGCAAGTTTAAAGGTGTACGTGGCACTTGACCGAGCCATATCCAACAGCTCAAACATAGAGGTATTATCATCATTGAGATAAGAAAATCCTCAGATAGGGGATTAGCCTTTAGTGGCTCTGGCTTACCAAGGTTCAGATTCACACCATCTTTGTCATGCATAGTCCTCTCAACTGAGGCCTCCTCACTACCTGGATCCCCAACACCCTCACCATGAGGAGAAGACTTTCGAATAGGGGAATCATCAATATCAACAATAGTGTCTACCACATCCTTTACCTGTTCTGGAGAAGTCGTTCACATAATCTCCTTAATATCATTAACCCTGCTTCTTCAATTTAGTGATCCTTCTGGAAGCCCTTTGTGGAATCTCCTTAATCTCATTAACCCTAGCCTCAACATATTGGTCCTCCTCCTCATGACTAAACACACTATATCCTTGGCCATGAAGCCCAACATTCTCCTTAGATAAATGTCGATGAGTGTTTCCCCTTTGTTATTTTTCCTTAATAATCATGATACCATTTCCTTAGTATAGGCACTTGTCTCTTATATGTGTTCTGATCAACCACACATAAATAAAACCCATAAAATTATCCATTTTATATTCTAATTTGTGCTTTTATGATATCATTGTTTGTAGGGAGTAAATAAAATCATTTTTTATAAATCATGGAATTCATCACGCATTCATTTCATTACCTACTATATATAGGTTAAATATATATATATATATATATATATATATATATATATATATATATATATATATAGTTTTCTTAGTCTAGTGATATTTTAAGGGGTTGAATGAATAGGTTGGGTATAACTATGCTTTAATCTATTGTTGTTTATCATAAGTGATTTCAATACCTATTAAGGTATACCCATGTGAATACCCTCTTGCGTTTATGTTGAGCTCAAACTGTAGAAGATAAAACCCACTCTTTTTGAGTTAGCTCAAATTCTTTAATAGTTCTATTGATTAATTATTTTACCCACATGTTGACAACCTTGGTTGGCCTTGTGAGAAAAAAATATTCTAGGAAATGGAGTAGTTATTTTGAGACCTAAAAAAAGAGTTACAACCTTCCACCAATGTAGATAATCTTAGCAGTTTATTCAACTCCTAAATTCACACATGCTACATATTCTTCATTAATATGCTTACTTCTAGTTGTATAACAATCATTATCAAAAAAAAAAGTTCTAAAGAAAAAGGCCTCTTAGAATGGTATTTTTTTAATTTGATTGATTTCATTTCCAAAGAGAGTCTTCTTACCTTCTTCATCTTTCTCTATCATGGGCTTCCAATCAATCTGTTGGTTCTCAAAATGGTCCATGCAATTTAGAAACTCATATATCTACTAATCATCTTTGAAGACTTTCCATTTGTAAATGTTTCCTAGAATACTGGGTCTAGTAAGACTTTCAACATAATATTTGCATTGAGGGGAAGCAAGGTAAGCATTGAATCTTGAGGCTAATATAATAAGGTCATTGATCATTACATTTTAATCCTTTTCACTATAGTTGATGTTGAGTGTATTAAATACTTCAATACTATTGTCACATAGTTTATTTTTATATATTCTTAGTCTTTTTCCTTTTGCATAACGCGTGCCTCTAATTTAAGACACAATTTTTTTTGAATCACCATGTTCTCTAATGTATTTGATCCCATATTTGGATGCAACATTTAAACAAAGATCCAATACTCACAAATTTCCACATTATTCTAGTGAATTCAAAGTTCAACCTAAATGTGAAATTATAGTTTTTTTCTTTTGGGGACACTAATATAAAATTATTGTGTCATTACCCTCTCTTGAGCATGCACTATAAAAATTCATATTTCAAATATCACCATTTCTTAGATACTGAACTAGGGAAACCAAATCAAGATCAACCTATTTCTCACATTCATAATTATAGTAACCTGTTGTGCACTCAGCACACATGCCCCAATCGGAACGGGGACCCTCTTTTCTTTCACCTTGTCGGGTCTTTTGGGGCCGCCTCGTTTTGCATGCCTCTTCTTTTTTGATGTTCCGCATGGTCGATGTTGCTCCAAGGTTTCATCATAAATCGACCATGCCTTCGCTTTTGGGGTTTTGCTGCCCTCTGTGGGCCTCAGGAGTCTCTTCGGCATTTTGGCTCTGGGCGGCCCTGGGCCCCTCCAGGCCCGGGCCTCCGGGGTTCCCTTATCGGGCTTCCCCATTGTGTTCGTCGCCCTTTGCGGCGTTCCCCGGGCGTCTTTCCGCCCCTCGGGGCCCGCCCTGCCGTCTTCTATTCAAACTTCATCAGAGATTTCCCCGGCGGCGTCTGCCCCTTCGGGCCCCGGTCCCCGAAAGTCCGTGTCCGGACTTACGTCTCGGGATCGTCGTCGGTGACGGCGGCTCTCCGGCGGCCGCCCGCCCCTCGGGCCCCGGGTTGCTGCTCGCCGCCGCCTTCACCCATGCAGTGCGAATATCTCGGCGGCGAACCCCTCGTGGCTTCCCGGCATCCGGGCCCCGGGTCTATATTCACCGTGGCCGTTCGAAGTCGTCGCAAAATCAAACGGCGGCCATCTCTCCGCGTCTTTCTGGCCGCCGGGCCCCGAAGTCTCCGTCGCCACCACCGACTCAATTTCAAATTCCACCAACTTTTGGCGTGTCCATACCTGCAATTAATGAGCGCATTAATGGCGCCTGGGGTATATAATGCCCGGCCCACCAAAATCATTATCACAATCCGAGTTGAAGTGAATTGCAGAGCCGAGCATCCGGAGCACATCACGATCGATATCGTCACGACCGTGGCCATCAACCGCACTCCATCGATCCCCAGTGAATTTCGTGCCTCTCCGCTTAGCGTTTTTGAGGTAAGTCGTCACCGTCTGCCCTCCCATGAATTCTCGTCATTTTTGGGAAATTTAATAAATTAAATAAATGGTCAAAACGAAGCAAATGGAAGAACACCCCGTGGCGCCCCTTACCCATGTTTTAGAAATCTCCTAAACCCATTGGAATGGCCCTCCCTACCGATTCGGAGCTTGCCCGTTGCGCGGCCATTCTTCGCGCAGGGCGACCGGCCCCCTCAGGCCTGGTCCCCTCTTTCACCGTCCCATTGCAGGGTATGGTATCATGCCGGCAGCGGTTCTCCTTACCGAGCCCGGGTCGTCGGGATTTCGTCCCCGGAATGCCTGTTGCATTTCGCCGTGCCAAACTACCCAAGCCACCCTACCTCACGACGGTCGGACCCCGATCTCGCCTTGACCATTGAATTGAAACTAGGTTGTCCTCCATTTCTGTGCTCGGGCCCCGGACATCGGGGTTCCGTGGCTATTTTTCCACTGTTTGGCTGGGCGGGGCCTCCACGGCGAAGTTGCATCTGCCGCCCACCCTCCAGGCCCCGGGCTTCCCTTGGCCGTCTGAATGTAGCCTAAACTTTGCCCTGCCCCGGGACCCTCCGGGCCCGGCCATCCGGAGTTCCGTCTCCGGAACTCCGTGACGGTTCCGCCGTCATCCATGGCGGAACCCTGCCGGCTGCCCAACCTTCGAGCCCCAGGGATCCCTTCACCGCCGCTGTCGCCCAATCGATGCCGAAACCTCACGACGGCTGTCATCTCCCGTCTTTCCGGCCGCCGGGTCCCAGAGTCCCTGCCACCACCGCCATTCGATTCCACACATAATTCATAAGGCGACCGTCACCCCGCATCGCCCTGCCTCCCGAGCCCCGGGAGCCAGATCGACGCCGTCGCCTGAACATTGCAAAAATCTTACGGCGGCCTCCAACTCTCATCCTCCCGCCCTCTGGGTCCCGGGCCGTCCTTCGCCGCCGCCATTCAAACCATTGCCAAAAACATCACGACGGCCTTCGTGCTGCATCCTCCCGGCCGCCGGGCCCCGGAGGTCCGAATGCCGCTGTGCCTAAATGTCATACCCTCCATGCCGGCCATCTTTTGGCCTCGCGGACCCCGGCCCTCGGACTTCCACCGCTGGACTTCCTCAACCGGACTTCCGCCCGCTATTCACCGTCCCCAACGGCCGCCCCTTAACCGCTTTCCGGCTTGAAACCTCTGGTGCCCATTTAATCGATCCAAACAAGCTCAAAACCACAGTCTAACTTCGACCCATGTCCTAAAACTTGCTGGTCTCCATCATGGGCCTCCTAAAACCTTAAAATTTGACCAAGGGTGGTCTTCGGGAACTTTCAGTCGTGTTTTCCCTTCCTGGCAGCATTCCTGCCAGGGAAGTCCGGCCCTCCGGGCCCGGATTGTCCAAATGCTCTAAAATGAAATTGATATCATTTGAGGATAAAATTTATAATATATTTGAATGGTTATTTAGATGATATGCTCACAATGTGGACTAACATTAACACTGTTGATGTTTTGTTGTGCTAACTTCGCCCTTTGCTTGCAGGATATATGGAATCGACAGCAAGAACTTCAGGGGCCTCCGTCGAAAAGGATAAGGGCAAGAAATCCAGAAGAGCCGCTCGGGGAAAAGACGACAAAGATCAGATGAAATTTCAGTTCCAAGGTGAGCCGCTTCAGTCAAAGGTCTCAACAGACTGGAAAGAGATCTCGGATACCAACATCGGCCAGGTGGACATAGATGAGTTCACCCAGAGGGTCAAGGTCGACCCTAAAACAAAGAATGCCAGATTGATACGTCAAAGTGGAATCGCCAAGGCTGCCAGCTTCCCTCCCTCTCTGGTGGCACCCGAACTCGTAATGGCTTGCCGAGAAGCCTACCAAACGAACACCAGAACAATTATGGACAAGGAGGGGAACATCCTCGCTGACATGTCGCCAGAAGGAATCACAAAAACATTCCACATTCCCACATTCCCACACATGGAGGTCCCCACTTTGGAACAGTGTTAGGCGGCGTGGGACGCCAATCCATCGGGCTGGAAGAAATCAATTAACCTTTACTGGCTTAAGGAGAGACGTGGCAGCGCTGCAAAGGTTCCCCAAGAGCTGTTCTGCAGCGACTTCCATGAAGATTATCATGACTTGGTGACCATGCTAAGTAGGGTCATGGGTCTCCCGGTAGCCACCTGCTTCCAAGAATGGATGGCATATTACATTGAGCAGATCCTGCGAGGGAACGAAGATGTTAACACCAAGACCTCATTCGACTGGGGAAGCATCATCAGCAACTGCTTTCACAAGCAGTTTGTAAACGTTAAAAGGAGTTCTGAGTTTTATATGACCTCCTACCTAGTGTACTCCCTGGTAGGGCAAAGGCAATATAGTGGGCTATTTGTGGCGTCGGACCAGGGGCACAGGCGAGGGCTCAAACCGTTCGACAAGTACCCTCAACTTCAGTACCGTAACTTCAAGAAAGAGTACTACCGGGTCAATGACGCCTTCATAGGCCACATCATCAGACTGATCGCCGGAGACTTCGAAAGGAGGGTTTCCCACAGTGCCAGGGCACTCCTGAAATAATATGCCTTCCTATATATCCAGTTCCCCAAATTTACCTACATCTGTGCCCAGGGATTCACAGAAAGGCCAAACAAGTTGCCAAGGTACCCGAATGACAGGATCATTCTCCTAGAGCTTTCTTGACAGCTCCAACACATTCAGACAGTCTTCAGCAACAAGCACGTAGCAGGGATCCCCTATCCCATGACCCTTGGCCAGGGCCAGTATCTACTGCAGACATCCCAATGCACTGGCAACTCTGAGAAAGAGCTTAAAGAATATAACTTTGACTGGTACACAGCTCACCTGCGAATGGACCCACATGGCCATGTCAGGAAGGCGCTAGGGCTGACATATGCTCACCAATACCACGTCGAAGACTTCTGGACAGACTGCCAAGATGACAAGGAGGCCTGCATGAGACACTACATGTGCATGACCGTATAGTTCCTGAGAAGAGTGCAACTGATCCAGGTACCGGCCAACTCGAGGAAGATGAGTCCACCCTTATGCATCCAAGGTACTCGGTAGTTGCCAACCTGGAAATCCCCTCCATAGACTGGGACAAGCAAGAGGTCGACGACCTAGACACAATCACCTAGCCGATCATAACTCGCACTAAGGAGTGGGTTGATGGGCAGGTGGCACAACTGAGGCAACAAGGAGTGGTCCTAACATATGAGGCGCTCAAGACTGAGCCAAGCATTGCGGAGGATGTTGCCACCACCGCATCAGCTGGTGAGACTTCCAAGTCTCCCCCAGTTACCAGGTCTCAAAAGAGGAAAGGAACACAGACGATGCAATCTGCGGACCCCAAGGAGCAAGCAAAGAAGGACATGGGAGGCTCATCTCCCAAGAGGCTCAAGAAAATAGTGACAACAACAGAAGTGCAGCCTACCTTGCTTCTCCCTGCCCCTCCTGGCGCACCACCCGCTTCTCAGGCTATGGTCGCCTCATCTCTGCCGGCAGTGGACATCTCTGTCCATCTCGCCCCGTCGCCCACAACCGGGTCAGTGATCGTTATTGACTCCTCTTCTGGCATGACCACTTCCCCTTCCTCTTCTGCTGCCATGTCACCTATTACATCCCTCCCTCTGGCTACAATTACATCGCCCATTCCCGTCGCTGCCATGCCTGAGGCCCTCACTAGACATATGCAGAACCTTTCCCCTGAGCTCTCACAAATACTGATGAATCCAGCTCTTCAAGTGGCCCTTGCCCAAGTCCTCGCGATGGCTCAGCCTTCACAACCGCCAACAGGGCCGCCAGGCATGGAGGCTACAATGCAAATCTCAGAGAAGTTGGAGGAGCAGGAACGGGAAGCTTTGAAGCCCATAGAGGAGGAGGCTGATGATTATTACGAGCACCCCGAGTACGAACACAGGACCATCGACAAGGTGGCTTATGAGGAAGAAGAGACAGGCTCTTCTGAGAGTGGGGATGAAGAGGACGGCTCGGGCGCCAAAGAAATTATCCAAACCTTCGATGAGGACCTTGAGGAGGAGTCGGCTCAGCAACTGAAGAACATCGGGGAGGAGGCAGAAAAGTCACCATCTACTAAAGAGGGGTAGCCGCTGGAAGAGCAACAGATAAAAGATATTACCAAGGCTGAGACCCATGCTGTAAAGAGCCCCGAGGCTGAGGTTGCTGAAGAGAAGAAAGAAGAGGAGGCAGCGGAAGAGGACAGTTCTGCCCAGATATTGTCCACCAAGTTGCCTGTCAAACGCCTCGTGTTTTATCGCGACTCCGACGAAGAGGAGGAGGACGCTACCAAATAAAAGGAGGAGCCCCAAAAGGAAAAGGAGGCAGGGATCTTACAGTTAACAGAGAAGGGTGAGGGTAGCCATGATGCACCCAAGGATAAATTTTCCATGCCCGACTGGTTGGAGAAACAGCTTGAAAGGACTACTCCTGTTCTGAAGGACCCAAGGGCGAGATTGGAAGCCATCTTGGCTCGATCCCTGACCACAAAAAAGAAGGAGAAGAAGCCTAAGGTCCAGTCCAAGATAACCATGGATGCTTCCAACTCCCGAGCAGCACAAATAGCAATGCCAACTATTGGCCAGGCCGGGGTTAGCTACAATATTTCCACTATCGACTTGGGGATAGCGACTAGAGAGCAGAAGGTTGAACATCTGGAGGAGTCGGTGGCCACAGTAGTACATCTAATCAAGCAGGACAAGGTCACCAAGGATGAACTCAAGGCGCAGGTTGCTGCCCTGACCGATTATATCCAGCAATGGTCCTCAGTGGACGACCTACCCACCACCTCCACAGCAGCACCGCAGTTGCTCTCCAAGGAACATATCGACAAGATGGAGAGGAGAAAGAACTTAGAGAAAACAACTGAGAATTGGTTCCAACAGGTCATAAGCATCGAAAACGTGGGAATCAGCTTGGCTGTGTAGATAGCCAACAAGTTCCTGGACCTGATCCAGTCTCTGGAAAGCACAAAGAAACTCTGCACCAATTTCCCTGCAATCTACGACTCCACCTTCCCGAGGGTTCAAGCCATTCTTCAGATGCCAGAGAATGCATGGGAAGAAAAGCTAGAGCTAAAATAGGAAGATCATTGGCTGGTGGACGTGTGGCGCAGAGATCTCATCAACCAGAAGGAGAGGTTGGGGCAGATCCAGAGCAGAGTAGATCCCGATATTGAATGGATCAAGGAGATCCGGGTAGAATGCACCGAGTATCTCAAGCTGATGACGGGCCATGATATTCCCACAGTACAATTAGATGCCGAGAAGGTCAAGTCCTATTTTGAGGAAAAGATGAAGGATGGGACAGCCGGAGAAATAACAATGGAGTTCCTGAGTTATGTTGCCCACGCCTTCGATCGATCAGAGCTTTTCAGAGACCAAGGCTCAAAGTATGACGAGGATTGGAAGCGGCTGGAAGAGAACGCCAAAGAATGGAGTTACCAAGCATTAAGATGCGAGATCCTCGAGGTAGATAAGCTCCAAGCGGTCATCCTCAAGTATATAGAGCACGTAGCTTCCGAGAAGCAAGAGGACAGCCCAGCCAAAGAAGAAGACTTCCTTGAAAAGTAGCTACAGCCAAGAAAACAGCAATTAGCTACAGGACGAAAGAGCAATAGTGTCATCCACTAGATGACGAAATAGGGAAGGGATAAAGAATGTTTTTAAATTGTAAATCTATTTGGGGGTAGGTGAAACCCTATTTTGTAATGAATCTTGGCCACACAATTGTAATGAATCTTGGCCATTCATTTAACTTTTGGAAAACTATAAATAGAGGACTCCCCTCATTTGCAAAAGGGAGAGTTGAGTTGTTGTAAAGGCATGCTGTAGAAATTTATAAGAAATATCATTGACTTGGTGTATTTCCTTGATTTCTCTCTTGCCATTTGATTCATTTCTCCAAGTTCACATGTTTAGTTTAGATCTTGTGGCTGTTTAGTTAGCTGTTTGTTGTATTTAGTTGAATCTGAGGAATGCTATTTGGTGTTTGTGAAAATTCCTGCATTGTTGATGATCCCTTAGTCCATACTTTTTGCTGTTTGCTGAGGGTAGATAGCTGTGTAAAGTTATCCTAGACTTGATTTGAAGTTGCCCCAAACATTTATCTTTAATTCATGCATGCATATGGTGGATGAAGGATGAAATATCTGCAGCCCTTAGAAGATAGCACAATTTCCATGATACTGTGAAATTCCTGGTTAAGTGGGATATTGTTTGAAGGATTGTCCATTGTAGGAACTCCATTGTCACTATTCATTGCAAGCTTCAGACTTAGGAACTTTTCCTTCCCTTCACTTTTTTTTCACTTTTTTAGAAACTGAACAATACCAAGGTTCATTGCACATTGTAAAGCCAAATCCAACAATTAAAATGGAGTTCAAGACTTCTGTTTGAACCTATAGCCAACACATAATTTATTTTATCCTAAGAACTCCTTTTCAAAATCCAACTTCATGCTTTATGTCCACACTTAGTATTTTCTGTAAGACCGCCTTGTGATTCCCACAAATCACATCAAACTACTGAGGTATTTAAGCACTGTCATGACCTGACATCCGAGAGACCTTGGGATAGTGTTCTGTAATTCGATTGTGGGAGATTGTCTTTCAAGAGAGGAAGTGCAACTGTGCACTGCCTGTGTTGAGAAGTGCATAAAAACACCATCAACATAACTCACAAGATAATAAAGTTCCACATAAAATTAGAAAACTTGATTTTCTACCTCACTTGAATCCTCTAAAATATTAAGCATTTTCTTCTCTATATGTAATTGGAATTATTTTTTGTTTAGCAAAGTATGGTAGCATAAGACAAATCCATCTAAATACTACCACCAATTGAGGTGGCCCACTTTTTAGAAAATAGCAACTCTAATTAGTTGGAAAATCAACCATCATAATATCCATAATTTTTTTTTACTTGGGTATGTAGCATTTGCACCTCAACATCATTCACTACCCTAATCACATTCACTTCACAATAATCCAAGGAAAAACACTTTCCATAAGACTTTGACACTTGCATGCCTAGTTGATTCATGATTTCCAATGACATCACATTATTGGATACCCAAAAATCTAACATACAATTATGTACCAATCATTAATTAATCAATAGAGGTGTGTAAAATAGGCTAACAATTTGTTTGTTACCTATAGACATAGTTCCCAAGAAAATATCAAGTGTGTCTTGCACATTAATTTTATCTACCCTATTTTTGAGAATAACTATAGGTTTATTTTATTAATAAAAAAAGTTTCCCAATATTGATATAAAGTAATTCCCTCTCCCTATGTTTAGGAATCCTCAACAACTCCCTAGCTAGAAATTGAATTTTTAACTAAATCAAAGCTTGATCCATGTCAATTGGTTGTTATATAGGTAAAGAAGTGGACAGTGAAAAATCACATAATTAGTATTAGAGATGAAAGGCATTACTTGGCCACTAACAAAAATTATCTTTGTGCTAAATGTTTTTCAACTTATTCATGCTTCTCATTTTTTGTTTCATTGATTGACTTCAATTAAGTACTATCTCCAATAGCTTTTGAATATTCCAAATTACGAATTGAGACATCAACCTTATTCTACTTAGTACATTTTCTCTATATGGATGCATCTATAATAAGCATCGTCTTCCTAGGTGGTGAGTTCCTTGTATTACTATTTACATCTTTGGGCTAATTTATTTTTTCTTTCCTTTGTTCATTTATGTAGCTGGCATATCTTAGACAAGCACACTTATAGCTTGATTTGTGGCACCTAGTTCTATCTATTGATCAATTGGTAATCACTTTGGACCTATATGATAGCCACTTTAGTGAGAGCTCTAATATCATTATTAGATAACTTTTATCTCTTATATCTTTGTCTTGTTTACTTCTTGAGCTGATTGAAGTATTTGTTTAGTAATTCATATGGAACACCATAGCTATCATGATTATATTGAAATGATTCCCCACCCTAATATACATCCAATTAATTAATATTGGAACCCTCATAACACTTGGATGCACCTTCATCTTCTTGAAATCCGTTTTCTTCTTCAAGTGTTGTAGAAACAACACACTTTGATTGATCACAAGGCAAATAACATATGTCACATTATAATGATTCTTGCTAAATATTCACATGATCCTTCCTCAAGAGATCACTAGTGATTTTCTCTTGTTATCCTTGGTTTGTATTGCTTGGTACCACCTATCTATTAGTAGATCTAGGTATTTTAGACTAATCGTAATTATAAGGTCTATTATGCAATCTTTTTCTTTTATTGAAGTGTGTGGAACAGTGTTAGAAGACATACCATTCTCATTCTTTGAAACTTTGTATGAGAGATCCTTTATGGATCCCGTTAACTTGTCCAATTTTTCCTCAATAGTTAAGGTCTTACTCAAATTTATTGTATTTAGTTTATGAAGTTTCACATCATCCATGTTAGTCTTTACTAGCTTCCCTCATATTATGTTCTATATTGATAGCCATGACATAATCCTCCCTCATTTTTTGAGGATTCTTCTCCCATAAGCAATAACCCAATTTTGAATCAAATGATTCATAATAAAGAATGTAAGGCACATAGGCTTATTTGATCTTACTTGGGGATTCACTTACATCATTTTCATAATAAACCTATCTTTGAAATAAGTAAAAAATTCATTAACCCCTTTTCTAATAGTGGTTTTCTCATAGTTCACAAAATTTTAATCCACTCTTCCTTCATATTGTAGTCTTAAAAACATCATAAGTTCTCATCCCATGAATCTATGTCGCTATCTAGAAGACTTTTGTACCATTATTTTGTACTTTCTTCTAGTGATGTTGCATAAAGGGCTTCATCATGATTTTTGTCTTCTATTTCATATTTGAATCTATCATATCAATGAAATAATTCAAGTGATCATCAAGGGTGATAGCATTATTACCTTGGAATTTTTGCATCTTTCATCTAATCTTATTTGGGATGAGATTATGATAACTAGGAATGCCATTAAATTCAATTTGTTTGTATATTTCTAATCCCAATATCAGTCTTACTGGAGTAAATATTTGATCTTATCTTCTAGGATTGACCCTAATGTTTTGTCTTATATTTTGGTGTTGGGGGTTTTGTCGATGTTGTTGCAAATTACATAGCTACTAATTTTGGGCAAGTTGAATAATATTTTAATGTTGAACAACATTTTGGTAGTTTTAATTTTTAAACCCGTTCAGAAAGGTTATCTTTCCTTAACACAAATTATTTTTCTATTTTATGTTTCCTTTCTCTGAGGTGGTTAATAATATATTTTTGGTGATCTAAATCTCTTTCACTATGCTCACTCTATAGTTGATCAGCCCAAAAAACATCATGGAATAAAGTCTCCACTTCTTGTTCAATTATTAGAGATGAAGTAGGATAATTATTATTCTTATCTCCTCTTATGTTTCTCATATGTGAAGGCAGAGACAAGTTCATATCTGTTTTTTTTGTAATAAAATTGTGAGATGCATATTTATTCATTTTATTAGCATTTATTTCTTTTCCAAACATACCAAAATCATGCCTAAAGGTTCCACTATTAGTTTTGGATAAAATTAGCAGCTAAATAATGTGATGTATATTGATTATACTATTGTTTATGTATCTCTACTATTTGAAGTACCCACTCTTTCAAAAATTGGTTAATTACATGGAGATGATATGCTTGGATTCTTAGCCTTCCATTTCTCTCATCACCTTCTTGCATCAAAGGGAGTAGCCTTAGGCATTTCTTGACCTTTTAATCACTGATCTCTTTTCATTATTTATTCTTACAAGGTTAAATTTTTATCTCCCTTGACTAATTTGACACTCCTTAAAAGGAGAAAGTAATCCATATAAATAAATTTTGATTATATTAACCAAGTACCAATACTTTCCTAGCTGCATAATTTTTATTGATTAACATGGGTCTTCAAGTTGAGTCTTTATTTAACTATCTTGACAACAACACTAATTTGTTAGAGATATGAGCTATAGATGAAAAATCCCTGTTTGATAATTTCCCAAGTGCTAGGTGTGTCAATCTTGATAAGATTACCATAAAAATATATGTATATTGGGCAACCTAGGACCAATTTTTGAGGTGGATAAGACCTACTTCATTTTTTTCTTTCCAAGACCAAGGGTGGTTTACTTGAGGTGTTGAATTTATTATTTAAATTATGATTAAAAACTTCCTTACTACAAAATATACCCTATGTATAATGTATCCCAATACATGAGCCATAATATACTTATGTGCTAGTTTGGACATATAAGGTTTAACACCTTATTAAAAAATGATCTACTATATAAATTTCTAAGAATGTGTTTACAATAATGTTGTTATTTACATTCAAACTTGGAAGCTAGAACAAATAGAAAAATAAAACTTTAAAGATGTTTAAGTTGATGCATTTCAAGTGTGTTGAGGATTATGGGGAGAGAAATATAGTCATAGATTGATTCCTTTATCCATTGGGCAATTGAATCTCTAAGTCTAATCAAACATGTTACAAAAACTAAGGTAACTTATTAATCAAGATACTACAAAAAACTATACCTTTAAGAATGCACAGGCGAGCTAGGCTCTACACATACATAGAAAAATAATAAATGGCTGTTGAATTTATTAAGTGAGCATACTTATAATCTATGGATATTCCCATATATTTCCTTTATTATGCTAAAATGATACCTTACAAAATATTTGCAAGGATTTTATAGAATTTTGGTTGAAAAACTAAATAATATATATCAAGAAATGCATGCCACACACAAGAAGAAACTCAACTAAGGTTGATTCTACCTTTAATAATTTAATATTCAAGGTTTACAATATTTTATTATAGATTTGGGATAAACTTAGATCGTTATAATATAAAATTAGACAACCCAAAGCTAGAAATTGAAACCCTAATGCTTCCTCTATATACTCTCTTATGCTAATTTTTAAAATAATCTATTATGAAATCCTCTAATCTTTCTTCCCTAAAAATAAAAAAACTATGGTAGATATACCTATTGTAGGAAGGTGTACAAAATTTTAGAAATACATATTGCATAAGAAGCTATAATCACGAGATCCTCCAATTCCTATATCGCATGTGTCTCGTACAATCATGCCTCTGATCCTTTCCATATTTTCATATTGATAATTCATGGGTTTGAGTGTGATATTGTTTGAAATTGCCAATGAAATATGTTGAAATCATATCCTAGAGGTGTGACTTTGATAAAAAAAAAGTGGGTCTACAGATCATAAATGAAGTATGGTCATCATAATCCTCCTCAATCCTTGCAAAAAAAATATTTAATAGTCCCTTGTGGCTTCCTTGGATTGATATTTTGTGGTTGTAGGTGTTGGTGAGCATTAATGGCATCTTCTAGTCAAAATCCCACCTTTTGGGGTTCGTCAATGGAGTATTAGGATTGAGCTTACCTTATTGCCAAAAGAAATAATATTAAATCATTGGCAACCTCAACAAGCCTTATTGTTACCTTTTTCAATTGTCAAGTGTTAGGCTTACCATTAACTACATATTAAGGAGGTGAAAAGGAGATGGATGTTGAAGTTCTAATTTCTAATTGAGGGAGAAGATTTTTGGATGACACCTTGTGCCTACCTCAATGCTTATTGATTGAGAGAAAAACCAAATAATGTATCTGTGAAACAATGATAAGGCATTGAGCCATCAAACATCAAGCTTCAAAAATTCATTATAACAGTTTCCTTTGGTAGGGGAGTAAGAGAAAATTTGATGTTAAGAAAATGGCAACTTGATGGAAATTGAGCATTGAGCCTCCTTCATATTACATGCAAAGAAGGGATGAGGGGAAATGAAAAGCTACAAGTTTGAATCGTAAAGGACTTAGAAGATTTTTGAAAGAAAGGGGGAAGGGATGCATCAAGGATTAAGGATAATTCTTAATGAATGAAAAACAAGTAGGAGGGAAGAGAAAAAATTGAACTTCAACGAATGGCTTAGGATAATTTGGAATGAGTTAAGGGAATGAGTAAGATGTTAGGGGTTGGAAAGGACTCATACCATATGCCAAGGTGGTATTGGGGGAAGAATATTTCTAAAAACCTAATAAGTAAAGACTTTGGAATTGAACAAAGGGTGGTATTTGAGAATTTGGGAGGCAAAGGGAAGCATGTCAAGGAATGATGAAGGTATGAAAGAAGTTGACACCTCAAAAATTTGAAAGACTAGGGACTTAGGCTATTTTATAAAATGAACTTCAGGTGTTAGGGAGACTTTAAAATAAATACCAAAGAGGTATAAGAGAAAGGAAAACCTTGAAGACCCAAAATTCTAACAAATCAAAACTTAAATGATTTTACAAAGGCATAAACATGGAGACAGGGTCTATAGAGAAACCATTGCGATAGAAGGAACACTAAAACTTTGATAGCTTGACAACACAAACACTTAGTCAATTTTAAGGTATTGTAGCTTAGGTTTTTGAGTAAGGCGTGAACATGTGAGATAGATAAAATATCCAAAGGTACAAATCATACAAGATTTTTCACTTAGGATTCCTCAAATTAATTAAAAATAATAGGCAAGTGAAGGAAAAAAGAAGAGTGGCAAAAGAAGCAAGGAAAAATGAGACTTCACATAAATGGGGTGTCAAAAAAAATTCCTTCCCCATTAATTTAATTTTAAAATTTTACACAAAAGAAAGGAGAAAATATAAAAATAAATATCAATATTCTACTCATTAATAGTGGAGAGAATTATTGGACTAGTATTCAACATATGAGCATTTTTAAAATTTAAACTAAGTCAAAAAATTTAATAAACTAAATTACTCTAGAAATTAAGTACATAATACTTTATAGGTTATTCCTTTGTACTTGTAAATAAGAAAAATATAAAATATAAATGGCTTGAGAAATTAAGGTTCAAAAGTATTAAGAATAAGAAAATATTTAATTTTTATTATAGAATTATTGAATTTTATCAATAATCATATAAATAATTACAAATCATTGCCTTTTTACCAATTGAAACTATGGATTGCACTTAAAATTTATTTAAGAATGTTATAATGAAGCAAAAATCAGTTAGATCCACTAAAATAAAAGGAATAATATAGCATAATACTATCATAAGTAAGAATAGGAAAAATAAAAATTATCTAATAGAAATTCTTGGATAAGAAAATTCCAATGGAGAGCTTAGGGTGATAGATCTAGATGTTGAAATGTTTACATAGACAAAAAAGGTTGAGTAATTCTTTTTTAAATATAATTGCCCATTTTTTTTTATTATTAAACATAAGAAATGGAGTTTTCTTATTAAGAAGTTTTGGATTGTGATAGCCATTCACCATTCTATTTACAATAACATTTTTTTCAAATAATCAAATTTTAAATAGTCAAGATTATAAAGTATCATTTAAAAAAAATATATTAAATCTTAGAATTAACAAATTTAAAAGAAAAAAATGTTTTCCAATTTTTCATCTTTATCAATCTTACCATATTTTGATGAAATATTTTATTTTTTAAATATTATCTTG
Organism: Sequoia sempervirens; assembly: GCA_007258455.2. Classification (NCBI taxonomy): domain Eukaryota; kingdom Viridiplantae; phylum Streptophyta; class Pinopsida; order Cupressales; family Cupressaceae; genus Sequoia; species Sequoia sempervirens. Next base: position 68,995,995 of record VDFB02075321.1, read on the forward strand.
ACAAAAAAGTATCAAATCATGCCCTGTCAATAAATTATAGATTTTCAAATTAAAACTAATATTTTTTTAATGATCAACTCTCACATGATTATTAATGTTGAGAAGTGATTTACAATTGCAATAAAGAATGAAACATAATAACATACACGTGTAAATAAAGAATATTATCCTTTTTTAAGGTTAATATTTAACGTATATAATATTATTCAATAATAAAAATAACTCTTCGTAATGTGAATAAATTAAAAAAAAAAAATTAAAAAAAAATCATATGAAAATTGAAAACCTCTTTCAAATAAAAATCAAAAAGATCACAATGAAGTATAATAATTTTTAATTAAAAAGTCTATACACAAATTATCCCATATCAAAATTCCACTAAAATTACAATCCACTATAAACAAACTTTAAAGATGGTTATTGTATGTTGAAAGATAGAAGCATATAAGAATATGACAGGACAACAAAACATAAAAGTCTCTTAACAAGGCATGTTGTCTATGCCAAAATATCTTATCCTTTTTTAAGGTTAATATTTAACGTATATAATATTATTCAATAATAAAAATAACTCTTCATAATGTGAATAAATTAAAAAAAAAATTAAAAAAAAAAATCATATGAAAATTTAAAAACCTCTTTCAAATAAAAATCAAAAAGATCACAATGAAGTATAATAATTTTTAATTAAAAAATCTATACACAAATTATCCGATATCAAAATTCCACTAAAATTACAATCCACTATAAACAGACTTTAAAGATGGTTATTGTATGTTGAAAGATAGAAGCATATAAGAATATGACAGGACAACAAAACATAAAAGTCTCTTAACAAGGCATGTTGTCTATGCCAAAATAAATAGCAAAGGGTAAGGCCGTTTTGATATCAATGTTTTGACACGGTTCAAAGTCTTAAGGAAAACATAGTCTTCCGAAAATAGCGATCGTGAAGGTGGAGAGGAGCAGTCTCCATGAATTTGTCAAGCAACACTTGTCTGCCTTGATCGAAGCTTGGGCTACGCCAGTTGAAGATTATCCTCACATGCTCTACTCCTCTCGGCAACGTATCCCATGCATTTAGGTCAACAACCTTCTCAAACTCCTCCTCTGGCACACCATTCAGCAGCACCACAAGAGGAGCGCGATGTAGTTCTCTCAGCAGGGAAAAAGCACCAACAAAAACAGGGCCCACAGGTTCACGCATGTCTCTGAAAGCGCGAAGAAAGGAGAGAGTTTGGATTGTGGGCATGGCCTTCACCAATTCCATATACTCTTTGATGCACCCTCTTGCATCAAAGGTCACATGTGCCGCAGTGATTTTCGGTAGTTTTGATCCTATAATTCTCAGCTTTACTTCACCCATCCTACGGTTCTGCTCTGTGAGGTCATGCCATCCGAAAAAGAGAAAGAAGGCATACTCTAATTCCAGTGGGGAGGTCAGCGTTGCATACGCGTCCAGCTCGTCGATGCCCAATATGAAGTGGAATCTGGCATGCTTAAGGCGGGGGCAGGCCTGCAGAAAGGCCGTGAGGACATGTCGCGGGTTGCGCAGTCGGGAATAGCGCCAATAATATTCCAGCCTGGGGCAGTTCCTCCCCACAATGTCTAACGTCATCAAGGCCTTGTGCTCTCCTCCTCTCACATACTCCCGTTCCGAGTCCACTTCCAGCCGTTGCAGCTGCTGCTGAGATGAAAGAAACTTGTGGAGGAAGTAACCATGCGCAAGGATGTCCACGACGCGTGGTGTGCCCTCATAGAGGTCGATTTCCGGGTGGGTGGAAAAGGAAATTTATTCCAAAATGGCGTCCACTGTTTCCTCATCGTATTTGTGGTGGCGGTGAACATCATAGCAGAAATGGAGGCTCACGAGGCGGCTGCGGGAGAAGTGATTGATGAGGCGGTTGCAAATAGATGGCGTCACGCTTTCGAAACACGACATGTCCACCCTACCACGCTGCTCGTATAAAGATTTGGCCTGGGATGCCACACCCCTGCAACACGATATCAAGTTTGCAACATCTTTCAACGATAGCTTTTCCCCTATTTCAAGTATTATTTCATTCGGGAGCTCTGGCAACTTCATACAAGTACGCCTTGACCTCCTTCCTTCTCTCAATTCGCTCATCCTGCACAAAACCTGAATAAAATCATTAATGTTGATTTCAAGCTTCAGAATCATATTATGCAATTTACGAACTTTACAATTTAAAATTGAGAGGACGTCTGCAGAGCAAGTCTTAATTCAGGGACGGGCTTAAACAACACAGATAACATAAACTGAAACGGGAAACGAAGACTGTTGGTTGCATTAAAAAAAGATGTTACATCACGCAGTTAACAGAAAGGAGGAGGAGAAACAGAGTTGCAATTAAGGAGGCCCACACTAAGTGTCAATGCTTATTGTATGTTGTTTAAGGGCATGGTCTCATGGAGGGGGGCTTCCTAAAATTCCGGAGCAGAATCTGTTCAAATTTTTAGCAGAATATTTTGAAGCTGGTGGTCCCATGAATATTTTGAAGCTTCAAAATTTAAGAAGGCTGGTGGTGGAATGGTGGTGGAATGGTGGTATGTGAATAAAAAATTAATAAATAAACATCATTTCCCTCCAAATTTGTAACAAGTGGCAGGAAAGTACTCTTAAGCAGGTGGAGCAATTTCTAGCCCCACCCCAATCTCACCAGCTGAAATTTTCAGCCACCTACTTGTTTGAGCTGAAAAAGATTTCATTTAATCCTGCAGCAGAATTATTTTTTTCCATGAGACCACTGGCTTCCGTGAAAATAGGAGCCCAAGCCCCCCATGAGACTAAGTCTGCCCTTAATTCAAGGATTTTCCTATTTCTTTGAACAATATTTTTGGAATATATAAATAGAGTACATCTAATCCATGGAAAAAGAGAGTCTGCTTACCTCTCAGATGATAGTTCTTGAAATTTGACTCAGTTCAACACTTGTTACTTGCCTTGATGCTTTATTTTCAAACATGAGAATGGTCACAAACTGTAGAATTAGGATAAAATTTAGGTGAAAGGCATGAAATAATGGTATCAACCACCCAATACATAAAAGCTAAATCCTAAAGATCTTAATTCATAAAATGAACATAAAAACATAAAATAACAAAGCAATAACACCATAATTCCTATGCCATTGTTGAATCACCTTCATTACTCTTTTTTATTTTGCTTTATATGCTAGCTTGACTTCTGCAAAATTATCAAAGATAGTGGTTGTAATAAGTCAATTAGTGTCAAAATGAAAGAGATAGGTCTCTTTTATAGAAAATCAAATTTGAATGAAGGTCCAAGATTAAATGATGGAGATCAATGGATGAGATTTCTTTGAGAAACAAGGAAATAGGGTTAGGGCTAAATAGGGTTTAGTAGAGGATAGACAGTGGAGATTAAAAGTTAATAAAACCTTATCAAGGGTGGAGGTTTGTTGAAATGAGAGATAAGATTGAGAAAAAGAGGTGGTTGGACTAAATTAAATAATTATAAAATTATTAGCTCTTGCCATGGAATTATAGTGCCTTAACTAAGGCCATATATAAAGTTTTGTAAAAATCATTTACTTTTTATGAAACAAAAATGTCATTCATAAAACTCCTAAATTTGGTGAAAGGTAAAATTAAACTCATCAAATATTTTTTAATATCTCACTTATAGTTTAAAAGATAATTATATAAAGATAGACATTTATATATTTTTATTTTTAGATTATTATTATAGTAAGTAATTAGTGGTTAATTGTATATTTGAGCCAATCAAAATTGATAATTTTATTTTCATTCATTATATTTGAATGTTTCAAATGATAAAATGTGTGATATTTAACTAAAACATTGAGGATGACTTTTGTGGAAGTGAAAATAATCTTTTTGTTTTACAATTTTATTGGCTTTTGTATTGGCCATTTAATGCATGATATTAGGAAGTGCAATGATTATAGTAAAGTTAAAATAAATTTATTATAAAAACTTTTAAAAAATAGTTACAAATCATTTATCTTTTATGAAACAAAAATGTCATTTATAAAACTCCTAAATTTGGTGAAAGGTAAAATTAAACTCATCAAATATTTTTTTAACATCTTATTTAAAGTGCAAAAAATAATTAAATAAATATAGACATTTATATATTTTTTATGTTTAGATTATTATTATAGTAAGTAATTAGTGGTTAATATTGTATATTTGAACCAATCAAAATTGATAATTATATTTTCATTCATTATATTTGAATTTTTCTAATGATAAAATGTGTGATATTTAACTAAAGCAATGAAGATGACTTTTACCGAGGTGAGCATAATCATTTTGTTTTACAATTTTATTGGCTTTTGTTGTGATAATTTATCTGCCACTTAATGCTCTGACAAAGTTAAAATAAATTCATTATAAAAACTTTTCAAAAACAATTAAAGAAAGTATTGGATATTAAAGAATAGATTAAAAATATTTGTATACTCACCTGAGAAAAACAAATAGAAAAGAAAGCAATACTGCAATGAAGGTACTTTCTTCTGTTGAGAGCTTTGAAATTTATTGCAGAAATATTTTATTATATAATAATTTCTTTCCATGGTGTAATTTCAGTTTAAACGGGTGATATTTGCTATCCTGTTAATTGTTTTTTTCCTATTATTTTTTTTTTTCATAGCGAAGTATTTGAGTAGCTAATTGAAATTAATATTATAATGGAGGCTCACATTAAAGACAACAGTTACACCTGTAAGGAAGTTGAAGACAATTGTTACAATCTAAAGTTAGTAAATAAATAGACTTTCTTTCTAATGAGAGCTAAAATTTTAATATCTGTTTTTTATAAATATTTGTGTCTTTAAACTCTGTTGACTGTCTCTAAATATTTGTGTCATTATAGGAAACGTCTTTATTATGAACAAATTTAGTGTACAACTCCAATATACTCTAAACAAAATACGAAACTGCTTCAACTTTAAACAACTTTTTCAAGCACCATCTTGAACACTTTGCAAGGAAAACTCTCTTGAGTTAGTTTTACAGATCTCCAGTCCTGTAGTTCCCACATCCTTTCTTGTTTCTTAAAAATTAGTGTGTTCACTTTCAGGGCTTTTCTATATTCACATAAATGGGAGACAAGGTCTGCGTACATTAGCTATCATTTAACTAACTAACTCCATCAAATGCCAAAATCTAGTAAAATAGATTCGTGTGTAGAAACAAATTTCCTGCCAATTACTTTGGGAATCTTTGAGACTAGATTTCATCCAAAGAGCTGAAGAGAAGCACAAGACCCTATTTCAGGAAAGTAGACCATAAGCCTCTCCACCAAGCAATGGAAATGTCTAAGACTTGGCTTTTTAATTGATTTAATAACTATGAACTTACAGCTTGAAAGTGAGACCTATCAGATAAAAATTTATGAAATCAAACAAGCACAAGTGATTACAAATCAGTGCTATTCTAAACAAGATAAGATTGAAATATGAAAAAATTTCACATCCCACTCCAATCAGGACTAGAGCACACTATCAGAAGCCTTGGATCTGCAATTATGTAAGAAGTATCTCTCACATCTTAAAAAAATTGAGAGAATTCTCAAATTTAGAAAGATCTTGGATAACTGAATGCTATTTATCTTTGCTAACACATATTCATTTCAGACTCAACTAGCAAGAATTGGGCTTAGCAGTTAGTTTATGCAGATGAAATTACCTTCTGATGCAAGTGAGACCTATCAGATAAATATTTATTCCAAGTGAGACCTATCAGATAAAAATTTATTCCAAGTGAGACCTATCAGATAAAAATTTATGAAATCAAAGAAGCACAAGTGATTCCAAATTAGTGCTATTCTAAACAAGATAAGATTGAAATATGAGAAGATTTCACATCCCACTCCAATCAGGATTAGAGCACACTATCAGAAGCCTTGGATCTGCAATTATGTAAGAAGTATCTCTCACATCTCAAGACTCTCTTTTAACCACAAAATGTTAAAAAAATTGAGAGAATTCTCAAATTTAGAAAGATCATGGTTAACTGAATGCTATTTATCTTTGCTAACACATATTCATTTCAGACTCAACTAGCAAGAATTGGGTTTAGCAGTTAGTTTCTGCAGATGAAATTACCTTCTGATGCACTGAACAATTACCTTCAGATGAAATTTTCACATCTCACTCCAATCAGGACTAGAGCACACTATCAGAAGCCTTGGATCTGCAATTATGTAAGAAGTATCTCTCACATCTCAAGACTCTCTTTTAACCATAAATGTTAAAACCATAAAATGTTAAAAAAATTGAGAGAATTCTCAAATTTAGAAAGATCTTGGATAACTGAATGCTATTTATCTTTACTAACACATATTCAATTTCAGACTCAACTAGCAAGAATTGGGCTTAGCAGTTAGTTTCTGCAGATGAAATTACCTTCTGATGCACTGAACAGGGGACACAAGAAGATTTCTTATCCACATGTCAATTAAATTGCATTTGAGAAAGAATGAAAAGTTCATCGATATGTAAATATTACAAGATCCTATTTACCTATATTGCAGAAATTAAATAAAAAATTAAAACTAAGTCAGGTTATGGATAAGCATTAATTCCCTTTGACTGAGCATAACATAACAAATACAACTACTGAATCTATGGATAGTGAAGTAGGAGTGAATCTAGTACTATTGTAGAGCATCATTGTCATCCCATATATTCAACAAGTCTTCTTCTTTGTCATTTACATCATCTAGAGAAGTGGTCACTTTACAACAATATTACCACATTCCTGCCATCCCACAGCTCTTTCTTTGGGCACTTTGCTAATATTAGGCTACACCTACAAACTGCTTTCCTCTCTGAAATGAAAGGTTTGCATTTTGGTTTATCCAGATTAATACAATTGTTTCCTTTACTAGGTTTCCCCTTCTCTCCTTGCATCTACTCTATTGCTTGTTTCACACATTTTCCCAGTTCAGGTCCAGATGCCTTTGCTAGCAAATTGGTGACAAAATCATTGCTAAGACTTTTATTTTCTTACTATAGAGGTTTGCAGTTGGTGCAAGGCTATCATTCTCTTGTCCTCCTTTAATATACTTGTAAGGACTACAGTCTTTGATAATGGGGAAAATATGGACAATAAGCTTAATTTTGTTTTTACTATCATCTACTCACTCAAAAATGCAAACATCTCCTTCCTCAAGATTATTAACAACTAAAAAATATCTCTATCTAGCAGAATAAATTTTCACACGCACTAAGAAAATATTAAGAAGCATTTAAATTCTATTATTCAAAAGCACATAACGAGACTGAAAATAATAGATATTGATGAATATAACCCCAAATCTAATGACAGTATCTCTAAATACATGCAGGAATAGAGAGAGGCCAGGGAATCTTACAAGCCTAAACAATTGGTATACCATTGATGACTTCATAATTACTAAGCCAGAGGGTTTTTCTGATACGAAAGAATTAGTAGTCCCCAAGGCCTTCTTATTTTATTTGTCCTTTTATTTTCTTTTAAGGCTACAATCCTAAGTTATGATCATCCCATTATTTCATCTTTATCATCTAAGTGTGTTTTCCTGTAGATTTATTTTCTTTTTTCTCTTTATCCTGATCCATCCTCCTCAATGGGTATTCTTTAATCTGACAATCCGCAGCTCTCCCTGCATAGCATGCGTAGATGATATTCACATAATTAAAAGGGCATCATTTCACCATATTGCTAAACATTATGGGGACCGATGATGGTAATGCTGTAGAAAAATCCATTGTAGCATACACCACGGTCGGTACAAAGACTCTTGGATATTCTAGTTCTTGGAGTAATAACTTGCAGAATGTTTTCACAGACAGTTCCATAACATCTTCAGTGAGTTCTTGTGTGGGTAAGGAAACTTGGCCTTAATTGGGAAACACTGCTTGAACATAGTTTGAGGGTTGAATCCTAATCTCTATGGTTGGTGTTATGCTGGAATATCCAAAATATGCCAGCCTCCTTAGATGCCTCTCCTTATTTCCTTTTAGGATTAGTTATGATACATTCAAGGAGGATGTGTACCAGAGAATATGACTCAATTGATAAATATCTCAAAGAAACCTTTCCTGTCAAGAATCAATAATGAAATCTCACTGATGACCATAACAATGTCACATGGCCACAAAACTGGAACAAGCTCTGCTCTTTCTTTTCCCTGTTAACCCATTTACTGCTTACCTCATCTCTGCAATTGCATTACTACTTGACCATTCAACTATGTACTTTGTAGCCATCTTCTTCGGAAATTTCTGAGAAAACTCATTATGATGTTTGACAATATCAACAAAGCAATTTCACTAAGGTCATCTTTCAGGTACTTGCTTAATTTTTTGATATTTCAATGTGACTAGTTGATAATAGGTAAATAAAGGATTCAAATTTAGATTAAGACTCAAAAATTTCAACTCTTATCTGCTTTGTTCACTGCAAAATCTTTACATCAGCAATTGGAATATAAATAAAACATAACAGAACATTCCAAGTAATTGTAGATGAAGATCACTGATTGCTTTATTCCAGGGTAGTGCCTTTACAATTAAAATAGAGACTAGGGAGGACCATGCTTAAATTCAGACCTCCTCTCTGACTATGAGAGGTTATATATAAAGTGCTTGACTTTTGCAGTGACAACACAACTATTGACAACCATTAACAACTAATTCATATCAACACCTACAAGCCGACAAGTAATTAGCATGTAGTTTGTTAGAACCATAATAACATAACAGTAAGCTAATATCCAATCCGTTCAGAAATTCCTTCTTACTGGGTATGCAGAGTTGAGAGTCAGAGTCTAGGCATTTACTCTTCACGGGGACAACGTGGTCTTCTTTCAAATATTTGTAATCAAGGGAGTCATGAGCATCGGCTGCATCAAAAAATTGTTTCTCTAATTATGAAAAAAATATAAGTGAAGAGGTGATAAGTAAGGTGAATCAGACCCACATACTAAATCCAAACATATTTTCCCTCAAAGTTTTAGAGATAGTAGATTCTTATGCAATTATAAAAAGAAGACTTAATCATAATATTTTTTCAACACTAAATGTGTTGAAATAACTGAGTTGTAGGGTACACATGAAATAATATCAATTAAGATGTGTATCCATAAATATAATTAAAACATAGTAGCATTCCATTTACACAACATGACAAAGCATAAATGGAATTCAAAATCTCAATGATAAGTTTGATGGTGAGAGGCAGAGGATCTAAAATATAATAGAACAAAACAAAATAAAGAGAAAAAAATGAAAAAGAAGAGCAAAAGAAGCAAGAATAAAACAGAGGATGAACACAAGATTATGTGTATTTGCATATATTTCAAAACATAGAAAAACTGATAATATAAACAGAGCTGCTGCTCTTTGTTCACCCTCAAAAGTTAACTCACAATCCCTTGTTGTTTGCTCCTCAGAAACAATTTTTGTTTCAACATGTTGCTACAGCAGAGCATCTCTCTATTTCATTCACAAACATTACAATCATAAAATGGCTGTTACAACAACAATACAGGAAGCTCTCTTTTTCATACATACATCTCTAAAAACGATAGAAATCTAGGTCTACGTAGCTGCCAAGCAAAAGAAGTCACACCAAAAACATTTAATTACAATTAATGCCAAATCTTTTCCAGCATAGAGAAAATCTGAAGACAGAGATTATGTGTGCATAGTACAGTGGCGTGTGAAAGAAGTAGAAGACTTCTTTTTTTAATCACTGTAGAGAAGAGAATATAGAGAATAGTTGGGATTAATTCCAACACTTCCCTTTAATCACAACTACTACCATCTATGATGCCCAATCGATCTCTTCGATAAAGAAAACTTTCTTTCCCTAATGTCTTGGTGAGGATGTCTGCACATTAATTCTTAGACCTACAAAATTCCAAAAAGATCTCTCCATTATTAATCATCTCTCTAATAAAATGATATCTAGTGTCAATATGTTTGCTTCTCTTGTGAAAGACTGGATTTTTGGAGAATGCTATGGCTGAGTTGTTGTCACAATATATCTTTGTTGCATCTTCTTGTTCATGTTTCAACTCTTTCAACACTCTTCCCATCCAATCTGCTTGTCATGATGCCCCTATTGCTGCTACATACTCTGTTTTAGCAAATGAAAGTGTGACAATGGGTTGTTTCTTTGAAGCCCATGATACTATATACCAGTGCGAAAGTGAAAAACATAATCAGATATGCTCTTTCTATCATCAATGCTTCTAGCACAATCACTATCCATATATCCTATGAGTTTGAACTCATTTGAGCTTGAATATTGAATGCCATAATTCTTTGTTCCACTCACATATCTTAGAATTCTTTTCCCAACTTTCCAATGTGAGTCTTTTGGAGACTCTATGAACTTTGAAATCAAACATACACCATACATTATGTTTGACCTTGTGGCTATTAGGTGCATGAGACTACCAACAAGTCTTTTATACAAAGTTGGATCTACATTGGATCCTTCGTCATCCTTGCTTAGCTTCAAATCTATGACAATTGGTGTTGGTGTTGATTTGCAATTCAACATATTAAACATTTTCAAAATATCATTTGCATACTTTGTTTGAGAGATGAATATACCATTTTCCTTTTGACTCACCTCAATTTCTAAAAAGTATTTCATGAATCCCAAATGAGTCATTTCAAGTTACTTCTTCATAGCTCCTTTGAACAAATCAATTGATAAGTCACTCGTAAATATTAAATCATCAACATATAAACATACAATGATAATTTCACATTTTTCATTCCTATTTGTGTACATTGTTGGCTCACTACTACACCTATTGAATTCATTTTGTAGGAGATTTGAATCAATTCTATTGTACCAAGCTCTTGGGGCTTGCTTGAGACCATATAGTGCTTTCTTGAGCTTATAAACCTTGTCTTCTTGGCCTAAAATTTCATACCTAGGTGGTTGTTCCACATAAACTTCTTCTTCAAGATGACCATTTAAGAATGTTGATTTTACATCCATTTGATAAACAAGCCACTTGTTTTGAGCTGCTATGACAAGTATCATTCTCACGGTGTCTAGATGAACTACACGAGCAAATTTCTTATTGTAATCAATTATAGGTTGTTGCGAATAACCCTTAGCAACTAGCCTTGCCATATGTTTCTCCACATCAACATTTGCACTCAACTTGGATTTGTAAACCCACTTCACTCCTATCACATATTTTCCTTTTGGAAGGTTCACTAACTCCCATGTGTAATTCTTTTCTATTGCATCTATTTCTTCATCCATTGCATATATCCATTTGTTATCTTTAATTGCATCTTCAAAATGAATTAGATCATCTATTTGAGAATAAAATGCAAAAAGAGAAATTTGACCTGCATTATTCTCAACTTCATTTCTCTCACAAATGTCTCTTGTATTTTTAATTTTTAATTTTCTTAAGCTTTCCAATGTAAGATTTGACATGTCACTTAATGTAGAACTTGTGGAATGTGGACTTGCTGGTCCTGCACTAAAAATCCCTATTATAGATGGTGTTTGTTGTCCACTTGTTTGAGTATTTTCTTGTATACATGAGGCTGCTCTTGCACTTGCTGATGGTGTCACTCGTGGACCACTTTGTTGAGCTTGAATGGGTGTGGTAAGAGTCACATTTGAAGGACTATTTGCTGGTATAAAAACTTCATTTTCCTCTTGTAGTATACTCGCTGATATATTGACTATTTTTTCTACACTTCCATCCCATGCTTTCTCTTCTATGAATTGCACATCCCTGGTAATTATAACCCTTTTTTTATTGGATTATACAACTTGTAGGCCTTTGATTTATCACTATATCCAACAAATATGCATTTTTCTCCTTTGTTACATAATTTTCCTCTTAATTTATCTAACATATGTGCATATGCCACACATCTAAAAACTCTCATATGAGAAACACTATGCTTTCTACCACTCCAAGCTTCTTCTGGAATCATATTCTTGACACTTTTTGTTAGAAATTTATTCATTATATAGGATGCACATGCTATTCCTTCAGCCCAATATTCATTCAACAAATATTTTCCTTTCAATATGCTTCTAGCCATTTCCATAATAATTCTATTGTTTCTTTCAGCTACCCCATTTTGTTGAGGTGTGTATCTAGTTGTGAATTGCTTGTGAATTACATGTTCCTTGCAAAATATTAGAAAGTCATTCAAGATGTATTCACCACCTCTATCTATTCTCTAAAGGGAAAATTGGTTCATCCCAGAATGAGCATTTGAGATGAGTAAGTGTCTTCGGTAACATTCATTTTTTCACATTGCCTCAAAAACACTTACTAGTATGCCATAAAAGGGAATCCGACAGTTTATTTCCCACCATTAATCCTAATCTCCATGGTTGGTGTTATGCTGGAATATCAAAATATGCTAGCCTCCTTAGATGTATCTCCTCATTTCCTTCTAGGTATATTTATGATACATTCAATGAGGATGTGTACCAAATATTATGACTCAATTGATAAATATCTCAAATAAACATTTCCTATCAAGAATCAATAATTTAATCTCACTGATGACCATAACAATGTCACATGGCCACAAAACTGGAACAAGCTCTACTATTTCTTTTCCCTATTAACCCATTTATTGCTTACCTCATCTTTGCAATTGCATTACTACTTGACCATTCAACTATGTACTTTGTAGCCATCTTCGGAAATTTTTTAGAAAACCCATTATGATGTTTGCAATTTCAACAAAGTAATTTCACTAAGGTCATCTTTCAGGTACTTGCTTAATTTTTTGATATTTCAATGTGAGTAGTTGATAATAAGTAAATAAAGGATTCAAATTTAGATTAAGACTCAAAAATTTCAAATCTTATTTGCTTTATTCAGAGCAAAATCTTTACATCAGCAATTGGAATATAAATAAAACACAACAGAACATTCCAAGTAATTGTAGATGAAGATCACTGATTGATTTATTCTAGGGTAGTGCCCCTACAATGAAAATATAGACTAGGGAGGACCATACTTAAATTCAGACCTCCTCTCTGACTATGAGAGGTTATATATAAAGTGCTTGACTTTTGCAGTGACAACACAACTATTGACAACCATTAACAACTAATTTGTATCAACACCTACATGTCGACAAGTAATTAGCATGTAGTTTGTTAGAACCATAATAACATAACAGTAAGCTAATATCCAATCCGTTTGGGAATTCCTTCTTACTGGGTGTGTAGAGTTGAGAGTTAGAGTCTAGGAATTTACTCTTCATGGGGATAACATGGTCTTCTTTCAAATATTTGTAATCAAGGGAGTCATCAACATTGGCTGCATCAAAAAATTGTTTCTCTAATTATGAAAAAAATATAAGTGAAGAGGTGATAACTAAGGTTAATTAGACCCATATACTAAATCTAAACATATGTTCCCTCAAAGTTTTAGAGATAGTAGATTCTTATGCAATTATAAAAATGAAGAAGACATTATATCAAGAATGTGATAAATGACTATACTTAACAATGATAATATTTTGTTCACTAAATGTGTTGAAATAACTGAGTTGTAGGGTACACATGAAATACTATCAATTAAGATGTTTATCCATAAATATAATTAACACATAGTAACATTCCATTTAAACAACTTGACAAAGCATAAATGTAATTAAAAATCTCAATGATGGGTATGTGTAGGATCATGATGGGCCAAAAAGTGGTGATATGATGGGTATGTGTAGGTTATGTGATTGACGACTATTTTTTTTACCCAAAATTGATGAAACGAAAAGGGTTTTTAAATGAGATTATCATCTTTCCACCAATATAAATTATGTTTTACTTTGGATTTAATAAATAATTATTATTTATTTTCTATTTGAATTACAACTAAAGTCTTGATTGACAGGCTAATTGAAAAACATGTATAGCTTTCAAATGACATCACATTTTTTGAATCCAAAACAAGCATCACATTCTATACTTCGCATATTATAAGATTAAAAAAAAATGAATTTCATGAAGTTTTGACCAAGTTAAAGTCGTTAGACATACGGGTTTTTATATTCTTTAAAATTTGTAATAAAAAAAATCATAATTAATTATTTTCTTGGAAAAAAATTACGAAAACATATGCATCACATCTAGACATGAGTCCTCTACTTATATCTAAAATCTTATAAAAAATATTATCATTTTATTATGGTTAGGGTGGTCAGACAGACACCTACTTCTTATTTTTTCCCTGAAATTTAAGTACTACTGTATTGAAATTTCAAATTTTCACCAAATAGATTTAAAAATAAAAAATAAACCTAGTATTTTAGAAACTAAATTCAATTTGCTACAAATTCTATTCTTACATATTTTTGAAATAATATAGATAACTTATTCAAATTTTTACGTCAAGTTTTCTAACTCTAATTTTTCTGAAATTTTCACCACTTAAGGGCCTATTTTTTCCATGATGATCCTGCACATACCCTTCAATAATTTAGAAAAATTCAGAAAAATCAGAGTTAGGTAACTTACCCATGATGATCCTGCACATACGCTGATAAGTTTGATGGTGAGAGGAAGAGGATGTAAAATATAATAGAACAAACCAAAAGAAAAAAGAAAAAAATAGTGTAAAATAAACAAGAATAAAATAGAGGATGAATACAAGATTATATGTATTTGCATATATTCCAAAACATAGAAAAACTGATAATATAAAAATAGAGTTGTTGCTCTTTGTTCACCCTAAAAAGTTAACTCACAATCCCTTGTTTTTGTTTGCTGCTCAGAAATAATTTCTATTTCAAGATGTTGCTACAATAGAGAATCTGTCTATTTCATTCACATAAATTACAATCATAAAATGGTTGTTACAACAGTAATACAGGAAGCTCTCTTTTTCATACATACATATCTGAAAAACAAATAGAAATCTAGGTCTGCCAAGAAAAAGAAGGCACACCAAAAACATTTAATTACAATTAATTCGAAGTCTTTTCAAGCATAGAGAAAATCTAAAGAAAAATATTATGTGTGCACAGTACAATGGCATGTGAAAGAAGTATAAGACTTTTTTTATCACTGCAGAGAGGATAATATAGAGAGTAGTTGGGATTAATTCTGACACTCCCCTTTAATTATAACAATTGCCATCCATGATTCCCAATCAATCTCTTTGATAAACAAAAATTTATTTCCCTAATGCCTTGGTGAGGATGTCTACACATTAATATTGAGATCTGCAAAATTCCAAAAAAATCTCTCTATTGTTAATCAACTCTCTAATAAAATGAAATCTAGTGTCAATATGTTTGCTTCTCTTTTGAAAGACTGAATTTTTGGACAATGCTATGGCTGATTTTTTGCCACAATATAACTTTGGTGCATCTTCTTATTCATGTTTCAACTCTTGCAACACTCTTCTCATCCAAATTGCTTGGCATGATGCTCTTGTTGCTACTACATACTCCGTTTCAGTGGATGAAAGTGTGACAGTGGGTTGTTTCTTTGAAGCCCATGATACTATACCGATGCTAAAGTGAAAAACATAACCAAATGTGCTCTTTATATAATCAATGCTTCTAGCACAATCACTATCCATATATTCTATGAGCTTGAATATTGAATGCCATAATTCTTTGTTCCACTAACATATTTTTAGAATTCTTTTCCCACTTTTCAATGTGAGTCTTTTGGAGACTCCATGAACCTTGAAATCAAACTTACACAGTACATTATGTTCGGCCTTGTGGCTATTAGGTACATGAGACTACCAACAAGTCTTTTATACAAAGGTGGATCTACATTAGATCATTTGTCATCCTTGCTTAGCTTCAAACCTGTGATAATTGGTGTTGGTGCTGATTTGCAATTCAACATATTAAACTTTTTCAAAATATCATTTGCATACTTTGTTTGAGAGATGAATATACCATTTTCATTTTGACTCACCTCAATTCCTAAAAAATATTTCATGAGTCCTGAATTAATCATTTCAAATTCCTTCTTCATAGCTCCTTTGAACAAATCAATTGATAAGTCACCTATGAATATTAAATCATCAACATATAAACACACAATGAGAATTTCACCTTTTCCATTAATGTTTGGGTGATCCCACAAAACTGATTTACAATTTTTGGGAGATTCTAATTTTTGCTGAAATCACATATTTTTTAAAAATCTAATGATTTAAGCCTTAAAATGTTCCATTTAAAGCATTCCAATTGAAGAGGGTTTGATCAAACTACCTTAGATCAAACCTATTTGGATAGAATCCCGCTTATTTTAAACCATGTACCTATAACATAGTCTCCTTTACACCCATCAAAATATTGATAAAAGACAACTTTTGATTTACCTTTTGGCGGATCAAATGAATTCTTTTTTTTTTTTTGTAAGTATTAGTCCTTATTATAAGCTTACCAAAAAGTATAATTTTAAATAAATTTAATTTAATTATTATATTTATTTTTTATTTCTTGTGAATGTAGGTTTTTCACCTAAAATCAAGCTCTTTGTTCTGCACATGTGGAAAAATAGAAGATTATCAAAATAAAAAATTGAAAAATATGAGTGCACCAGATATTGAAGTTCTTGATCCAACAAAAAATAATAATTTTGATACATACAAAAAAAGTTACACGTTATACGGTCCGCCTATGTCTGAATTGTAATTGGTTTAACTTCGAAACTTGATTAAAAAAAATAATCAATAAAAAACTATCTAACCAAGTGGAAGCACTAGATACCAGAGTTACAAATTTAAATTTAGAAGAATTAGAATTTTATCCTTCATGGAAAAAAAAATTATGCATTATACGATGAGCATCACTCCTTAAAAATGTTGTTTTATAAAAAAAACTAGTTTTCGAGGGAGATGGAAAAAGAGGTGCAATCTTATTCCAAAAATTTTGAAAAACATATATTTAGAATCTATAGACAAAATGTCGCATAACTCTAGTTTGCATCATCTTATAATTCCTCACGATTTAGCTACTATAGGTGCTTGAAAATAAAGATTTAGTTAGAAAAAATTATTTCAGTGTCGAGTTTGGCCAAAAATTGTAAACCACTATTGTGGGATCACCCCTTTGTATACATTGTTGGCTCACTACTACACCTATTGAAGCCATTTTGTAGGAGATATGAATCAATTCTATTGTACCAAGCTCTTGGGGGTTGCTTGAGACCATATTGTGCTTTCTTGAGCTTATAAACCTTGTCTTCTTGGCCTAAAATCTCATACCCAGGTGGTTGTTCCACATAAACTTCTTATTCAAGATGACCATTTAAGAACACTAATTTTACATCTATTTAATAAACAAGCCACTTGTTTTGAGCTGCTATGGAAAGTATCATTTTCATGGTGTCTAGACGAGCTATAGGAGCAAATGTCTCATTATAATCAATTATAGGTTGTTGTGAATAACCCTTAGCAACTAGCCTTTCCTTATGTTTTTGCACATCACCATTTGCACTCAACTTGGTTTTGTAAAACCACTTCACTCCTACATATCTTTTCCGTTTGGAAGGCTCACTAACTCCCATGTGTAATTATTTTCTATTGCATCTATTTCTTCATCCATTGAATTTACCCATTTGTCATCTTTAATTGAATCTTCAAAATGAATTGGATCATCTATTTGAGAATAAAATACAAAAAGAGAAATTTGACCTACATTATTCTCAACTTCATTTTTCTTATAAATGTCTCTTATACTTCTGATTTTTTGTCTTCTTAAGCTTTCCAATGTAGGATTTCACATGTCACTTGATGTAGAACCTATGTAATGTGGACTTGCTGGTCCTACACTAAAAATACATGTTGTAGATGGTGTTTGTTGTCCACTTGTTTGAGCATTTTCTTGTATACATGAGGCTGCCTTTACACTTGATGATGGTGTCACTCATGGACCACTTTGTTGAGCTTGAATGGGTGTGGAAAGAGTCACATTTGAAGGAGTATTTGCTGGTATAAAAAATTATTTTTGCTCTTATGGTATACTTGTTGATATGTTGACTATTTTTCTACACTTCCATCTCATGCTTCCTCTTCTATGAATTGCACATCCCTGCTGATTATAACCTTTTTTGTTATTGGATTATACAACTTGTAGGCGTTTGATTTATCACTATATCCAAAAAATATGCATTTTTCTCATTTGGAAGAATGAAGAACATCTTATTATACAACTTTTTTGTTATCATTGATGTCACCATGTTATATGAGTTACAACTGCAAGTTTAAGCTCAAGCTTGATTCGGTATTCTGAACTAGTGTCTTAACCAGTATGTAGTTATTATCCTCTGGTATTTTGTTCTGCAATCCTCCACTAATGATTATCATTGTTTGTGGTTTTGGGAAATGGTTTATGAATGTTGAAAGGTTGTATGTTTAGAATCTCATGTACACAAGTGATTGTATGATGAGTTGGCATCACCCTGTTGCTTTTTGCTATTAGGTCTATTTTTGGATGATCTAATGTATTGCTGATGTTGTAATGGATTAATTTGTGGTTTAGATGTATGTGTGACCTATCTTTGGTCCATGCTGACAAGTTGTAGCATGCTACACGCTTGAATTTTTTTTGGAAATATTTTTTACATGCTTGAAGCCGACCTAATTGATGCTTTGGGATGAATTAGATATATATTGGATAGTTTTGAGATTTTCTGAGGTGAAGTTTAGACAGAGAAGAAGACAAGTATGCGAAAATGATGAACTGTGTTAAGTCAGTTTATTGAGCATCAAAGGAACTGAATCAACACTAGTTAGGTGTAACTTTATTAGTTCATATTCTGGTTGTAAGCCATTTTGTTATTGTATCTTTTTGTAGGAAGTGAGCCTCCCAGTTTGGACAATGATTCCTAGCAGTGAGCCACCCTTTGTAATATCTTATAACCGATTATACTATATTGTGAGTTAATCCTCACTGTGGTTTTTCTCATTTTAGGTTTTCCACGTAAAAATCTAGATGTTCATGTGTTATGTGTTTCTATTTTCTATTAATTCTCTTGCTTATCTTTACTGCTATATCCATTGGAGTAATTGGATGGTATTTGTTTAATAAGTTTAAGAAGATACTGATTCACCCCCCCCCCCTCTCAGTACCTTGGGTATTCAACAATTGGTATCATAGCTTGGTTCCTCCAAAGAAGCCTAACAACTTGAGGAAGATCTTGAAGATTAAACAAATGGATGATAAAGAAGAACTTTAGGTTGCTCTTGAAATTATTGACAAGGTTGAAAGTGAAAACAAAGATTTGAAAGAAAATCTTGATGAGGCAAATGAATGCATCCGGAAATTGAAAGATCAATTGAAGAAATTCAAAGAAAGACATAGAAAAGTGAGTGAACAATTGAAACAAGCTAACGAAGAAGTTACTGGATTGAGGGTGCAAGTGGAGGAAAATAAGAGAATTGAACATTTCCTGAATATAGTGGTACAAAGCAAGACTGATGAATGCTCGAGGCTTGAACAAGAGGTGGTAAACCTAAAACTAGATTTGGAGAAAGCAAATCTTTGTGAAGATAATTTCAAGACAAGCTCAACCAAGCTTGATGAGTTGATTGTAGGGTAGAAACCAAGTAAAGATAAAGGTGGTTTGGGAGTTGAAACATGCGAAAACTCTAAGGGTATGCAAACCCCAAACACAACGGATAGTCAAAAGACTCAAAAAAAAGGAAAACAGACAAGAAATCCAAGAAACTTTGCAAGGAGACCACCTGTTAGACAACCAAATGCTCAAAGGTACGGGTATGTGCAGGATCATGATGGGCCAAAAAGTGGCAATATTATGGGTATTTGTAGGGTATGTGGCTGACAACTTTTTTTTTACCCAAAATTGATGAAATGAAAAGGGTTTTTAGAGGAGATTTTCAGCTCTCCACCAATATAAATTATGTTTTAATTTGGATTTAATAAATAATTATTATTCATTTTCTATTAGAATTATGACTAGAGTCCTGATCGATAGGCTGATTGAAAAACATCTATAACTTTCAAATGGTATCACATTTTTTGAATCTAAAACATGTATCACATTCTATTCTTCACATTCTATAGGATTAAAAAAAGAAAAATTAAATTTCACGAAGTTTTGACCAAGTTAAGGTGGTTAGACATATGAGTTTTTTATAATTTTTAAAAGTTGTAATAAAAAAATCATAATTAATTACTTACTTGGAAAAAAATTACAAAAAAATATGCATCACATCCGGATATGAGTCATCTACTTATATGTAAAATCTTATAAAAAAATATTATTATTTTATTATGGTTAGGGTGGTCAGACAATCACCTACTTCTTATTTTTTCCCTAAAATTTAAGTACTACTACATTGAAATTTCAAATTTTTACCAAATAGATTTTAAAAAAAAAAAAAAAACCTAGTAGTTTAGAAACTACATTCAATTTTCTAGAGACTCTATTCTTACATATTTTTGAAAGAATATTGATAACTTATTCAAATTTTTACATCAAGTTGCCTAACACTATTTTTTCTAATTTTTTTGCCACTTAAGGGCCTATTTTTTCCATGATGATCCTGTACATACTCGTACCCATCTTTCAATTGTGTTTTCTTTTCATTCAATAAATTTGGTCATAAGGAAACAAAGTGTATAAGTAGAATGAATCAGTTCTCTGGTCCCTATTGGATCTCAAAAATACATGTTACAAATCTTAAAAGGATGCCAGGCTCTATGAATAGACTTGTAACATTTTTGAACCAATGAATGGAGCTAACCTATGTGGTTGATGACTCCCTACACTTCAGGCTTTGCTAGACCTAAGCGGGTGGACCTTGATAGCTAAAGCATATTTAGAGTTGTATAACTTGATTGAATTTAAAGATATATCCATAGTGGCATAAAGTGGGATAGATGAAGGTTTTCTAACTACTATTGAAATTTGAAATGTGAATGTTTGGATAAGATTTTATAAAATTCTAAAATGGAGTTGGTATGACCAGTGCCTACTTCTGTTGGGCTAATGGAGTCAAGAGGTGAAAGATATGTGACTGGCTACAATTCAAATTGCTTGGCACTTATGATTGTTTATACCTTGTATAAATGTGCAAGAATTCAATTATTAAGTTCTTTTTATTAGTCCAAATGACCTTTTCCAGATTACTGTGGGGTGATCCCACAATAGTGGTTTACAATTTTTGGCCAAACTAGACACTGAAATTATTATTTTTAACTAAATATTCACATTCGAGCACCTATAGCGGCTAAACCATGAGGAATTTGAAGATGATTCAAACTAGAGTCTCATCACATTTTGTTTGTAGATTCTAAAAATATTTTTTTCAGAATTTTTGGAATTACATTGCACCTCTTTTTCCATCTCCCATGAAAACTGGATTTTTTCAGAAAACAACATTTTTAAAAAGTGACGCACATTGTATAACACATAACTTTTTTTCCATGAAGGATAAAATTCTAATTCTTACGAATTTATATTTGTAACTCTGATATCTAGTGCTTCCACTTGGTTAGATAGTTTTTTATTGAATTTTTTTCTTTAATCAAGTTTTGAACTCAAACCAATTACAATTTAGACATAGCACAACTGCATAATGCATAAATTTTTTTGTATATATCAAAATTCCTTTTTTTTTGTTGGATCAAGGAATTCAATATCTCGTGCACTCATATTTTTTCAATTTTTTTTTTGATAATATGCTATTTTCCCACATGTGCAGAACATAGACCTTCATTTTCAATGAAAAACCTATGTTTAATAAAACTAAAAAAACAAATACATAATGAAACCAAAATATATTAAAATTATATTCGTGTTGCGTGATCCCACAAAGCTAGTTTACAATTTTTGGGAGGATTTGATTTTTGCTAAAATCACATATTTTTAGAAACTATAATGATTTAAGCCTTAAAAAGTTCCATTTAAAGCATTCCAATTGAAGAGGGTTTGATCAAACTACCTTAAATCAAAGCCCCTTGGATAGAACCCCGGTAGTTTTAAACCATACCTATAATGGAGTTTCCTTTACACCTATCAAAATGCTAATAAAAAACCACTTTTGATTTACCTTTTAGGGGATCAAATGAATTCATTTAAAATTTATTTTTTGTAAGTATGTATTCCTTATTATAAGCTTCCTAAAAAGTATAATTTTAAATCAATTTAATTTTATTATTATATTTATTTTTTATTTCTTGTGAATGTAGATTTTTCACTAAAAATCAAGCTCTTTGTTCTGCACATGTGGAAAATAGTATATTATCAAACAAAAAATATAAAAAATATGAGTGCACTAGATATTTAAGTTCTTTATCCAACAAAGAAAACAAAATTGAATTTTGATACATACAAAAAAAGTTACGCATTATACGGTCACACTATGTTTGAATTATAATTGGTTTGACTTCAAAACTTGATTAAAGAAAAAATATTTAATTAAAAAATATCTAACCAAGTGGAAGCACTAGATATCGGAGTTACAAATATAAATTCTAAAGAATTATAATTTTATCCTTCATGGAAAAAAATTTATGCATTATACAGTGAACGTCACTTTTTAAAAATGTTGTTTTCTGAAAAAAACCTAGTTTTCGAGGGAGATGGAAAAAGAAGTGCAATATTATTCCAAAAATTTTGGAAAAAATATATTTAGAATCTATAGACAAAATTTCATGAAACTCTAGTTTGCGTCATCTTCAAATTCCTCACGGTTTAGCCGCTATAGGTGCCCAAAAGTGAAGATTTAGTTAAAAAATTATTTCGATGTCCAGTTTGGCCAAAAATTGTAAACCACTATTGTGGGATCAGTAAGGATAGCTCGTTCTGAGGACTACCTGATTCCAGTTGGGTTTGTGAAGATTCCTCCATTTTCATCCTCAACTCAAGCTTCAAAGAGTAAAAATTTAGGTTTTTTTGTGTTTTAGGGAGAGAATGAGGAATAAGGGGGGTTCGTACAAACTCTTAGGGGTTCGAGCGAACCCCTAGGGGTTTGAGCAAACAACCCTCAATATGCATTTCCTTAAATTGTTATTTTGGTCAAGAAATGTGGGCCTAGTAATTAATGGGTTCGCTTGAACCCTAGTTCGGGTGAACCTTTTTTGGGTTTAGTCAAACTTATAGGTTTATTCAAACCCCTAAAACCAATTTTTTTGCCATGGGGTCATTTTTTCTCAGTTTTCCTTTCTTTGTCAAATTGTAAACCACTATTGTGGCTTCACCCTATTTTTAATTAAAAGAATTTAATCCTTCCTTGAAGGAGCCAATTAACTGAACCACACAAGAACAACAAATGTGCCTTGATAAATTGAAAATATCCTTGATACATCAATTTAAATAATAAGGAAATGTCAACCTTGGAGAAAACTTGATAATATTTTTCAATTAATTCAACAAACAATTGAAACCATAATTGGATCACTATATTAAGTCTTCATGTCCATTATATTACTTCAAAATAATTTGCAATACATAGCATAATGTTCTTTTTCAACAACTTTTCAACCTATCCAACTATTGGTGATTTCCTAACTTACTACTTATATCTTTTTATATTTTATTTCATGTTACATATATATACATTATATTTTTAGGGTTATGACCCTTCACAACATCCGTCTGGTGCAACTCTTCTTTTTGGTGCAGCTCTTCGTTTAATTATTCTCTGCAAAATATTTAATTAGTTTCCTTTGGAAAATTAAATATTTTAATCTCCATTTTTGTATGTTCATAAAATTTTAATTTTGATTTATTCATTAAGCTTCTTTGCTGGAAATTTCTGTTGGAAATAGGATGCCATTTAATTGCAATCCTAAACATTATTTATTTCATGTATCTCCTATGTCCTTAGAATGTGTTCATTAACACTAGGATTATGAAGAGATTAATATTTGATGAAATAATCATGTTAATTGGCATTTGTAATTAATTCTAAATGTTAGGAGCATGTGAGGGAATCCATTATGAGTTCCTAAATAATAGGGGCACATGGGGTGCCCACATGGTAGGTGACACTCACCTTGAGTTCAGTTAACTATTCGGGGTAAGAGATAACACTTCTAAATGCATGTAAAGATCCTAGGAGTTAGGGTTTTATGTTTGCATGCATGAAGTTCAGTTTAGATCAGTTTAGTTTAGTTTAGTTCAGTTTAGTTCAGTTTAGTTAAGTTCAGTTCAGTTAAGTTCAGTTTAGTTCAAAATCAGTTTAGTTTAGTTTAGTTTAGTTTAGTTTAGTTCAGTTCAGTTCAATTATGGTTTAGTTATCTTTAGTTAGTTTTAGTTGAATTCTAGTTGACTTTAGTTAACTTGTAATGCATGACTAATGACTTGAGTTGCATGACAGATAACAGGGACTACCTCCAGTTAACAGGGGATGACCATTCTTGCATGAATGGTGTTGAGTAAATGTTTCAGTTAACAAGAAATGGCTTGGAGCCAACTTGGGTGCCCAAGTTGTCTCCTTGGAATTACCTCCTTTGCATGTTGAGATATTTTTGAAGGATCAGTTAAGTAGGATTACTTTTAGGCACCTACTTTGAAGATGAAGCCTTGAAGATATTTATAGAATGAACGTTCAGTTTCCACTTCAGTTTGGGACGCCCAAATGCATGAAGATGATCATTTGACATTGTTCTTCACGGAATAACCCTATTTTCATGAGATAGGCATACCTTTTAGGGATAGGGCTTGAGAATTGTAATTGTAACTCAAGTTAAGTTTACAAAGCTGATTAAAGCCTATTTATCTCAAGCAAGTTGAAGAGAGTTATTATCAGTTTTTATTGCAAGTGTGAAGAAGTTTTGGTGAAGGAAAAAGAGACATTCTCAAGCAAGAATTGGAGCTATTGTAATCTACTTTAGAGATTGAATAATATATTAATTCTTGGTGGAGCTTTTTCCCAAAAGGGTTTCTCCATGGTACATGCTTGTGTAATCTTTCTAATAGCTTGTCTACTTCTTCTATCAACTTCTGTCTTCATTCTACAAATGGTAAAATGGATTAATCAAGATAATCACCCACATAGAATATGTAACAAAGGAAAAGCTTATTTAGATTAGAAATATTAAAGTTTTACAAATTATTAAGCTAAGAAAACTCCTCAATTTTCAACAATTTCTCACTTTATATTTTACCCGAGATGTCCTTTGAGTAAAATAATTACCCACTTTGTAATCTGTGTGATCCCTTTTAATTTCCTGTGTGAAAATTAATCTTGTTTATTCATTAAGCTTCTCTTGCAATTTTCACCCAATTGAATAATATACTCTCCGAGTAAAATAATTACCCACTAAATGGTTTATATCTTACCTTTTAACCTCCTTGGTAAAGAGTCTCCACTTGTACACTTTGGCATAATTAAAATATTTCATGGCTAAAATAATTACCCATTCTTCAATCTTTAGGCTTAATGATGCCATGATTATCATTTTAATAAAACTTCACTTTGTGCTTTTAGTTTAACATTTTCACCCACACTAGTTTATATTAATTCCAACATTTTATTAAAATATTTCCTGACAAATATTCATCACGCTTTAATAAAACCTTTCTTCATACTCCTATTGTGACTTTTCTTTCTCCTCATCGAAGAGACTCAATACTAACTCCCCCTAAAATTTAATTGTCTCGCCGATGAAGTATAACTGATGAAGTATAAGTAAATTTTTGAGCTACCAATGGGACTAGGTATTCTACTCCATCGATAGGCATTTCTCTCACTGATGAATATTTTACTATAGCTGCACCGATCTTAGGGTTTCTTTTCCATTCATTTTGTTAATCAATCTTCTATATGTAGTGCTTTGATTTTAAATGGCCTCTCCTTTCAATGCTCTTCACATTTGATTTCCTCCATTTCAGCAAAAGGTTTGAGTATTTGTGTTTTTAATTTTGTTCACAAATCCTCCCAAATACATTGCCAATCCAGGTCATCATCTCAACAACAATTTTGTTTTTTCATTCACATTATTAACTAATTCTTCCACTTAGCCATTGTGTTTTGCTACTAACTCAGATCTTGAGGTATTATCCCCAAGATCCGACTCATGCTCTTTAATATCATTTTCAGAATGATTCTCCACATTTTCATCATCTTCATTGTGGTTGTAACATTTAATAAAAATTATTTTATCTCACTCAAGCAACATGTTTTGTTCTACGCTCATTTTCATCTATTTACTTTTGCTCAAAAATATTTCATCATTGTTTCCTTTGTTTACAATGTTAAACTTTATAAACCCCTAATATATTTTTAGGGCTCCCAAAGTTGTCCCAAATCCATTTTAAAACATTTAAAATGTTTTAAACAATTTATGCCTTTCAAACTTTAGCACATAGGAATTTTTTTTAATTTCAACCAGAGGGTGAACAAAGTAATTTCTGTTAGGGTTAGAAGGCAAATATCTAATAGTTAAATGTAGATTTGATCAATAAAACAAAGAAATAAAACAAACAAAAAATTATAGCAGAAACAAGACAACATAGAGAATTTAACGTGGTTCACCCAATCCGGGCTACATCCACAGAACCATAGCCATCCAATGATTTTATTATCTAGTGCAAAACATATTACAATCTCACGAATAATCACCTTTCTCTTCATACTGTAACCTGCATCCCAAACCCTTATAACAAACTTTTTAGAATCTTCTAGAATTAGGGTTTTACAAAGTCATTTTTTCTTTTTCAGTGATTTTTCCTTTTTTGATGAAGACACGAAAAAAAGGGAAAATTTTTTCTCAGGGGCTGCCTCCCCTGAACCCCCACCCGGGGCCCGGCCCAGCCTTGAACCTCGACAAGGATACATGTCGAGTGTAAAGTATAGCATGACCAGTTGCCACATACCAACAATCTCCCACTTGGAGACTGATTAGGCTCCACACCAACACAATCTCCCACTTGGAGACTAATCTTAGATGACACTGCTGCACTTACAACTCCCACTAGAAATAAGTACCTTGGACCCTACTGCTCTGTTATATCCTGAATTCAACCTTGAAGGACAACCGAAGTTGAAGAGGAGCTTAGCTTCTCCCTTGTCACCACCTTCATAAACATACCCACTAGATTGGCATCTATATGTATCTTGTCTAGCTTGACCTGTCCATCCTCCAACACTGATAGAATGAAATCATATCTCAATTGTATGTGTTTTGTTTTAGAGTGCAAGGAATAATTCTTTAAAAGATGTATAGCACTCTGGCTATCTATAAACAAGTAATTTTCAGCCTATTGTTTTCCCAACTCTTCCATGAAAAGTTGTAGCCATATCATCTCCTTTGCCACATTTATTGCAGTAACATACTTTTCCTCTATAGTGGATAAAGCAACCACCTTTTGCAACTGAGAAATCCAACTCACTGCTATCCCACCAACTATAAATACATAACCTGTGGTACTTCGCCTGGTATCTATATCCCCTGCTAAATCTGAGTCAACATAGCCTTTTAAATTAGTATTAGAGCCCCCAAAACATAAACATTTATTGGATGTACCTCTCAAGTACCTGAGAATCCATTTTACCACATTCTAATGCTCAACACCATGATGACTCATATACCTACTAACAACTCCTACAACATATGCAATATTTGATCTTGTGCATACCATGGCATACTTAAACTACCTACAATTGAAGCATATGGTATCTTGAAAAAAATTTCTTCCTCCTCTTGTTTCTTTGGACACATATCCTAAGACAATTTAACATGACTGGGCAAAGGTGTGTTGACAACTTTTGCATTTTCCATATGAAATCTCTGCAACACCTTTTCAAAATAATCAGCCTGAGATAAAAACAATTTTCTATTTTTCCTATCTCTTGTAATCTTCATACCAAGGATTTTATTTGCTACCCCCAAATCCTTCATAGCAAATGAATTTGCTAACTATTTTTTTAACTCCCTTATGTGATCCATGTTAGACCCTGCTACAAGCATATCATCAATATATAAACATAAGATAATGTAGTTATTATCATCTAACCTCTTAAAATAAACACAATGGTTTGAATTACACCGACTGTAGCCTTGCTCAGCCATAAAACTATCAAATTTAATATACTATTACCGAGGTGCTTGCTTCAAACCATATATATTTTTCTTCAATCTACACACAATTTTCTCCTTACCTTTGACCTCAAATCCTTGTGGTTGTTCCATATATATTTTCTCTTCCAAATCACCATGGAAAAAGGCTATTTTAATATCAAGTTGTTCTAAATGCAAATCTTTAGCAGCCACAATACTTAAAATAGTATGAATAGAAGTCATTTTAACAACAGGAGAAAATATTTCATTAAAATCAATACCCTTTTTCTATGCAAATCCCTTTACAATTAATTTGGCTTTAAATCTTTTCTTACCACCACCCTCCTCTTTAAGCCAATAAACCCATTTGTTTGGTAAAGCTTTTTACCTGTAGGCAACTTGCATAATTCCCAAGTCTGATTTTTCATCAAGGAGTCCATTTCTTCTTCCATTTCATGCTCCCACTAAACCTTGGTATCCACATGCATAGCTTCATCATAACATTCCAGTTCACTAGCATCAGTTAATAAAATAGAATACAAAGAGGGAGTAAATCTTTCTGGAGGTCTACTTATCCTTGAATATCGTCTAACATTCATTGGAATTTGTGGTATTTTTTGTTTTTGTTTTTGTTGAGGAGCATGAAGAACCACTAAAAAATTATTGTTTGGTTTATCATACAACACTACATAATCATTTTCTTTCTTCTCGTGCTGCTGCAACTAATCTTTGTACAACACTTTCTCATTGAATATGACATCCCTCCTTCTCACAATTTTTTTATTTTCAAAATCCCAAAGCTTATAACCAAATTCATCAATGCCATAGCCAAAAAATATACATTTCTTTGATTTTGCATCAAGCTTGGTTCTATTTTCATAATCTACATGGGTATGTGCAGGATCATCATGGAAAAAATAGGCCCTTAAGTTGCAAAAAATTCAGAAAAATCAGAGTTAGGCAACATGACGTAAAAAATTGAATAAGTTATCTATATTATTTCAAAAATATGTAAGAATAGAATATGTAGCAAATTGAATGTAGCTTCTAAAATACTAGGTTTATTTTTAAAAAATATATATCTATTTGGTGAAAATTTGAAATTTCAATGCAGTAGTACTTAAATTTTAGGGAAAAAATAAGAAGTAAGTGTCTGTCTGACCACCCTAACCACAATAAAATGATAATAATTTTTTATAAGGTTTTCAACATAAGTAGAGGACTTATGTCTAGATGTGATGCATATTTTTTTGTAATTTTTTCCAAGTAAATAATTAATTATGAATTTTTTATTACAGATTTTAAAAAATATAAAAACTCGTATGTCTGACCACCTTAATTTGGTCAAAACTTCATGAAATTATTTTTTTATTTTTTTAATCCTATAGTATGTGAAGCATAAAATGTAATGCATGTTTTGGATTCCAAAAATGTGATACTGCTTGAAAGCTATAGATGTTTTTTAATCGGCCTATAAATCAAGACTTTAGTCATAATTCAAATAGAAAATGAATAATAATTATTTATTAAATTCAAAGTAAAGCATAATTTATATTGGTGGAAAGCTGAGAATATCCTTTAAAAACCCTTTTCATTTCATCAATTTTGGGTTAAAAAAAATTTTCAGCCACATACCCTACAAATACCCATCATATTGCCACTTTTTGGCCCATCATGATCCTCCACATACCCACATGTGAAAATGCTTCACAACCGAAGGTCTTGAGAAAGGAATAAATCACCTTCTTACCTATCCATGCTTCCTCCAGAATACCACAACCCAAAGGATTAGAGGGACCTCTATTGATTAAATAAACAAAAGTGTTTATAGCCTTTGCCCACATGTTTTAACGAAGCCCAACATGCAATATCATAGTTCGTGCACACTCCATTATTGTTTTGTTCATGTGCTCAACCACTCCTTTTTCCTGTGGAGTACTCAGAACCATTTTTTGCCTATGAATACCATTAGAGGAACAATAATATTCAAACTCTTTGCTGCAATACTCACCGCCATTATCAGATCTGAAACATATTAACTTTTTTCATGTCTCATTCTCAACCAAGCTTCTCCATTTCTTAAAAGTTTCAAATACATCAGATTTCTTCCTAAGGAAATAAATCCATACCTTCCTTGTTGCATAATCAATAAAAGTGACATAGTACTGAGAGCCATTGAGAGAAGATACTTGAGTTGGTCCCCATACATTTGTATGCACAAGTTCCAATTTCTTATCTTTCTTTTGCTTCCCATCCTTGATAAAACTAACTCTTGTTTGTTTGACATACACACAACTTTCACAGAAATCCATATTAACACATTTCAGACCTAGTAAAACATTCTTTGAATGAAGCAATTTCATACCTTTTGCTCGCATATGCCCAAGTCTATTATGCCATAATACTAATTCAGAATCCATAACAATTGTCTAATTTTCTTCCTACTGAACTGCAACAATTGTTCCTAAACATTGATTTTTATCTACAATGGCTAAAGTAGAAGGAACAGTATGACTTGTACAAAGATATAAGGTTCCTACTTTCACACATTTTTCTACCACTAAGGCACCTTTTGTAACCTTCCAATTTTTATCAAGTTAAATGTAACAACACAACCTTCATCATCTAGCCTCCTTGTTGAAATTAAATTTTATTTTAACTTTGGAACATGCCTTACCTCATGTAGTAGCCAATGATTCCCATTCTGCAACTTAATCTTGATTCTTCCCTTTCCAACAATCTGACAAGGTTCATTATCTCCCAAAAAAACCAACCCAAAATCCCCTTGGACATAATCAAGAAAATAACTTCTATGGGGTGTAGCATGGAATGAAGCCCTTGAATCTAACACCCAAGAATCATCAACATTATCAAGGGAAAGAATCAAAGCATCCTCATCAGATTTATTACTTACCACATTTGCCTCTTTATTTCCTTCCTTTTTGTCTCATTCTTTATTTTTTTGAGACCAACAATCTTTCTTTAAATGACTCAACTTACCACAGTACCAGCAATACCTCTTGTCTCTAGATTGGGACCTTTTGTCCTTTTATTTTCCTCGTGACTTCCCATGACTTCCAAAATTGTTGCCTCTCTCCTTTGTTCTTCCCCTACTTTTTGCATTCAAAACACTGTCTGATGTGGATGTTCCACCTGAGCTTTTCCTATGAATTTCCTCGCTCAAAATAACACCAACAACATCATCAAATTTTAATGTATTTGAACCAGAAACAAAATTGCTAACAACCATTACCAAGCTATTCCATCTTTCTGGAAAAGAACATATAATCAAAAGATCCCTAAATTTTTCATCAAAGTTTACATTTACAGAAGTTAATTGACTGGTAATCGTATTAAACTCATTTAAATGATCAGCAACTTACCCACCTTTTAGCATTTTCATATTAAATAAACGCTTTATAAGAAATACCTTATTCGAAGCGGAAGGATTTTCATATAACTTTGCTAGGGTTTCCATCAACTCTTGAGTTGTCTTTGTTGTTGTAATACTAAATTCCACTAATTCTGCTTGGCATAAATGAATGACTCCCAGTGCCTTTCTATCCAATGGTTTCCATTTCTCATCACTCATTGTTGCCAGTTTCTTGGCTATTGCTTCCAATGGCCTCCATAAATCCTTCTGATAGAGATAATCCTCCATCTGCATCTTCCATAATTGATAGTTCTTCCCATTGAATTTATCTACCTTCAATTTAGCGTCGTATGCCATTGCTCCCACTTAACCGTGAGACTCCCACTCAATTGTGAGACTTTCTTGCAGATGATAATTGAACACAACCACTCTGATACCACTTGTTAGGGTTAGAAGGTAGATATCTAATAGTTAAATGCAGATTTGATCAATAAAACAGAGAAATAAAACACACTCAAAATTATAGCAGAAACAAGACAACACAAAGAATTTAACGTGGTTCACCCAATCCGGGCTACATCCACAAAACCGCAGCCATCCAATGATTTTATTATCCAGTGAAAAACATATTACAATCTCACAAATAATTTCCTTTTTCTACATACTATAACCCCCATCCCAACCCCTTATAACAGGCTTTTTAGAAGCTTTGAGAATTAGGGTTTTACAAAGTCATTTTTTCTTTTTTGGTGATTTTTCATTTTTTGGTGACGACACGAAAAAAATGGGGAAAATGTTTCTCAGGGGTGGCTGCCCCTGAGCCCCGCTCGGGGCCCAATCGGGCCCCGGACCCTAGCAAGGATACATGTCGGGTGTACAGTATAGAATTATCAGTTGCCACATACCAACAATTTCATTGCGGGCACACAGAGCATCCTGGAGACACAAAAAAATTCAAGGGGTTGTGATCAATTATTTTGGAAGTGGGTTTCTAATGGATTTTGAATAGCTCACCAAATCAAGGTACTTCCTTTATACACTCGCCCTATCGAAGCATGTAGTGAGAAAAATGAAATTTAAAATTAATACACCAAATGAGCGCAAAATTCAAAAAAAATGAAATTGAAAACATTTGAGGCCAAAACACCAACTAGGTCATCCTTAGAATTTCAAAATTTGCAACTTTTTTGGGGTGCCAAATCTAGCCCGGGACTAGTCACAAAATAATTAAAAAGCATACCAAAACTCTTCTAACGACCATGAAAATGCATAGACGTCTCAAGTTGTGATAGGAGAGTATGCTTGTCAAACGATTTAGCATGAAGTTGTCAAAATTGCAAACTGTAAATGCACAAAATTGCTTACTCAAGAATTTTCTGAAAATTACCACTATCAAGCTCAATTGAAACCCTCCACTTGCCTTTTTCGAAAAAAATATCAAATGTGATTATGAGAAGCTATAACTTTGGATATTGGCTCATTTAAGCATGGTGAACATGTGTGCAAGAGGGTTTTTTGCAAAACCTCTTCCCTCATAAAATATCAAGCATCAAAGTTGACCCTTTTGCAGTTGTTCTAGAAATACAATCTTCAAACTAGGTAAAATCCATTTGGTTTTGACCTTGGAAAAATACCAAATGATGTCCTGAAGATCTGAAAATTGACATGGATGCACATTTAGATGGGGAGAATCAGAAGCACTAATTGGTTTGTCATGAAATCCTTTCAATTTCTTAATATTGTCCTCCAAAGTTGACCTACTTGGCAGATTTTACTGTGTGCAGACAACAAACCTTCACAAAACCCTTCAACTCACCTTTTGAAACTTTGGAAAATTAGATCATAATGAGCTGAAAATTGGTAGAGACACTCACATATGATAGATGAACACACTAGCAAGGTGATTTTTCCTGAAACTGAACGAGGTTCCAATTGTGATTTTTCAAAGTGGGTCATTTGAGCATATTTTTCAATTGTACTTCTGAGTGCTAAAATCAAAATTTTCACACATGGGAACCTAAAATTTTGCAAAAATTTGCATGAAAATTTAGGCTCCAATAGTGGTTGCATCTAGGGATGTATGCCCCCTGTGGACATAGCAAGAATCTAGGTCTCTAAGAGAGCAGACCAAGTGTTTTTTCTATTGAGCAGCAGATTCAAACCTCTTTTTTGTCCTGAACTGATATGGTTTTGAAAAAACCACACCACAGATGATGGCACAAGGCCACCAAAAAGAAAGGCCCCTATTTTCCTCTATCATACACCTTGTTCTGTTATGATTTGATCAAATTCCTCTTGAGAATATTCATGCAATTTGTCTTGTTATGTCCATTGCCATTGAAAATTTTCATAATAACACTGTGTTCAACTTGAACCATGTTCCTTTTACCATTGTGGAGTTCATCAATTCCATTATCATGTGATAAATATTTTCCATCTTCATCATACAAAGTGTATTCTCATTCAATGCAACATTTCTCATTATTTTGCTCAGTATCATGTGTTGTTAAATGATCTCCCAGCTGTACTAAAAATGCACCATCTGAATGCCATTCATGTAAGTCTTAAAATTCTATCACATCAACATTTGTTAGGATAATAAGATCTGAAACATTTTCTATTTATTCTATATCACTAATTGGCAGTGACGTGAATTTTTTATCCACATAGTCATCATTACCTATATTTGATTCAATAAGTGTTGATCATTCCTTATCCATGATGTGCAAACAAATGTCATTCTCAAAGATTTATACTTCTGATTTATATATTTTCTCTTGAACATAGGAAAACATATAATCTTGATTTGCTACAAGAGTTCCCTCATCATTTCCACACAAATTAGTTTCATTGTCAAAGCAAATGTATGTTGGGGATGAAATTTCAGCAGTATCCTTATACACATATTTTTGATATTCCATTGTCAACAAATCTAAAATTTGTTTAGTGTTGAGTGAGCATTTTTTTTCATCCACCATATTGTTGTTGTATTATTTATTCTTCTCATCATCACAACAAAATTCAAGATCACCAAGAAACATCAAATCAGATGTATTATCAGCGTAGTCACTTACTTCACAAGCTGATGCAATGTCTTGATTATCTAAAAATGTTTCATCCTCCTCATAGAGTGGATTTGAATACACATGAAATTCCTGTTCTAGCACACCTTGGAAAAATGTTATTTGATCTCCTTCTATCTTTTCATCATACAATGGGTTTGAAAAAATTTGGAAACCATTTTTAGGTGTACAAACCTTTTCTTCATTTATTGTGTCATCATGTCACTCAACTACAGTTGGAGGTGTTGTTTTCTTACTATTAAATGTACATACATTTTTCATTACTTCTTCCTCCTGATCTCCATAAGAGATGTAAGAATCACTTGATTGCAAATCCACATGATTGTCATCAAAATCTAAATTTTCAATGGATTTCTCACAATCACAATCTATTATACAAGAGAGACCCGCTATATCTTCATCCTCATCATGCAGGTTGTTATAGAAATCATTTTCATTTGCATATCCATCCTTTATGGACTGATCACAATTATTGCTTTCCTCCTCGAACTGTTGATTCTGATGTGTTTTGCTGCAAATTTTGGTTTACAACTCCAAGAGGGATCAAATTGTGTTGCACATTTTAATATGGAGCTTGGTATTGATATTGATGATTCTTAGGATACTGGTTGTATTCATGATCTTGATAACTCACTAGTCTTTGACCATGAGGGATAGGATAATAATTTATGTGATTGAAGGCTTGTGGTGTAAAATGTTTTTGCTGTACATGATGGGAAATTTCATTGCTATGTGGGGTCCAAGGTCTACTCATATTCACATATCCATCCTCATTGTAGCCAGGTGTATATCGTGATATCTCTGCGGAAATTTTAGCTCTAAATTGTAACACATTTTGAGCCAATTCTTCACTTTCTCTTGTTGGTTAAGTCATTTGCACTTGTTCCATCCATTGTTCAGCCTTCTCCCTTAGCTCAATTAAATATCCTGGTATACCACAATGTGTATAGGGAAAAAAATAATTGCTATGCATATTTAAACTTTTAAATTTTACTTCTAATTGGAAATATTCCAACTTTGAGATGTTTTTGTATTCTTCATCAAACTTTCTTCACAGAGGCGCCACCTACTTTTTCATAAGTAGGAAAATGAGTTTCTTTCTAGTGAAGTGCTCACCCTTTTGATGTTTTGGAATGACTCTATGATGGAAGGCTTGGGTTCAGATTTGGCTTATCCCTCACCAATTTTTTGGTTGCGTGACTCGGATTTGGAGTGCAACTGATGCAATTATGAATTTTTGGCTGAAGATCAATTTGAAAACTCTATTGACTCTTTGATTGGATAGGCTAAAAATAAATCTTTCCCCAGTAGAGTCGCCAATCTATTGGATCTAAAAAATATAGGTTACAAATCTTAAAAGGATGCTAGTCTCTATGATCAGACTTGCAACGTTTTTGAACCAATGAATGGAGCTAACCTATGTGGTTGATGACTCCCTACACATTAGGCTCTGCTAGACTTAGGTAGGTGGAGCTTGATAGCTAAAGCAGATTTAGAGTTGTATAACTTGATTGAATTTAGAGATCTATCCATAGTGGCATAAAGTGGCATAGATGAAGACTTTCTAACAACTTCTACTGAAATTTGAAATGTGAATGTTTGGAGAAGATTTAATAAAATTCTAAAATGGAGTTGGTATGACCAGTGCCCACTTTTGTTGGGCTAATGGAGTCAAGAGGTGAAAGATATGTGACTTACTTACTAGCTACAATTCGAATTGCTTAGCACTTGTGATTGTTTATACCTCGTATAAAGGTGCAAGAATGCAATTATTAAGTTCTTATCAATCCAAATGACCTTTTCCAGATTACTATGGTTAATTAAAAGAATTTAATCCTTCCCTGAAGGAGCCAGTTAACTGAACCACACAAGAACAACAAATGTTCCTTGATAAATTGAAAATATCCTTAATACATCAATTTAAATAATAAGGAAATTTCAACCTTGGAGACAACTTGATAATATTTTTCAATTAATTCAACAAACAATTGACAGCATAATTGGATCACCAAATTAAGTCTTCTTGTCCATTATATTACTTCAAAATATTTTGCAATACATAGCATAATGTTTTGTTTCAGCAATTGTTCAACCTCTCCAACAACTGGTGATTTCGTAACTTACTCCTTATATATTTTTCTATTTTATTTCATCTTACATATATTCATTATATTTTTAGGGTTATGACCCTTCACAACATTCGTCTGGTGCAACTCTTCTTTTCGATGCAGCTCTTCATTTAATTATTCTTGAAAAAATATTTAATTAGTTGTCTTTGGTAAATTAAATATTTTAATCTCCATTTTTGCATCTTCGTGAAATTTTAATCTTGATTTATTCATTAAGCTTCTTTGGTGGAAATTTCTCACTTTATATTTTACATGAGATGTCCTTTGAGTAAAATAATTACCCACTTTGTAATCTTTGTGATCCCTTTTAATTTCCTCCATGAAAATTAATCTTGTTTATTTATTAAGCTTCTCCTGCTTGCAATTTTCACCCAATTGAATAATATACTCTCCGAGTAAAATAATTACCCATTGAATGGTTTATATCTTATCTTTTAACCTCCTTGGTAAAGAGTCTCCACTTGTACACTTTAGCATAATTAAAATATTCCTTGGGTAAAATAACTACCCATTCTTCAATCTTTAGGCCTAATGATGTCACAATTATCATTTTAATAAAACTTCACTTTGTGCTTTTAGTTTAACATTTTCACCCACACTAGTTTATATTAATTCCAACATTTTATTAAAATATTTCCTGACAAATATTCATCACACTTTAATAAAACCTTGCTTCATACTCCTGTCGTGACTTTTCTTTCTCCCTATTAGAGAGACTCAATACTAACTCCCGCCGAAATTTAATTGTCTAGTCGATGAAGTATAAGTGATGAAGCATAAGTGTTGTCGAGCTATCGGTGGGACTGGATATTCTACTCCACTGATAGGGATTTCTCTCACCAATGAATATTATATTGTAGCTACACCGATCTTAGGGTTTCTATTTTATTCATTTTGTTAATAAATCTTCTCTGTGCTTTGATTTTAAATGGCCTCTCCTTTCAATGCTCTTCACATTTTGATTTCCTTAATTTCAGCAAAAGGTTTGAGTATTTTTTTTTTTATTTTGTTCAAAAATCCTCTTGGATACATTTCCGATCTAGGTCATCATGTCAGCAACAATTTTGTTTCTTCATTCACATTATTAACTAATTCTTCCACTTAGCCATTGTGTTTTGCTACTACCTTAGATCTTGAGGTATTATCCCCAAGATCCGGCTCATGCTCTTTAATATCATTTTCAAAATGATTCTCGACATTTTCATCATCTTCATTGTGGCTATAACATTTAATAAAAATTGTTTTGTCTCACTCGAGCAACAAGTTTTGTTCTACGCACTCATTTTCATCTATTTACTTTTGCTCAAAAATATTTCATCATTGTTGCCTTTGTTTACAAAGTTAAACTTTATAAACCTCTAATATATTTTTAGGGCTTCCAAATTTGTCCCAAATTCATTTTAAAACATTTAAAATGTTTTTAAAAATTTATGCCTTTCAAACTTTAACACATAGGAAAGAATTTTAATTTCGGCTGGAGGGTGAAAAAGGTAATTTCATTGCGGGCACACGAAGCATCCTAGAGCCACAAAAATTTGCAAGGGACTGTGATCAATTATTTTGTAATTTGGTTTCTAATGTATTTTGAATAGCCTTCCAAATCAAGGTATTTCCTTTGTAAACTGGCCCTATCAGAGCATGTAGTGAGAAAAATGAAATTTTAAATTAATACACCAAATGAGCATGACATCCAACAAAATTGAAATTGGAAAAATTTGAGGCCAAAACACTATTTGGGTCATCCTTAGAATTTCAAATTTTGCAACTTTTCTGGGGTGCCAAATCTAGCTCGAGAGCAGTCGCAAAACAATTAAAAAGCATACCAGAACTCTTCTAGCGACCATGAAAACGCACAAACATGTTGAGTTGTGATAGGAGAGTATGCTTGTCAAAGATTTTGGCATGAAGTTTTTGAAATTGCAAACTGTAAATGCCCAAAGTTGCTTACTCAACATTTTTCTAAAAATTACCACTGTCAAGCTCAATTGAAACCCTCCACTTGCCTTTTTTGAAAAAATATCAAATGTGATTCTGAGAAGCTATAACTTTGGATATTGGCTCATTTAGGCATGGTGAAAATGTGTGCAAGAGGAATTTTTGCAAAACCTCTTCCCTCATAAAATATCAAGCATCAAAGTTGACCCTTTTGCAGCTATTCTAGAAATACAATCTTTAAACTGGGTAAAATCCATTTGGTTTTGACCTTGGAAAAATACCAAATGATGTCATAAAGATCTGAAAATTAACATGGATGCACATTGAGATGGGGAGAATTAAAAGCACTAATTGGTTTGTCATGAAATCCTTTCAGTTGCTTAATATTGTCCTCCAAAGTTGACCTACTTGGAAGATTTTACTGTGTGTAGACAACAAACCTTCGCAGAACCCTTCAACTCACCTTTTGAAACTTTCAAAAATTAGATCATAAGGAGCTGAAAATTGGTAGAGACACTCACATATGATAGATGAACACACTTGCAAGGTGATTTTTCCTAAAACTGAACGAGCTTCCAATTGTGATTTTTCAAAGTGGGTCATTTGAGCAGATTTTTCAATTGTACTTTTGAGTGCTAAAATCAAAATTTTCACACATTGGAAAATAAAATTTTGTAAAAATTTGCATTAAATTTTAGGCTCTAACAGTCCCTTCTCTGGACAATGTTTTGCATGCAAGAAATTTGGACATAGAGCTAGTGAATTCATAACTTAGATGATGAATTAGTTTAATGTAGGTAAAATGAATCAATATTTTGCTAGCTACTTCTACACATGTATTAAGTTTGGATGCAAAGAAAATTAGTGAATATCAAGAGTTAATAGAGGTCAAATAAATTAGAAAAATGTTGTTTGCTACAACTGCAACAAACCTGGACACATTTCAAGAGTTTGCAGAAGTAAAAAGGGAAAGCAATCTGATTCGGTAAAGAAGAATGAACCAGTGAAGACAATTGACAAGAATTAGGTTAAGAAAGAAATGAACAAGATATGGAAGAAGAAAGAAGAGAAAAAAACATCAAATGCATCTGTGCCCCCATCTGTGCAAACAATTCCTCTGAGAATTAGACCCACCATGTTCTTAGGGGGAACTTTAATAGAAAATTGTTTGAAG
The DNA here is from genome assembly GCA_007258455.2 of Sequoia sempervirens. Classification (NCBI taxonomy): domain Eukaryota; kingdom Viridiplantae; phylum Streptophyta; class Pinopsida; order Cupressales; family Cupressaceae; genus Sequoia; species Sequoia sempervirens. Next base: position 69,035,708 of record VDFB02075321.1, read on the forward strand.
CCCCTAGATATTTGGCATGTCAGTCTTTGGCATGAAGATATGTTGTAAGGAATAGATAAACAAAGGTTATACAAAAGGACCTGGAAGAAAAGGTGTAGGTATGATCATTTACGGAGTAAATTAGGGTTTTTCTATGTAGTGAAAAGGGTTTTTGTCATCTTTTTGAAATATGTCGCATTTAATGTGAATTATAGGGAAGATCGTTGATTTAGAAAGTGGATTAGTAAGGAATTTTGATCACTTGCACATTTGAAGAAAGTGGAGAGTGATTTGGAGCATTCTTGAGGTGATTTGAAGTGTGAGCTGTGGAAACCCTAGTTCTACTTTTCATGACAAAAAAAAGGTATTTTTCTTTTCTATGCTATTGTGGGTTTGTGAGAATCATCTTTTTTAAATCATTTGAGCTCGATTTGTGGAGAAATGGAAACTCCTATAGTTGTTAGTGTGACAGAAAGACCTAGACCATCCTATAAGAAATACTCAATGAAGGTTTTTGAAGACGACCCTTTGGGCGCCTTCTCATTGATTCCTCATGGTATCATGCCCATACTAAAATATACATCCATGTTCAGAGTGAGGAATTTAATCACAACAAATTGATAGACATATGGTAGAATGAGCTCACTAGGGAGGATTTCTTGGTAAAACCCAAGTATTCAAATATTGTTGCAAAGAAATTAGATCGATGGGATTAAGTTTTTCTAAAATTAGCTCCATAGTTGATGATAAGTATGTAAAACTAGCTCTCAGTAGATTGCATGACAAGTTATTGTGGATTGAAATACCTCACCTTATAACTAAGGAAGCAATTAAGGTTGTTACCGGACTCTGTTGCACCAAATTGGTATCAATATTGAAATCTGTAAAGAATGAAGTGGTGATGGAACTCATTGATGCTACATATGACAAAAGGGATCTTACTACAAATCCTATCACCAATCTTGTAGTGAGGAATGCTGCAATAATGATCGGTCACAATATCTACTTCACTAACAAGGAGAATTTTGTATTTGCTACAGCTATTTACACCAATTTTGACATGCACTAATGGTGTTGACTATGATTTGTGTGAACTTATCCAGTAGCAGTTGCTTGAGAATCTGAAGATGTCAAAGGAGAGGAAATATTCTTTTAAGTTTGGATCCTTGATTATGTGTCTAATGTTCTATTTTCTTAGAAGACTTCCTGGAAGAGATGATGTGGTGATTTGGGACACATCTAGGCTAGTTTCACATAAAATCTTTGATTACATGCACAATTTGGGTGATTTGAAGGCTCAAGATAATGGTCTGACAACATTCTTTGTTGTGTTGAAAAGCAACATGAACGAAAGAGAAAGAATTCCAAAGAAAGTTGTTGAGAAGTACAAGAATGATATCATTTTCCATATCTCCTCTAATGAGTGCATGATTGAATTTGTTGAACCTCAGACTATTTGGATTCAACCATTGGGTTATGAGATTACAGAGGATGAAGTTGAGGGATATGTGCAAGTTTAATTGAAAATTCCTAAAGATGCCAGTGAACCTAGAGTTGGCACTTATGCAAAAAAATCTATGGAAGTTCACTTGGAGCATAGGAAGCCTGTGATGAGAAAGAATGTAGATGCAATGCTTAAGATGGTTGGAATCATTGATGAAGAAATTTCACAAGGTAGAGCTATGGGAGAGCATGTAGCTATAGAATCATCTATACCAAGGAGATCTGGTAGGACTACTCCTTCAAAACCATCCACAACTCCTGCAATGAAAGTAGAACCCAGTGTTCTAGTTAAAGGAAAAGGCCCTACTCCTTCCAAACCCAATACAAGATCTGGAAAGAGGAAAGAGACTCCTCCGATGGTACTTGTCAAGAGAGGAAAGAAATAAAAGGCCACAAGGGAAAATAACCTCAGCATAACTAAAGATCAAGAGGAAGAGGAGGAAGACCCTGCTGCAAAATTGGTAAGAAAGAAGAGAGGAAGCTATCCTTTAGCGAAGGTGCTTCTCAGGAAGCTAGTGTTAGATCTAAGAGAGTTCATTATGTGTCGTCCTTTGAAGAAGATGAAGAACAATATTTTGGTGTTCATGTGCACATGAAGCTAGACTCAAAGAAAGAGAAAGTCTCAGAAGAAGCTCCTTTGGACCAAGAAGAACATAAGGACTCTCTAGTAAGACCCGGTTCCCCTCTAAGATTGCAGGCTCTAGTTAATAGCTTGATACACTTTGAAGATATGCTACAACCTACTACTAAACTTTATGCTCAAGTAGGTAGATAAGAAAGGAAAACATTAATTTTAGTTATCATTCAGTGTGTTATTACTCTGGAAGTCAGTTGGGACAATGTTAAGAATAATGTTCCTGAGAAACTATGGGAAGCTCTAATGAAAAGGATATTAGAAGCTATTGAATTGGAAGAAAATATAAGAAATGATGCATTTGAGAAGATTAGGTCCTCTTTGACCCCAAATGATTTGGAAACTCTGAAGAAGGTATGTTTGAAGACATTCTAGATGAAGAAAAGAGTGAACACCTTGGTGAAAAAGGACAAGAAGCAGGTAAAGAAAATAAGGAAAGAAATTATAGAAGCTATCAGGGGTATGGATGATAAATATGGAATGTTTGGTGCACTCCCATCCAGTTTTGCACCAAAATCAGGAGAAGTTTCTGTAGAGGTTAAGAAAGACATTCCTTCTAGTATAGGTGATATAGACATTCCTCTCGAAAACAATGATCCAGATATCCCTCTGAATACAGGTATTTCAAATGATCCTCCAGAGATAGAGAAGTGGAATGTTGAAATACTTGAGCCAGAGAAGCATGATTTTGTTCCTCCGGAGCATGTTGAAGGTGAAAAAGTTAATGTTGAAGGAGAACAAGATAAAGATGAAGGTGAATGGAATGAAGAAGGAAACAAAGATGAAAAAGTGAAAGATGAAAAAGAAAAAGATGGAAAAGAAGAAGAGAAAGGAGTAGAAGAAGAAAAGGTAGAAGAAAAATAAAAAGGATAGGAAGAAGAGAAATATGGGGAATCTATTAGGAAGAATGAAGAAGATCAAAGGTAGGTTGTAGAATCTCAAAAATCCCCTGAAGAATCCTCTTCAGGTGATGACATTTTGAAAGGCTTGTTATCCAAGAAAATTAGGTTCCAGATGGTTATTCCTTTGGAGCTTCTACAACTTCCCATGATTCAAGGTAGTGTGGACTTGGATAAAATTTCTCTTGTTCATAGGTTGGTGCTAGGGGATGCATTGCATGCATCTAGAAGAAGAGAAATTATAGAAACACATCAAAAGGTGACAAAGCTTATTGATGATGCTCTTAAAGCTTTGCAAGAGGCCACCGTAGGTACATCAATGGATACATTTCTAACTCTAGTAGAGAATTTGAAACTTCTATTGGACTACTTTAAGGAGTATTCCTTCATACTTGGTGAAAAGACAAGACAAAGTTGAAGAGAAAATTGTAGATAAAATACTTTTGGCACTTTATGACAAGTGTGCTCTGGCACACACCAATGCTGAAAAGAATCTAGAATTTGTACAATCCTTTGAATCTGAAGCAAATGTTGTCTTTGCTTATTGCATAAGGTGGTCATATGCCACTCAGAACATTAAGGACCTCATGGACTCCATTGAGTCCCAGTTGACTATTGTCTCCAGTACCTACAATGCATCCAAAGATAGAGATAGGACAACCTGGAATGCAATCTATGATCATAGAGAAAATTCCTTATTCTACAAAAAAAGAAGGACGATATCATCAGGAGATTTGGTCAGCTAGGTGACCTGGTGAGAATGGAGTACACTCTAGTTGCTAATGCTTTGGAAAATGCAGAGAAAATAGAGAAGATAAATCTAACTCCTAGTACTTTGGATGATGCAAAGGAAAGTCTGGTGGAATTGGAATCCCTAAACAGGGTGTTGATAGCTTCTAAGAATAGTTGGGAGAATGGTAAGACAACCTGGAAAGGTATTCTTAAGGAGCTTCAAGGCTCGCCATCCTCCAAGTAATTTTTTTCAGTTTTCATATTTCTTTTTGGACCACCCTTTGTCCTTGATGCCAAAGGGGGAGAGAATGTTGCAAAGAGGAAAGGGAAAGAATGTGTTGCATATGAAAGGGGGAGAGAATGTGTTGTATATAGTCGTTTTGTAAATTATTTTGGCACATGTTGCCATCAATGGAAAAGGGGGAGATTGTTGGAAGAATGAAGAAGAACATCTTATTATACAATTTTTTTGTTGTCATTGATGTCACCATGTTATATGAGTTGCAACTGCAAGTTTAAGCTCAAGCTTGATCTGGTATTCTGAACTAGTATCTAAACCAGTATGTAGTTATTATCCTATGGTATTTTGGTCTGCAATCCTCCACTGATGATTATCATTGCTTGTGGTCTTGGGAAATGGTTTATGGATGCTAAAAGGTTGTATGTTCAGAATATCATGTACACAAGTGCTCGTATGATGAGTTGGCATCACCCTATTGTTGCTTTTTTCTATTAGGTCTATTTCTAGATTATCTAATGTGTTGATGTTGTAATAGATTAATTTTTGTGGTGCAGATGTATGTGTGACCTATCTTTGGTCCATGTCGACACGTTGTAGCGTGCTACACGCTTGAATTGTTTTTGGAAAGATTGTGTACACACTTGAAGCCAACCTAATTGATGCTTGTGGATGAATCAAATATATATATTGGATAGTTTTGAGATAGTTTTGTGTGAAGTTGAGATAGAGAAGAAGACAAGTATGTGAAAATGATGAAGTGTGTTAAGTTATTTTATTGAGCATCAAAGGAACTAAATCAACACTAGTTAGGTGTAACTTTATTAGTTCATATTCTGGTCGTAAGCCATTTTGTTATTGTATCTTGTTGTAGGTAGTGAGCCTCCCATTTTGGATAGTGAGTCCTGGTAGTGAGCCACACTTTGTAATATCTTATAACTGGTTATACTATATTGTGAGCTAATCCTCACCATGGTTTCTCCCATTTTTGGTTTTCCACATAAAAATCATGATGTTCATGTGTTGTGTGTTTCTATGTTCTGTTAATGCTCTTGCTTATCTTTATTGTTATATGAATTAGAGAAATTGGATGGTATTTGTTCAACAAGTTTAAGAAGATAGTGATTCACCCCCCTCTTATTATCTTGGGTATTCAACATAATTTTCTTCTTAATTCATTTGACACATGTGCATATGCCACACATCTAAAAACTCTCATATGAGAAACACTATGCTTTCTTCCACTCCAAGCTTCTTCTGCAATCATATTCTTGACACTTTTTGATGTACATCTATTCATTATATAGGATGCACATGATATTGTTTCATCGCAATATTCATTTGACAAATGGTTGGCTTTCAACATGCTTCTAGCCATTTCCATATTAATTCTATTTTTTCTTTCAGCTACCCCATTTTTTTGAAGTTTCTATCTAGTTGTGAATTTCTTGTAAATTCCATCCTCCTTGCAAAATATTAGAAAGTCATTCAAGACATATTCACCACCTGTATCCATTCTTTAAAAGTAAAATTGGTTCATCCCAGAATGAGCATCCGAGATCAATGTCTTCGGCAACATTCATTTCTTCACATTGCCTCAAAAACATGTACTACTATGCCATAAAGTAGAATCAGACATACTTTATTTCCCACCATTAATCCTTAGAGGTAATTTTATGCAATTTTAGATCTTTCGAGAATAGCCAGTTTCAACAACATGCATTAAAAAAATTCAATAAACAAAATCATTAAACATGAAAGATAGAAGAAAAGACATTGACACAAAGATTTACGTGGGGAAAACCCTTTTAGGAAAAAAAACCCCTCCTTCAAAAGCATAAATCTAGTGTATTATTCAACAACCAATACATAGTTATAGTACAACTGTAGGCTCTTAGCCTTTACATGGAGATTTACATCCTATTCCATTTGGAGGAAATTCAACAGCATAACCCCTCTGAATACAACCTCTCCTTCTTCTATTCCAATGCACTACAACATTACATATGTACTTCTCAAGCATTATAGGAAAATTATAATAACAAAATCTTCAACTTATGCAATCATTGAACAGTCATAACCGCAATCCTATTTAGTCCAAACTTGAACTATCACAGGGTTGCACTAGTCCTTCACCACACCGCTAATTACTGTAGTACTGCACTATACCACAACCCATCCAAATGACTATCATGGTGTCATGGGCTACTACTATACTACAGGATACCATTGCATTGCAGACCCCTTCACCTAACTATCACAGGGTTGCGAGTTATGACTCCTCTTGCACTACCACATGCCTCCTCACTGACTATTATGGTATGGTGGGATATCCAACACTATTAAAAATATCATTCATTGGACTATCTATCGGTTGTTGGGGATCGAGGATCTTGCATACTCCATGCTATTTATAGCTCAAGCAAGTAGACTGACAACCATACTCCCAAACAACAAAGAATGAAGTCCTTTCATAGGTCAAGCTTTGAGGTTTCTCAATACCTGATATCATAGAATTTACAAGTAAAGCATAATATGGAACTTCAAAGTTCAATTTCTAAAACCCTTCAAATTTTCTAAGTCTTTTTCAACTACATTCGGTAAGTGATAAGTCTAAAGACTAATGCTTGATTACCTACAAAACTTCTAAGTCTTTTACAATGGAATTTGGTAAGTGAAGAGCCTTAACTATTAAGTTTGAGATTGTGAACCAAGATTCCCAACTTGCAAAAACACAAGAGACAAACACCATATTAGATCAAATGCAAGCTAGTATCATGATTCCCCAAGAAATCCATTCAAATTGCAATGAAAAGGAACGAAATGAAGAACATAAACAAGCATAAATGAAAGACAGTAAATCCTATTCAAATGAAATGAAAACTCTTGATCTCTTGGGGGGGTTGCTGCCAATTTGATGTGGAAATTGGCCCTTTCTCAACTCCTACACAAGCTTTGTTGATTGATGATGAAGAGTGATCCACTTTGATGAAGATTGATGAGTACTCCAAGATAAAATCTACATAACCTAGCTATAAAACTCAATGATATGGATGAATATTGCTATGAATTTGAGTATAGTAAGCTTACTCAAGTTGTGGATGATCAAATGAGGAATATAGCCTCTTATTTATAGATTGACAAGTTGGAGACAAAATGGAACAATGTGGGACTAAGATTTAACCAATGGAAAGGTGCCCCTTGTCAAGATGAGAATTGTTGAGGGATGTGCACATTTTGATGAATGTGCCCATAAAAGCAATTAGGTGATATTTGAAAATGGTGAAATGACATATAAGAGGGAAAATAAATGCCTTAAATGCCACTTGGCTCAATTCACAAGGACATGTAAGATGAAATGAATGTCTTGTTGGAAGGACAAAGTCCACTTGGATTTTGAATTCAAATTTGAGGGAATATTCCTCCATTATGCCATTTGAGAGAAAATAGATTTTTAATAAATGAATTAAATATATTTTCATGTGCAAGTGGCAAAAGTTGGAGGATTTGACATGAAAAGAGATTAAATTAATCAAGGTTAATTAATTTAATGAGAGGTTAGCTAATGTGACAAATTTGACTTAGATTTATGGATTGATTTAAATCAAATATGAGAAGAATATGATTTCAAGATTAATTAAATAAAGATTTTTTATTTATTTAACTAAGGAGATGAAGTTAGATTAAATGAAATAAGGTTTTAATTTATTTAATTTAATAAGATGACTTTAGGGATTTAATCAAATAAGATGAATTATTTAATTAAACATGGACATAGGGTTAATCAGATAAGATAAATTGATTTAATTAACAAGAAAGAATGACTTAATTAGATAAAGTGGTTTATTTAATTAAGAGAGAAAAATTGATGACTTTAATCAAATAAAGGTATTTGATTAAATGGTTAGATCGAAGGATGATTTAGGATGAAATGGTGTTAGTAGTCAAGATTAGATGTGTAATGTCAATCAATACATTTTACGTGTTTACATTTTGCCCCTCTTTGAAGCAATGCACTTGTTGCATTGGTTCAAAGAATAAATTGTCTCAATCAAAAGCCAAAAAAATTTCAATTTCAAAATTTTCCCCACAGCTACCTTGACGAGGGAAAACATGCTATTATATTGCCACCTCGAGAGATCAAACGAAAATTCTAATTTTTGGGTGATCTTGCAAAAAAAGAGGACAAGGTGCGCGATACATCCAGAAAGGCTCTAGGAGGTCAAAAAATGAGGTAAAGCACAAAAAATGGTGCAAGATGGCCCTTGGATGGACAAAAATAGGGTTGGGGGACCAAGACCCTGACAGGACGACCAAACGGGGTCAACAAACCCTAATTTTTAGGCTTAAATAGGCCTCGGGGGGCCACTTCCAATTCATTTTCACACTTAGCCTTTAGAGATTTTTGTGAATCTGAGCTTTGACACCCTGACGAGATGGCACAACGATAGCTCCTGATGCACATTTCTGACCGTGTACAGATCTACCAACGACCTCCCAACATTGGGGTACTGGTATGTGAACCTGACCTAAGCTTCATTTTTTGTTTAACATGCACAATTAATGCTTTCAAACTTAGGTTTCTAGGCGAGGTGCTATACTGCACCACTCAAATTTTCAAAAACCACTGCTCAGTGTTTAAACTGGACCGCTATTGCAAGATGGACCGCCATAGTGGAGTTTGGAGTTTAGGAAGAAACTTCAAACTCTGACGCATTTGTGAAATGCAACACTGGATTTTAAACTCTGGCGCTGTAGCAGACTTTAGAATTAGGGTTTCGGGCTAAACTATGCCACCTTGGCAAAGTGCACTGCTACAGTACAGTTTCATTTTTTGAAGGTGCCAGCATCACAGTTTGCAAATTTCAAGCTGCAAGGCCTTCATAGATTGCGACGCTGGGCTAGATTTTTGAATGCTAATATTAGCTTGGGATAATTTTTCCTTGATGATTTTAACACGATGACTTTTCCTAATGAAGGAGGTGGCGAGAGAGGTTTATTCTCATGAGCACAAATCATAGGATATTTTCATCTATTTGTGGGATCTGACCGACAGAGAGTAGGAATGGCTACGAGAGATGGGGTTGTGGTATATTGCTTACGCACCACCTGTGCGGACCCATCTAGGCATGATGTCAGCGCTTTCCAAGAGATGGCATAGTGAGACCTCGTCCTTCCATCTTTCGACTAGCGAGGCCACTGTCACCTTGGAGGATGTGTGGTGGATCCTTAGGTTGTCGATACATAGGTAGTGAGTTATATATGATATGGATGTCGAACAGGAGGCATGCCATGCCATTATGGCCATGGATGAGATCATGTTTTGTGAGGGCCAAATAGAGCTAAAGCATCACTAGTTGCTCACATCACCCTTCCGTCTAGTGATTGCTTTTTATCATTTTAGGTCTTACAGGGAGGCCATCTGGGAGGCAGATTATTATCAGATGTATTATCATCTGGCCATACCGAGAACATCTCAGGTTCCATATTTTTCATAGGGGACTAGTCACAGACCTGCAGAGGGCCATGGTGATAGAGGCGGTGGTGAGGGCAGCAGCCAAGAGGGTTAGGCTGCCTTTGATCAAGATATTATTCTTTTGTGCCCTATGGGCTCATTTTTTATAGCCCCATGGGCCTTTGTACTTATTGGCATACACATGTACAGTGATCTGATTATAATTTTGTACTATGACAGTATATTGATGATATATGAGATGATGATATTGATGTGATATGTCGTGTTCTAACTTTAATTTATGCATTATGGATGTTCTTATTTCTATATGTGATGCAATGATATTATGGTATTATGATGTATGTGATGGATATACTATGTATGGATGCATTTCTTTTTTTTTTGTCTTTCTGATGATGTATGCGTTATGCGATGATTATGCGACTAACAGATCTATATTATGCCCCTAATGTATGATGCCATATATAATAGATTTTTTTATGACATGTTCTTATATGATACGTGATATGGATTGATGATGGATGATATGCATGTTTATGATGATGTATTTCTTGTATGGTTTATGCAATGGATGTATGATTATGTAAATGCTTATGCTTTATGCTTATAATGACCTATTTATGTATGATTATGTAAATTCTTATGCTTTATGCTTATAATGACCTATTTATGTGATGTGATGGTGGTTATATTATTATGCAATGGATGATGTGATGGATTATTTATGTTTCATGTGATTATGTAAGAGATGTTTATATGAAATGTGCATGTAATGTTATGATTATGAGATGATCAATTTTTTCTATATGATATGCATTGTGTTGATGATTTGTGGATGCAGGATGAATGGATTCTTAGTGATAAATGATGATTAACTATCATAGTACCTTGTTAGCGTGAAAAGCAAGAAGAAATGGAAGAAAGAAGAGATTCCAACAAGACATGAGATGATGATGATGATTTTCTTTCCAAGGAGTTAGGATTTTCAAAGGCCCAATTACCTTATGTTTGATAACACACATAAATACAATGCATCAAGGTATTAAGAATCAAGATGGCGTTGTATTTAGCGTGATGGACTTTGACTCGACAATCAGATAGGAGTATCCTTATTCACACATGACATATGAAAACCTTGTTGGGATGCACTTTAGGTATGTCACACATCTCAGACCAAAACATAGGAAGGAAAGCCTTCCTATGTGGTCAACAAGATATCTAAAACACCCTCCATACATACCTAATAAAGCAAGTATTTGCCAAGTTATATTACAAGAAATTCCAACAAGCACAATAGAAAAAAAGATAATGATCATTTCCCCATTCCTATCTCTCTAAATCCCTTTGTTTGGGACATCATCAAGAGGTCATTGGAATGAGAGCAAATAAGATCAGTCAAAAAATAAAGATAAAGTAAACAAACAAGCTAATGTTCTTTAATACTGCTAGCCAAGACTAAACTATGATGATGCCTGATGTTGATTTTCATTGTAGGAAGGATGCATCCTAGGACATGACGATATCAGATGATTTGATATGGGACTAATTGGATGATAGGCTATTGATACAAAGAGTTGACTAACTTGTTTATGTACCAATCTAGACTTGAGATTTTGATGTTTTGAGTTTCACTTTCAATCTGCTAGACTTGTTTTCAACTATTTCACCAAAGGTTGAGGATGACGGTTGATTTATTATGAGTGATGTTATTGCAGGTGAAAGCGAGATGAGACAGATGGATTGTTTCAAATATTTGGATGTTTTTGGAGTTTTTTGACATGTTTTGAGGTTGTTTTTGGTATTTTTGAGATTTTTCAAATGTTTTGATTTTTAATTTTTTAAATGTTTTGGGGTTTTCTGAGATTTTGACCAAGAGACTAACCTAAGGACCTATCCTAGGGGCCTCAGGGGCTGATCAATAGATTAGCCTTGCCTACATTATACACACAGAGACCACGTAGTTCAACTAATGACTTGACTGATTTACAGATGAAGATATACATGATGAAATGTCAGTTTATTATGATGGACTCCTAAAGGACTGACCTAAGTGTCTTGGGGGATGATCAAAGATCAACGTTGCCTATGTTCAAGGCTCAAAGACCCGTAGTTTGACAAGATGACTCAGTTTTTAAATTTTTGATTGAATTTTTGACCTAGTTTTGGATTTTGATATGTTTTGGATGTTTTTGGGTTTTCTTGGTTTTGTGGATGTTTTTGGATTTTCTAATTTTCTGATGTTTTTGGATTTTCTGATTTTCTGTTGTTTTTGAATTTTTTGATTTTTTGATGTTTGTGGACTTTTTGATTTTAAGGACTTCAAAAATATACATGAATCTGATCTGATGAGAACATGCCCCCAGCGTGATGCAATAGAATACTCTGATAAAGGAAAGACAAACTGACCTTGAGGATGGGTCGAGTAGTACTAGGAGGGATCATGATATGAACACAAGACCAAGCTATGATGCAGACGCGGATGGGTGTTGGAGATATGGAATGCGATGGATGATGAAAGCATAATGGATGGATGATGCAGAACAAGCCATGAAGATCTTAGTGGATGGAAAGTGCTTATTTACACAAGGTGCTTGTTTGCAGTTTTTCACCAAGGTACTTGCCCAAAGTGCCACCGAAGTGGTTTTCACTAGAGGACAATTTTTCTCTTTATTCTTTTTAATCCTTTTTCTAATTTTTATGGATTTTTTACTTTTTCAAATTTTTTGTTGTCACCAAGATACCTGTTTGCCAGGTTTTCATCAAGGTGACCATTTTTTTAGGACTTTTTCTAATTAGTTTTTTGGATTTTTTTTTTCTATACCTTGAAAGATTAGGCATAAAATTTTTTGAGATGAGAGTTGTTCATGGGCTCCTATAGAGGTTTCCCTTCAGGTGTTGATAATTGATATGCCCCTGATCTATAGCTTTCTATGATAACAAATGGTCCCAACCAGTTTGGTTCAAATTTTCCTTCGCTATTTGGATTTGGGATGTTCTTATGATTCTCCTTTAGCACCAGTTCTCTGACTTGGAAAGTCCTACTTCTAATTTTCTTGTTATAGCTCCTCTTGAGTCTGTTCTGATAGACTTGCAAATGATTTAATGCTTCTATAGATCACTCATCCAATAGCTCTAGCTCATTTAGTCTTGATACTCGGTATTCATCATCCATGATGAAGTTTTGCAATGATATTCTCAGTGACGGGAGCTCAATCTCAATGGGAAATATGGCTTATGATCCATAGACCAAGGAGAATGGGGTGGCGTCATTGGGTGTGTAGATGCTAGTTTGATAGGCCTAGAGGGTGGGATTCAGCTACAAATGTCAGACACAACCTACGTCATTGACTATCTTTTTCAAGATTTTTAGGATGGTTTTGTTAGTGGCTTCTACTTGGCCATTGCCTTAGGGATAGTATGGGGTGGAGAAGCGATGTTGAATTTTGAATTTGTCGCAAAGGTCACGAACCTCCTAATTCTTGAATGGTGTCCCATTATCAGAGATAATATCTTGGGGAACGCCATATCAACATATGAGATAGTTCAAGATGAACTTTGATATCTACTTTCCAATGATTTATGTCATGGGGATGGCTTCCACCCACTTGGTAAAGTATTTAGTGACGGTTATGATGAACTTGTGGCCATTAGATGAGGTGGGAGTGATTTTTCCAACAAGATCAAGCCCACACTATGAAAAGGGACATGGTGTAATGATGGGATGGAGTTCTTGAGCTAGAGAATGGATGAGGTCCCCATGCTCCTGACATTGTGGACACCTTCTAACATAGTCATGTGCCTCTTTCTCCATAGTGGGCCAATAATACCCATCCTTAGTAGTTTCTTGGCCAAGGTCATTCCACTCGAGTGTGAACCACAAATCTTGTTATGTACCTCAGTTAAAGCATTCAAGGCTTTGTCAGTATTGAGGCAGTGTAATAAGGTTCCCTCTATGCTTCTATGGTATAAGGTATTTCCTAGGATGACAAACCTAGAGGATTTTTGATAAAAGTTCTTTTTAGGCTTGAGGGTAATTCAATAGGTAGGACACCTATTTGTAAGTAGGTATATATGTCATGGTACCAGGGATCACTGGGACCAAAGATTTTGCACACAAATTCTAACTCTGGTACCTTCAATGCAGGTACGAGAAGCTGCTCTATCAAGAATTCATGTTTTAGGACATTGTAAGGGATTTCCAATAAGGATTTGATTGTTACCATGGTGTCTATTGCTCTATTTTTGGCTCTGGGTATCTACTCAAATGTGATCTCGATGAAGGATTCTTTGAGAGTCTCCACCAGTTTCTTGTATGGAGTTATCTTATCATCCTTAGTCTAGTATTCACCATTCACTTGATTTATTATCAACTGTGAGTCTCCATATACTTTGAGGGCCATGATGTGCCATTGTACTGCTATTCTGAGACCTATGGTTAAAGCCTTGTATTCTACAATATTGTTAGTGCAGGGGAATGTCAATTTGTAGGATCTAGGTATATAATCCCCCTGTAGGGTGATGAAGAAAACACCGGCTCCTGATCCATGTTGTGTGTATGAGCCATCAAAGTAGAGTTTCCAGTGATCAACTATGCTGAGGTTGAAGATGAATTCATCTGGAAACTCTGATATAAGTGGATTATCTAAATAGATTGGTGCTTCTGCAAGTTGATCTACTATGACTTGGCCTTTGCTTGATTTCAGCTCCACATATTCAATTCCATACTCTGATAGTATCATGACCCATTTAGCCATCCTTCCAATGAGCATTTCCTTTACAGTAAGTACTTGAGGGGGTCAATTTTGGTGGTGAGTTTTATTTTGTGTGCCAACATGTAATGTCTGAATTTCTGTGAAGCAAACACTACTACTAGACATGCTTTTTCAATGAACGAGTACTTTAACTCATGGCCGATCAATGTTCTACTGATATAATAGATAGCCCTTTTTGTCCCATTTTCATCATGTTGAGCTAGGAGAGCTCCAAGGGCTAGTGTTGTTGCTAACACATATAGGATCAATGGCTTTATGTGGATCGGTGGCATGAGGACTGGCAATGTAAGCAGATATTCTTTGATCTTATTGAAGGCTTCTTCACACTTGTTATCCCACTTGTATGCTACTCCCTTGTGAAGTAGGTGAAAGTATGGATTCTATTTATCTGCCAGCTATGTGTTGAATCTTCGGATGGACTGAAGTCTGCCTTGGAGACCTCTCAACTATTTCAATGTTTTGGGTGCCTCCATTTCTAGGATTGCTTTTACTTTTTCTAGATCTATTTCAATACCCCTCATTGACACTATGTATCCTAGTAGCTCTCCTGATTGTACGCTGAAGATGTACTTCTTTGGATTTAATCGAACCTTGTATTCCTCTAGCCTATCAAAAATGGCACTTAAAGATGCTATGTGATATTTCCTCTTTCTAGATTTGGCTAGTATGTCATGGAAGATTAATTTATGGCTCTTTGGTATGTTGCTCCTACATTATTCAAGCCAAATGGCATCATATTCCAATAGTAAGTCCCCCATGGACAAGTGTAGGCCATTTTGTGGTGGTCTTCTTTAGAAATCACTATCTTGTTGTATCTCGAGGAACCATCCATTAGGGACAACATTTCTTGTCTTGCCATCATGTCCATAATCATGTCAATGTTGGGCAACAGGAAATCGTCTTTTGGACATACTTTGTGTAAGTCGTTGAAGTCTGTGCAGATTTAGATGCTCCCATCTATTTTTGAAATAGGAACCATATTAGATACCCACTCAAGGTAGTCAATTGGTCATATGAATCCTATGTCAATTATCTTCTTTAATTCTATTTTGACTAGTAGGGCAATCTGAGGGTGTTTTTTTCTCAATTTTTGTTGGACAGGCTTTGCTTCAGGATATACTACTAGATGGTGGACAAAAATTTATGGATCAAGCCCAGACATTTCTGCATAGCTCCATGCAAAATTAACTAGTCATTCTCTTAAGAAGGTTGTTAGGAGCTCTTGTTTGTCTGATAATAAGAACTCTACATAGAATGTGATGTGCAGTGTCTACTCTATTCCTAGGTTTATTGGATTGCATTTTTCTACTTGGATCGCTATTTTTTCTTGATGAAGAGCTCTGAGAGGAAGATTGAATCCCCCATCCTCGGGTGCCTCAAAGAGGTTTTCACCATTAAATGCATCCTTTCTTTTTACTATTTTTGGGTTAGAGAGTTCCACAGTGTGGTTTTCACTCAAGGACCTAGAGATTATTCTCAATTGTTCACTTTTGCGACTAAGGGATTCAATCGTTTCCCCATAGTATTCATGTGTATCCAGCTCGATGATGAACCCTAATTTGTGATCCCCACATGAAATATTATCCTATAGTCCCATGGATTCTGAGAGTGCCTCATCATTTTTGAATGTGTCTAGAATTGGTGGTCCTCATTGGTCATAATCGATGAGTTGCGGGTAGACTAGATAAATTTCATGGTTTTGGTTTTCGGATGCATAGGATAAGGTACTAATCATAAAGAATGAGGAGCTCTCAAAAAGCATTGGTATCTCAGTTATGGGATCCTTTTCATCACTACTATTATAGATGTCAGTTATATCAAAAGTAAAATTGTCTATGATGCAGCTAGTGGATATAGGTAGGCGAAGTTCAACTGGTGTTGGTTTATAGGGAGTCTTGACTACTTTAACTGGGGGACCTCATCCACCTATGGTTATTATAAGAGGGGTACATTTGAGGCAAATATTTCTCATTCACGTCTTAGGAATGAGGGGTATTATAAGCCCATTTTTGTTTTGCCCTAGTTTCTAGTTTTTGTCATAGCCCATTGTGAGCATCATTTACAAACCTTTGCTTTTTTCATCCATTGGTAGATTAGCTACCGGTCTATTATCTTGGTATAGGAGATGAGATGTGTCCTCCTCTATGAATTCTTGGCCAAGATCTCCCCAAATTTTGAAGTTGGGATATTCTTCAGGGGATATTTGAGATGTGGAGGATTTATTTGATTGTAGAAATCCTCGTGATCTAGGAGATTGTGGTAACTCTCCTACCACAAAAGCATTTTTGGGAATCATATAGTTTCTGCAACCATTGTCTTGGATAATAACTTTGATATCAGAGATGGTTGGGATGGCGGGAGTGGTAGGTGTCTCTATAACAAAAGTGGAAGTGAGAGTGGCTAGATCAATGTATGGTATCGATGGTCCTTCATCAGTTTTAGGCACCTGAGGGATTTTGTAGTATTTTGCCTCTAGGTTATTACAGTAGGAGAATGGTTCAAGATCTCCATGCATGGTGACCTCTTGTTCTTCATATGTGAATTTGACACATTGATGGAAGGTTGATGCTACTACTTGCATTGCATGGATCTACGGACATCCCAGGAGAATGTTATAAGGCAAATTAAGGTCCAAAACCTAACAGGTGGTTTCCATGATAGCTGGCCCTACTTGAATAGGGATTTGGATTGTGCCTTGGGACACTCTTTCTTGATCATCATATGCTCTGATTGTAATACCTTTTCCTTTTTTGATGGAATCCTCTGAGATTTCTAGGTTCTTAATGAGCTTGAGGGAACAAATATTCAAGCACGTGCCTCCATCCATCAAGACTCTTTTGACTTTATTTTTCTGCACTAGGACCTCTAAATGGAGTGCACGGTTGTGAGATGGTTGAGTGAGAAACTCCTAGTCAGAGAATGTAAGGAGATACAAAGTGATGATTTTTCCAACCATAGCTTTTAATTATTCTGCATCAAGATCTGTGGGGATGATTAATGAATCCAATGCTTCTTCAAGGATTTTCTTGTGGGCGGATGAAATTTTTAACAACTCCATGATGGAGATTTGTGTTGGGGTTCTTTTTAGCTGATCAAGGACATTGTATCCACTCAGAACAAATCTAGGGTTGGGTGCAGGTGTTCTATTTGGCTATGATGATCCTGCAATAGTAATGTTGCCACCTCTTGTGGTGACTCCATAATCAACATGCGATCCTTTGATAGTGATGGTATCATAGTAATCATCTAGGGATACAACAACATGGTTGTACATAGGATTGACACTTTTGAATGTTCCCTTCCCCTTGTCATTGTTATGGTTCCCTTTATTGTTATGGTTAGGCATCAAATTCTTGTATATTGAGGTTTTGATTTCCTGTTGGTTGTTCCACATTTATAATCCTTTTATCAATGAGGTATTGAACTAGGTTCTTTAACCTCATGTAACTATTATTGGTGCTTCCTTTGATTTTGTGGAAGTCACAGAGCTTATTTTCATTGTACCATGAAGATTTAACATTTGGTTCTTGGTAGTTCTCATAAGTAGGAGCTTTGATGAGGTTTTCATTTATCAATTTCTTCATAATGACTTCAAGTGGTTCCCCAAGGGTGGTGTAATTTCATTTGGGAGAGTTCTTGTTTCACTAGGGTGGTCCCCTTTGATTATTGACATTATTGATTGCTTGATTTGTTTGGTTGTTGTGTTGTGTTTTCTTGATGGTTGTTTTGATTATGGTTTTGGATTTTTTGTTGTGGTGTGGGTGTGTTTTTTTGAGGGGCACTGATGATAACTTTGGCATCAATGACACCATCATTGGTAACATTTTTGTTTCTTTACCATGTGCGAGGTTTATAATTGTAACTAGCAGATGGGTGATTGTTCTACTATTCGGGATATACAGTTGATCCTCCAGGTTGTGTCATAAGGGCTCATTGAATGCTAAGCTCCTTGGAAATCAACTGGTCGTACATGGTGATACCTTGGACTTTGAGATGGAATGCCAAGGCTCCATCGAGGTTGGATATGATAGTGCACACTTGTTGTTCCTCAGACATGACCCATTTGCTCCAATTGGCCTTGGATTGCCATCATTGTAGGAATGAAGCAAATGATTCATTATTACCTTGTTTTAGAGCTAATAGTTCCTCTAGATTGACATCCATAGCGATATTGCATGCATAGTTTTTGATGAATGCATATATGATTTCTTGAAATGTTTTAATGCTTGTAGGTAGGCGAGAGAACCATTCCATGGTGTGGCCAACCAAACTCCTAGGAAATAGTTGCGTCAGATAGGTATCGTCATACGGGACTTTAAGGTTTCCTGTCCCATGGTATTTATCAAATTTGGGGATCTCAAATCCCTTTGGGAATGGTTTCATTACAAGGCTCTTGTTGAATAGATAAGGGCACAAGTTGTTGGGGGTTTTCATGGTTCACCCTGATTGAAGGTCAAGCACTTGTTGCGAGAGCTACCTAATTTCTGTTGTCACATTGTTTTGTGGATCAGGGGGTGGGATGAAAGTGTTTTGTGGTGGTTCAACTATGGGTGGGATTGGCGGATTGGTTGGTATGTTGATGGATGGTGTTTGCATATTCTACTAAGCCAAGTATGTTTGCAATTGTTGTTGTATCAACAATGCTTGTTGTTGGTCATGTTGCTGCTATGCTATTAGTGCTTGTTGTTGTACCAACAATGCTTGTTTTTGGGAGGCTAATTGAGCTTCTTCTTGCTATTCTTGGTATTGTTTCAGCGCTTGTTGATATGCTTGGTGTTGAGCCACTTGTTGTTGTGTGAGATATTGGGCTTGTGCTTGTGCTTGTGCCTGTGCTTGCGCTTGCACTTGAGCTTGAGATTTTTGGGCTTGGTATTGAGCTTAGGCTTGAGCTTGAGCTTGGGCTTAGGCTTGACCTTGACCTTGAGCCTGTACGATAGCTTGTGCAATCTGTGTAGCTTGAGTGGAAGCTTGTGCAATCTATGTGGCTTGAGTAGCTTGCGTAGCCTGAGTGGCTTGTTGTTGTTGTTGTAATAAACCTTGGGCTTGTGTAGCCTTTTGTGCTTTTTTTGCTTGTAATGCATCTTGGGCAGCTTGAGCAGCTTGCATGGCTTGAGCAGTTTGCTAAGCAGCTAGTTGCACAACTTGTTGTTTTTGTACTTGTTGGAGTGCCTTTTGATAGGTAGCTTGCTGAGTAGCTTGCAACACAAAATTGTATTGTCTTGATGTATTTTACATTGGTGGTGGTGGTGGTGGGGGTGGATTTGGAATGGTGCTTGTTGTGGTGATGAGAGGCAGCATCGCGTTGATGGTTGGTGTTTGAGTGGTAGATGGTGTGATCGATGTGTTTGTTCCTAGAGAGAACATGTTTTGAGATGTTAGGGGGGTGATTAATGATGTGATGGTGGTAATTTTCATTATTGGGATGGTTTTCATCTGTTGTTGCGATATCGATGACAAGCTTTGAGGATTTGATATGGTAATTTGATTGATGCTCGGTGGGTTGATCTGATTTTGTTGATTGATGCTTGGTAAGGGTGGCATTCCTAAACCAAGAGGTGATGTGGATATTGATGGTAATGATGGAAGTGGTGGGAACGTAAGTGGAAAACTTACTTGGGGAAATGATGAAGATGTAGTGTCAAAGATTCCCCCTGGTCCAAATATATCACTTTCCTTACGAGGTTATGGGGAGAGAAGTTTAGGGTATTGTGCAAAATGATGAATCATGTGGATCATGAAAGGTGAGAGGGACATATGGATGTGATGGATTTTGAGGTACAGATTGTCCCAAGATGGTATTTGCATCCAAATCCTGATTGTTTACAAGGGGGTGTGTTTGCAATGCATTGAGAAATGCACTTCCCTTATTAACAATGGGTTGCAATGGAGCAATAGATGATGTGATTTGGGGGATGTTTTGAGTGACTCTTTGGAATGGATATGTAGATGAGATGGGGATGGTGGATGAGATTGGGGCATGACCCCAAAATATGGCTCCATAATAGTGCTCAAATCAAAATTGGAGGGGAGTTTAGCCCCTTACTTTGCTAACTTGGGCATGTATAGTGAAGGATTGAGTCTCATCATGATGTTGATAATTTTATGATTTTTTGGATTTTGAGCCATTTCAGTGATTTCCTCATGTGACATTCCAAAGGGGTTGTTGTTAAGATCCTCCACTTGAACTCTCTCTTGTTGATTTGATGATGAAGGAAAGTTAGTTAAAGGGTTGCTTGATCCAACGGGATTTATTTCAGAATTTGTTTGGCTTAGATCACTTGAAGTGGATGTTTCTTTGTTGGCTTTCATGTTCCTCTTGTGTTGAGATCTAGTTTAGACCATAAAATAGAGATCAACTTTCAAAAGTATGGGAGATGAATCTTTAATTCTTTGGATTGATCTAACTTTAGGTACAAAAGAGAAAATTTAAGATATTTTGAGGATCAAAGGTGATATGATGGGAATGATGTAAAATATGGATGATGTGGATGTTTGATCTCTTCAGAAACCTTGAGGGGAAGCTAGACTTTTTGGATTTGTTTGGACTTTGATTTTGGATTGACCTTAACTTGATTTTTGGTTTGCTTTGATTTGGGATTATGAACAAATAGACCCTAAGATGTTTGGATGATTATCTAGGAGGTAGATTTTCTCAAAGGATAAAATTTTTGAATATGTGTAGGGAGAAGGATGCATCTACCCACACCTATTCAAATAAGATAATAATTTAACCAAGCATATGAAGAAGAATGCATCTACATATACCTAGCTAATCAAGATGTTTTGATAATTTGACTAAGCATATGCAAAAGTATGCATCTACACATACCTAGCCAAAAATGATTTGATGTTTTGATTCAAATATTTCAAGGATTTTTCTTCAAGGATTGGATGATTTTTTATTTTTTCCAAAAAGCCTAGCATGGAGGATGATTTCAAGATTTTTCAAAAGTTGATGGTGAGGTGATTTTGGTTTGATGTTTCAAGGATGGATGGAGGTTTGATTTTGATCCTATGTTTATCTAAAAAGACACTTGTTTACTAGACCTTGGTTTTGAAGAACATGCTTTTCTCTAAACAAGGTATGAAAATTCCCAAAAAATATTTGGATTTTGTTGACAAAAGAACTCATACAAATTTGGGTTGTTTCTTGAAGCTCTTCTATAAAAGTTACAAAGCAATCTTTGTCTGAACTCGTATAGCATTGAGACACTTTTGGTGATTTTTTGGAATAAGAGCTTTTACCTTTGGTTTCTTGATTTTGACCTTGTGAGAAATAATTGGAGATACATGTGTGGGATTCAATTGTTTTTAGTCTTTTCTTAATGACTTTGTTTTACCACAAATACTTCTTGATTAAGTTTTCCAAACTAGATGTCCAATGTCTCAACTTCTTCTTATTCCACAAGGTATATTATGTGGAACTTTGATGAAATCAAGGCAAGGGTTACCTATTGTTAAATTTAGTAAGCAAATTGAGATATAATTCAAGTGTTTAGAAACCTCTAAGGATAAAATCCCAAGGGTAAGCAATAACACATGAATTTGTTCAATTGTATTTGCTTCCTAAAGGGTTTGAAGTTTTGATGACAATGTTAAATGTTTGTTTCCAAAAATTTTTGAACAAGCAAAGTGTTTTGTAACCAAGAACAAGCATAATCCTATGGATATGAAAGACTCTATTTGTTGAGTCCCCACTTGGACAAGTCTGGCTACGCTTATTTTTAGCGAATGGTTAGAAGCTTGACCCCACTGGCTCCCCTCCATGACACTCACTTCTTGGGGCAGCCAAGCATCAGTACCCATGAAACTCCCATGGCATACTTTCCATCTCTACTAAAAACCATAAAAGTGTGGGGTGGCTTCAGAATGACCGTTCTTGCACTAACAAATAGATAGGGATTTTGGCCTTTCTACAATAAGGATTTTAATTCAGACTTTTTCATTCATAGGAGTTGACCCAACGTGGTGATAGACCATTGTTTCCCTTCTCGTCAAAGCCAATTTCATGATACTAGCCTTTGTTCCAGTACCCACTTTTATATCCCAGCTGGAAATACTCTTGGCTTTAGAGTGTTACTGAATGAGTCGTTCCCTTGGGTGAGTACTTTTTCCCCAAGGCAGGCCCTTTAAGATAAACAAAAGTGAGAAAACATATTCGTAGTTTGATTAACCTTCATTTAGAAAAAAAGGGAGAACACATACAATAGATTTACTCACACTCGCAATATGTTTTGTTCAATTTTAGTTCCCAAAATGAAATGTGGAGGTGATCACTTTATCCCAACCTAAGACCACCAAAAATCCTTTTGATTCTCAAGATCGCCATGAGGCACGGGAGAAGTGCATACGTCTTTTTAGTGGTGTTAGTTTGAGTAAGCAATCGCAAAGAAAAGTTGCACATGTTCTTTTTAATCCAACAAAGCAATAATGACTTCTTTTTATAGCACCAAATCAAATGTGGAATTTTCCTTGTTCAAATGTTAAATCCAAAAACTAACTCTAGTAAGTTTGTGTCCTAAAGTTCATTTTAAGCTCCTTTTGTAACAAGAAATTAAAGTGTTCTTTTTAGAGCCCAAAAGGAAACTAGTATGTCCTAAGCATGAAATATAACAAATTTTCCTTAAGAGGAATAGGGAATCCTCTAAGAGTGTTAAACAAACACTAGAGTGATAAAAAACACTTAGTATTATGAGGTGATGTCATTATGCTTCTTTTCCTCTTCACCTTTGGACCAAACTCTTCACCTTTGGACCAACCAATCTATAAGAAAACCAATTAGATTCTACAAAAATAGAAGTCAGGACATCAGCAAATAGACCAAATGATCACAATTTAACAAAAATCACGTGTCATAAATTAAATTTCACTTTCTACTTCCCTCCAGCGGTGCAACCCACGAAGGCGTCAGAGTTTGAAATTACCAGCGGTGTTGTATAGCACCACTTACCATTCAACATTGCTTTGTAGCTAGGACAGTGAGCATGAAGGCGTTGCTATTTGGTTCAGAGGTGCAGTTTGAGATTTGAGAAGATTCTAATGGGAGAAAATGACACAGTGACGCCATTTGAAAATTTGAATTCTGAGCGAGATGTAAGGGGCGTCGCAGTTTGGAATTTACAGTGGTGTGATATAGCGACACTAGGTTCCCAGCGGTGCTAAACAGTGATGCTAAGCTTCCAGAGGTGGAGTTTCTTGTAGGCGTAAAAATAACAAGAAAAACACAACATTTGATGAACAAATGAGATTAGATTTTCAATGAAGCCCTCCTTCTAGCACAAGATTGTGAACCAAGATTCCCAACCTGCACAAACACAAGAGAAAAACACCATATTAGATCAAATGCTATTTAGTATCATGATTCCCCAAGAAATCCATTCAAATTGCAATGAAAAGGAACAAAATGAAGAACATAAACAAGCATAAACGAAAGATAGTAAATCCTATTCAAACGCAATGGAAACTCTTGATCTCTTGGGGGAGTTGTTGCCAATTGATGTGGAAATTGGCCCTTTCCCAACTCCTATGTAATATTTTTTGATTGATGATGAAGAGTGATCCACTTTGATGAAGATTGATGAGTACTCCAAGATAAAATCTGCATAACCTAGCTATAAAACTCAATGATATGGATGAATATTTCTATGAATTTGAGTGTAGTAAGTTTTCTCAAGTTGTGGATGATCGAATGAGGAATGTAGCCTCTTATTTATAGATTGACAAGTTGGAGAAATGCCCAAAATGGAACAATGTGGGACTAAGATTTGACCAATGGCAAGGTGCCACTTGTCAAGATGAGAATGGTTGAGGGATGTGCACATTTTAATGAATATGCCCATAAATGCAATTAGGTGATATTTGAAAATGGTGAAATGATATATAAGAGGGAAAATAAATGCCTTAAATTCCACTTGGTTCAATGCACAAGGACATGTAAGATGAAATGAATGTCTTGTTGGAAGGACAAAGTCCACTTGGATTTTGAATTCAAATTTGAGGGAATATTCCTCCATTATGCCATTTGAGAGAAGATAGAGATTTAATAAATGAATTAAATCTATTTTCATGTGCAAGTGGCAAAAGCTAGAGGATTTGACATGAAAAGAGATTAAATTAATCAAGGTTAATTAATTTAATGAGAGGTTAGCTGATGAGACAAATTTTGACATAGATTTATGGATTGATTTTAATCAAATATGAGAAGAATATGTTTTCAAGATTAATTAAATAAAGATTTTTTATTTATTTAACTAAGGAGATGAGGTTAGATTAAATCAAATAAGGTTTTAATTTATTTAATTTAATAAGATGACTTTAGGGATTTAATCAAATAAGATGAATTATTTTTAAATTAAACATGGACATAGGGTTAATCAGATAAGATATATTGATTTAATTAACAAGAAAGAATGACTTAATTAGATAAAGTGGTTTATTTAATTAAGAGAGAAAAATTGATGAGTTTAATCAAATAAAGGTATTCAATTAAATGGTTAGACTGAAGGATGATTTAGGATGAAACGATGTTAGTAGTTGGGATCAAATATGTAATGTCAATCAATACATTTTACATGTCTACAAAGATACCTTTTTCTTAACATTCTCCCACTTGATGAAGAACTTACTCACTTTCAATCAACACTTGAAGTCACTGTATCACCCTAGACACTTGCAACAACATCCAAGATGTCCACCATCTTAGGCAATAGTTCCATTTCTTCTCCTTAAACTCTCTTTCATCTTGTTTATGGATCATGTAATATGATTCAAAATGTGGATGAGAAAAACTACAAAAAAGTCAAATCCAGAAATACTATTCCAACTATAAGATGGATTGTGGAAACTTTAAATATTTAATAAGAAAATATTTAATTTTTATTATAAAATTATTGATTTTATTTTACCCGTAAAATGAAATTGAGATTGCATAATTGTATTGATACTGTTGAAATAATATTCCACTCAGCTCCCTTCGGGTTCCCTTTTTTTTTTGCATGTTCATGCGCTGGCCTGCGCGTCTCTGCGTTTCTTCGGCTTCCCGGAAGGTTTTTGATCTTTCCCTTTGTGTGCATTCCTCGCTTCGCAACTTTGGCAAGCGGCTTCCCTTTTGGCTCTTGAGATGCTGCGCTGAGTGCCCACGTGTCTCGCCTGCGGGGTCTTTCATTTTCTGTTGCTTTATGTTTCCTATGGGATGCGAAGCAGGGCCCATATCTCTATATGTGGCGGTGTAGCACAATCTTTCCCTAGCAGGAGTAGAGTATGCTACGGCGGGCTGCGAAGGGTCTCTATTGGCCTTCTTTATTTCCTGGCGGGGCCCACCCTCGCTCACGTGTCAGCATTTCACGGCTTTTAGAACAACAGCAGGGACGAGGGCACTACGGGCTGCGAAACGCGGCCACGCGTCTTTTGCCCCCTTTTCATGCGGCCTTTCCCCGTTTTCAAAGTGACCTCCGTTCCCTAAGCACGTGTCACTTCTCCGCAAGCTCCCGGTCAATGGAGAAGGAGTTTTCATTCGGGCCGCGGTTTGCTGCCACGTGCCTTACATCGATTATCAAAGCAAGCTGTGAGATGGCCGAGCGGGATGGTGTCATTGACTGCTGCTCGCCATGGTTCTCTAAGGCGGTGGACGACACTCGTCGCTTCGAAGCCTGGTTGGGACCACTGCCATCATTCCAAAAGGGCACGCCTGTAACTAACCAACTGGATGTTGTACCCTGATTGGCTGCTCTCATAACGGCATTGGGAATATTCTTATCCGGGCATCATTACGGGGGATTGTGGAATCATTCTGTTACAACTCTCCAGGCGGTGGGATTTTGCTCTCCGGCTATATATACTCCCTCTGTTGAGGGAAAATGGTCCAAGATTTTACAGGAAGAATACTGGTTTTAGCAAGAGACGCCAGGCCTCTTTTGCATGTTTATTTGCAAGATACTTTCAGACTGTGCCTATTGTTCGGCCTTTCTGCTTTTTATGTCTTGATTAAACTGTGAACTGTGCTTTTTATTGTCTTAAGCATTTCATTTGAGGAGACTTCTATATATTGAACGCAAACTTGCTGGTCTAAATCATGTCTTAATGACTCTTCTTAGCAGTAAGAATGTATGCGATACTGTTTTATGTCAATTAAATGAACTGTTTATGCTATTGCTTTAAGCTTCCGGTGTTTTGGAACATATCAATAACATTCAGGCCCTTGAGTCTATGATTTATCGTGCCTATCAAAAAGCTTTGGCGCATCGCCTTAGATTAATATTTGTTTCATTATATCTGCTTCCTTTTCCCTTTCCAAAAACCATTATATAGAAGAAGCCGGCTTCTTTAAAATCCGGAGGTCACTCAGTTTGGCGCAAAGGGGTCCCCCTTGAACTGAGTTTCCCATAAAGGCACTGTTATCCCGTCAATTTTTGGCGTCAACAGTTTGTCCTTTTTTCTGGCACGCCCGGTGGGACCCAAACTAATGAAATCGTCTTCTAAAAGGGTGTATGAGCCATCGGCCTGTAACTAGATCCCAAACTGCAAGTAACCCAGGTTTACTAGTGCCTCCATCCAGGACAGTCCAGGCCGCAAATCAGTTAGTAACCGTTCCATTCCCACCACCCTTTCCTCTCACCATGTTGCCGGCCGCGAACAGAAATTATGTAGCATGGGATGCTGGGAGTCCCCTTGTAGCTCCGGTAGCACCTGCTGTTTGGGGTGCCATACCGGTTTCGGCCCTGAAAGCTCTTCCCAAATTCGCCGGAGATAACACAAAAACGCCAGCAGAGCATTTGCAGGATGTAGCGGATGTATGCCTAGTACATGGTATCACGGCGCAGAATGTAGCCCTGAGGCTCCTTGCTGCGTCCTTCAAAGGCAAGGCCCTGGAGTGGTACCGAACACTGACTCCTAATACCATTCGCACTTGGGATGACCTCGGAGATCCATTCTATGAAAGATTTTCAAATGACGGAGATCGTTCTTCGCTATATTATCAGTTATCCGTCATCAAACGAGCACCCCAGGAGGCTCTGACGGACTTCAATGCCCGATTTCACTCGAGTTGGCGGAGGATTCCCGTGACCATCCGCCCTACCCCAGATTTGGCGTTCATGTTCTATCTGAAGTCCATCAATCCTGACATTTCTATGATGATCAAGTCTCTGGGAGGAGCTACTCTACCAGATGCATATGCCACCGCTATCAAAGCAGAAAATCACTTGATAGACTGCGGAAAATTGCCTCCTCGACCTGTTATGCCGATATTTCCTGAGATATCAAACGTGGCACAAGAGGTGGCGTCGACCAGTGCGCCAGCGACTCCCCAGTCAGCGTACTCATATACAGCCGCTCCTGAAAACTTGGCCTCTACATCAAGTTCTCCGAAGAATGAAATGGGCGACCTCAAGGAGATGCTACGGACTATGGCGAATGATATAACAACGCTCAAGCGGAATCAAGCAATGCCTCCGCGGCCTGCGTATCAGAACTACCAAGGTGGGCGGCCTACCTATCAGCAGAATCAATATCAGAATGCGCATCGCACTAACTCACCAACGGCGGCTGCCAACCAAATAGTTCCGGTGCCTACGCCACTGGCAGGAGCGTCGCCAAGCTCTAGCAGAGAATTAACCGCGGGACAAAATAATCTTATTGATGACATCAATCCATGGTGCTTCCCTTGCAACGATGCGCATATGCCCCGAAATTGTCCGCGTGGCAACTTACAACAAAGGATAGCAGAGCAACGTAGTCAAGGGATTGCGACAGAGAGCGAAGAATACGGATATGCCCCGGCAATGGAGAATGCGGTCCTTACCGCGCAAATACAAGGAATGTCCCTGGAGCAAGAGTCCGACATTGTTCCTGATCATGCGCTCTTCTCA
The DNA here is from genome assembly GCA_007258455.2 of Sequoia sempervirens. Lineage (NCBI taxonomy): Eukaryota > Viridiplantae > Streptophyta > Pinopsida > Cupressales > Cupressaceae > Sequoia > Sequoia sempervirens. The sequence continues at coordinate 69,063,806 of VDFB02075321.1, forward strand.
TGGATGGAAGACGAGGAAATGGTGTTTGCGAATGACACGTCCACTGCCGAAACGCCGCGGGTAAAGTCTGACTATAATACACGCTCCAAGAGAAGATTCACCGGTGAGGCCGTGGTTTCACTTTCGGACAATCCGCAGTGCAAGGACGTTTCGGATCAAATTCCTGGTGGCCCGACCGAATCCTTGTCTCCTCAACGGCGGAAGGAAATTATTATAACAAAAGCCAAGGAGCAGAAATCTCCGAGCTCCTCATCTCTTAATGTGGTGGAGCAGTTGAAGAAATCACCTGCTAATATGTCTTTATGGGACATTCTAGCTATCCCGGAGCAGAAGACCATACTCCAAAAAGTGCTTCAGCAACAGATGGACCCAACACTAACCGAGCCTTTGGCCAGTACCGAGGCGGTTTATCAAATGCCACCAACTAAGGTTGTCGCAAACAAAGCGATGGAATCCCATGCGGAAGGCGGAGGTAGGCCAAAACCTCAACCCTTCTTCTTGACTCTCATTATAGGGGAGAAACTATTACACAACGCTATGATTGATTCTGGCGCTAGTACCACGGTTATGCCAAAACTAATAGCCGAAGCCTTGGGACTCAGCTACGAACCTATGAAGAAAGGGGTGATGCAGCTAGATGGAAATAAGGTTGATACTGTGGGTGTCATCAAAGCACTTCCGTTGACTCTATTTGCCTGCCCGAGTATCACGGTCCCGCAAGATACAGTGATCATAGATGTTCCGCCAATGTTTGGTCTTTGCCTTTCTCGAGAGTTTACTTCAAAGGTGGGCGGCTATTTGTCTTTAGATTGGTCACATCTAATACTTAGGACCAAACATGGCGCAAAGATGAAGATAGAATCGGAGGCTCTGCATTCCGAACATGTGGCGAACGAGGCCCTGATTAACTTTGAAGCGGCACATACCTCCATCACCAAGCAAGACATGTACAATGTTGAACTGCTGGAGGAGGAGAAGGTCAACGGAGACCGAAGTAATAGCGAAGACGCTCTGTTGAGTGAACATATAAATAATGATCCCTTCGGAAATTATCATGCTGCCGGTTTAGGCACATATGTGATCTATGACGAAGACCAAGTTCTTCCGAAGGTCGTCAAAGAGCCCGACGATGACCAAGTGAGCTGTGGACATTATATTTTGACGGTGCAAGGAGCAAAGTTGGAGCTGGAGCAGGGATATGTCTAATATCCCCACAGAATGAAAAGTTGCTGAGGGCCTTCCGATTCCAATTTGCTTGTTCAAATAATGAGGCTGAATATGAGGGTCTAGTCCAAGGCCTAAGCCTAGCGGAACGAATGGGTATCAAACAATTGATTGTATTCGGAGATTCAGAACTGGTAGTTAATCAGGTCCGAGGAGTCTCAGCAGCAAAGAATATCCGCATGAGATCCTATCGGCATCGAATCTGGGACCTTATAGAAAGTTTTGAAGCTTTCAACATCCTGACCATTCCCCGAGCTCAGAATGGCGATGCAGACCGCATGGCAGTAATCGGAGCTCAGTTTGATCCTGTCTCCGACTTGCTTCGGAACAAACATTCAGTACGAGTGCTGGTTAGACCAGCAATACCCGATAATGACCAAAGTTGGCAAGTCTTTGAGAGCGATGAACACATCGCCTCGTTTATTCAAAACTCAGGGGAATTTGCCGATCAACTCCAACCAAAGATCGCTGAGGCCTACGAGGGACAAATTATGCAGCTGAAATCAAATAAGCTTCTGAAAGGATTGGTTACTCTCAAAATTTTTTTTGATTGTAGTGACACCCGAAATGATAAGCGGAAGTTCGTGGCGGAAAAAGGTGATTATGAGAATCTTCGGGTCTCCGATGACAGGAACCTTCGGGTCGGAAAAGATGTCTCACAGCAAGATAGAGAAAGGCTTATGAATTTCTGTGAGAAATATGGAGTAGTAGCCTGGTCCTACGATGATTTGGAAGGTTATGATCCTGGTATCATTCAACATACTATTGAGCTAACAGAAGGTGCAAAGCCAATCCGACAGAAACAGCGGCCGGTCAACCCTAAAGTTGAAGCCTTGATGGCACAAGAGCTAACCAAGCTCATTGAGTCGCGTATTGTTTTCCCAATTAAACATAGTACTTGGGTATCAAATCTGGTACCAGTCCGAAAGAAGAATGGTGATATACGCTTATGCGTAGATTTCCGAGACCTAAATAAAGCATCTCTGAAGGACCACTATCCCTTGCCTTCTATGGAGTCGATCCTCCAAACCGTCGCGGGATCGGAAATGTTCTCTCTACTGGATGGCTTCTCTGGCTATAACCAGATTCGAGTAAGAGAGGAAGATCAGCACAAGACTACGTTCACCACCAAGTGGGGGACGTTTGTATATGCTAAAATGCCTTTTGGTTTATCTAATGTAGGGGCAACCTTCCAGAGAGCTATGGACGTCGCATTTAGCGAGCTGATCAATAAGATTATCCTAATCTATTTGGATGATCTTACTGTGTTCTCCAAATCTAAAGATGATCATTTCGATCATCTGGAGGTGGTGTTTCAAAAGTGCCAAGAGTTCGGGATTTCCTTAAACCCGAGGAAATGTGTGTTCGGAGTACCTCAGGGTAAGCTGTTAGGACATGTTGTGTCGAAGGAAGGTATTTCAATTGACCCAGAACGAGTAAAGGCTATAAAGGAGCTTCCTCTCCCGGTGAATAAGAAAGGTGTCCAGTCTTTTCTGGGCAAAGTAAATTTTGTCAGTAAATTTATTTCCGATTTTGCGGGAATGATTAGGCCGATCACCCTAATGCTGAAAAAGGATCAAATTTTCAAGTGGACAACGGAGGCGAGGGAGGCATTTGAGAAGGTCAAGGAAGCTATCTCATCAGCCCCAGTGTTGATCAATCCAGATCAACATAAATATTTTATAATGTATGCTTTCGGTAGCAAGTCAAGTATCGCTACTGTTCTGACTCAAAAGGATAGAGAAGGAAAAGGGGAGCATCCAGTTGCTTTCTATTCCCGAACCTTAAAGGAATATGAAGTGAATTATAACTTCGTTGAAAGACAGGCTTTTGCAATAGTGAAGGGGCTTAAAAAGTTCCGCCATCTAATTTCCTGTAGCAAAGTCCTGGTATATGTCGCACATTCTAGTGTGCGGGAATACATCATGGAGGGAGAAATCACAGAAAAAAGGGCTAATTGGATCACTAAGATCCTGGAATATGACATTGAGGTCAGGCCCACTAGGACTATTAAAGGCAGAGGTCTGTGTGAGTATATGACACAGGAAGTGGAGATGCCTGCTAAAGAGGAACAGTCAGAACTTGTCCTGATAAACGGATCAAGATCGGAGGATGATTGGCTGAAAGATAGAATGAATTTCATGCAAACCGGAAGGTACCCGCCAGGCCTCTCATCCCAGAAAAGAAGGTATTACCGGCTCCAGAATTGCGGATACACGCTGATAGAAGGAGTCCTTTTCAAAAGAAATTTTAATGATGTGCTCCTACGGTGTGTTACTTCAGGGGAGGCGCAGAAGATCCTCGACGCATTTCACAATAGCGACGAAGGTGGACATTTCTCCGCTAAAACCACAGCCATCAAGGTCCTGCGGGCTGGATATTACTGGCCCACACTTTTCAATGATTCCTACTCTCTGGTAAAGGCTTGCAAAAAATGTCAGTTATTCTCCGACCGAAGGAAGAATTCAGCGATGCCCCTGAAACCTATCGTGGCGGATGAACCATTTGCTCAATGGGGTTTGGACTTTATCGGAATGATCAACCCGGTTTCCAGTTCGGGACATAAATGGATTTTAACAGCTACAGACTACTTCACAAGGTGGGCTGAAGCTGTTCCCCTTAAAGAGGCAACGGAGGTAGAGATTGTGGATTTCCTCGAGGCTCTGGTGACGAGGTTCGGCCCTCCGAAGACGATCATTTCGGACAATGCTAGAGCATTTGTAGGCACAAAGGTATGTCACTTTGCATTGAAAAATGGCATATTCCTGAAAACATCTTCAAACTACTATCCACAGGGAAATGGCCTAGCTGAGTCAACAAACAAAAGTTTAGTCCGACTTCTCAAAAAAGTGGGCTCAGAACACCAAAGGGAATGGCACAAAAATCTCTGAAAAGCACTCTGGGCCAACCGCATAACTCCTAAACAAGTCCTCAAGACTTCGCCCTATGAGCTAGTATATGGGAAAGAAGCGTTGCTACCTATCTCTATGGAAATTCCGGCGATACAGTTGTTGAAATCTCTTGAGATAGAACAAAATGACGCCATGGAAGTTCGGCTTGCCGAACTATTAGAAGTACAAGAAAAAAGGGAGAATTCCCTAAAGGCCATGACTGGCCGTCAACAGGTGGTCAAACGGTGGTTTGACAAAAGGGCTTCCGACCAAGGCCTAAAAAATGGAGATTTGGTGCTAAAATACGACAGCAGGGCTGCGAAGCCAGGTCAGCATGGTAAGTTTGATAGCCTATGGGAAGGACCCTTCAAAATCATTCGGTGCATGCAACACAATGCCTTCGAGCTGGAAAATATGGAACAGGAGCCCCTAGGAATCCCGGTTAATGGGATTCACCTTAAATTGTTCCATTAAGCGTCAGGCCCTACCTTGTACAGTTGTAAATAACGCTTTTTCTTTTTCCCTTCCTGTTTTTGGCCTATCGTTTTGCTAAACCAATTGACTTGTTATGTATTCACTTATCATCGTTGGTAGGTGAAGCACCGGTGTTCTTAAAACACAAAAGTATGCTCATAAACAGAGATAAAGCATACAAAATTGGCAAACCCAGAAAAATTGCACGCAGAAGCAAACAGGAGTATAAGATTTCACAACAAAAGGAGGCGTATATTTTTATATACATGTTTCTGAGTTACAAAATGGCATGAAGGCCGATTTTCAAAATATACAAAGTATAAGAGCATATATATATACGTTGGCCTTTTATCAGGCTGATACGGAGCAAAGGGGTTACATCAACGAACACCAAGGCAAGGGGACCATTTATCCGCAGGAGTGGCTAGCAGCAACTGACACATTCAAGACAGCGTCAAAGCTGCCGCAAACCCTTGAGTTTACCGGCCTTTGGCGGCATCATAGTAGCGGTACATCGCCGATTGGTGGAGTACGCGAGGTCCACGAAGTCGATGCATACCACCACTCTCATTAAGTACCAGAATGGTATCCGCGCGTTGTAACCCACGAATAGAGTGAAGGGCACGGAAGCGCGTCTTGACCAAGATTACTGCCGGTAAAGTCATCGCTTAAGGAATTGGTGGCTTCAAAGCCGACAACTTCTTCAATGTAAGCGGCGTAAGTCATTCCCAGGTGATAACGAGCCAATTCCATATCGTGGCGTGACGACCTCTCCAAGCCCGTTCGAGGTGCTTCGCCCGGAAGATTTCTTTTGTTGCAAAAGCCCCGATTTCTACAAGAGGCCGAGGGACACAAATGTCTAGCATAGACGCCACAAAGTGTGAGCACACATCGGTGTTCACCCGATGCTTATCTTCATACTCCACACAGTCTTTGCCGAGAACCCACTTAATGGCTACTAAAACCAGCGAGTGCTTGTTCTTCGTCATTCTCTTAAGCCTCCTGGTGGAGATTTTACCTACAAATGTTGTTTGTGATTTGAAGGAGGTCAGGCGAATGGGAGTATCCATCTCTCCTAGGACTATTCCTAAATCTGCTAAGTATGCCGAAAGCTGCTTATTACCTAACCTATGAAAAGACTCGCTTAGCAGTATTCTACTTGCCTATCACTTCTCGACGCAAAGTGTATATGTTTGCTATCTACTAGCCTATTTATAGAAAATTGACAAGACATACGCCAGTCCGCCGTAAGCAACGTGATGTATATTGGCTACAATCTCGAGGGCCGAGTCTGCGTTTGTTCACGTTTTGGACTGGCACACGCATGGTAGCACGGCTCAAGGCATGCTTAATTAAATCAAGTTAATTAATTGAGCTTTAAAAGGGTGGCACTTGCTGATGAAGGGACGTATGGCCGTATGCTATGGTGTCAAATCTCAAGAACATCCCAGAGCCCGAGGCGATATTCGTATCTCTTTCAGGCGGTGATCGTTTGCTTGGCGTAATCATTCCGGCTTGGGATATTAATTACCGGTACATGCTAACACAACGCGAGGAGGCCAGTTGCAAGCTCAATTTCCAAGAAAAATCAGGGCGTATCACACGATATCCTAAAAGCAATGATGAAATCCGGCCACCTCAGAAAAAGTAATCAGCTCATCTTGCACGAGTCGTGGAATTAACGGTACATGCCAAATTAAATGCAAGGGCTCGCGCTCGCCTACCACCTTGAGGGAAGTTGCTATTATTGCATGATAACGCTTATTGTTCCTAAGTCTTTTCCCAAAAAGCTAAGGAGTGCGTGAAGTGTTTTCTGTCTATTTTTCCAGTGCAAGCGTATTCAAAGGCCAGCGAACCTTCAAGTTCTGCCGCGAAGAAAGATGGCGGAATCTTCAGCTCAGCCAGCAGAGGAAGGGATTAGCCAGGAACTGTATTCGGCTATTCGTTCTTCTACCGAGGTCTACGTGTACGATGATGTAGCGTATGCCACTCCTGGTATACCCCAGAAGGTGAGGAGACCCAACACAGAGGAGCTAGAGAAGCCCAAAGAGTGGAATAACCCTAAAAAGGTTGGAGAAAAGTGGGCTAATATCTATGATCCAAAGCTTGCTAGGAACCCTAAGTCTCTTAGAGAGGCGGCTTGTGCAAGATTATCAGCACCAGCGGCGGAGAAGGCAACGGCAGGTAGAGTCTGGTATAGCGGTTTGCCACAATACATGGTCCCATTCATGCACTATTGCCCGGAGGTGGTCGACGCAGCTGTTCAACGCTATAATCCAAAAACCCACTGCATTGAGGGTCGCAATTTAAGGGTTCATATCAATCAGGAAGCCATCTGGCATATGTTATGCATTCCTGACCCCAGGACAAGAAAGGAGAAAATCGAATATTTCCGCCCAAGCAAGGGGGAAAAGATATGGAAAAGGATGAAAACCGGCTCCGATTTCCTATTAGAGGAGACTAAAAAGAAGGGTATTGTGTCCGCTAAGTCACCAAGCATCCCATTGTTGCGTGGTTCATTCCGCGACGACCTTCAGGACCCCATATCCATGCTGGCGTTTGTTTGCGGCCGTGATTCTGATGAAAAGATCGAGGCTTTTCAGCTGGGCCCTGCAATACAGTTTCGCAGGCAACATGAATCTTTCTGGTATGATTTTTCCGAGTTCATGGTCGAGGAAATGATACAGCAAATAGAGAATTATCAGGCGGAGACGAAATTCAGATTTCTTTCCTACCTGGTCCACATGTTCCTGCATCAGAATCCGGATTTCTTCGCCCGATTTTTCCCACTATCAATTTTTGATGAGCAGAATAAAAGAAAGCCGGTATCTACATGGACACCCTACCTTTCCGCAACATATGACTACTATGCCTTCGCAGACTATTTCATAGCCCCGGTCCTGAATGATTTGATCGGAGAGGGTGATATCGTCCGGCTTAACACTGAGCAGACTGGATTTCTACAAAGCTACATCCCCGCTTGCGACTGGTTCCTGGGCAAGGATTTCACGATCCTTCGAATGAGGGGCTTTATTGACAGGCCTTTCCTGCTCCCGGCTTGCATCACCGATAGAGTGCTCGCGCTGGAGGTTTACCGGCAGGTATGCGTCATTGATTTCATGTTTTGTAGCAGCAAAAGGGTCAAAAAGAAGGGATTCTTTAGTTGCCCGAAGAGCTTCAAGTCAATAACGCTTGTCAAAAAGCGATCTCATCAACTGCTAGGGGACAAGCTGGCACACTTAGGGCTAGTATTAGTAAACGATAAGTGGGATTACAACCCTTTCAATGACCTACCTGAGCCGCATATGAGAGTTACGCATGTTTCCCGACCATACTGGGAGAAGCGGCATAATAACCGAACTGATAAAGATGAAGATCTGGTTGAATTGGAACAAATCCCTACGCCGGATACCAGAGGCCCATGGCACAAGTTCTACTTTCCAGTGGCCGTGGCCAGGGACAACATTCCGATAGAGAGCAGCATGCTTAACAAGTTGAAAGTGGACGAGGAATGGAACGATGAAAAAATAAAAACTTTCTGGAGATACCGCCAAGAAACAGGGCAGATGAGGGCTCCTTATAATAAATTGAAGGA
>VDFB02075321.1:69072089-69157747 GCA_007258455.2 Sequoia sempervirens
AAGCTAGTATCATGATTCCCCAAGAAATCCATTCAAATTGCAATGAAAAGGAACGAAATGAAGAACATAAACAAGCATAAATGAAAGACAGTAAATCCTATTCAAATGAAATGAAAACTCTTGATCTCTTGGGGGGGTTGCTGCCAATTTGATGTGGAAATTGGCCCTTTCTCAACTCCTACACAAGCTTTGTTGATTGATGATGAAGAGTGATCCACTTTGATGAAGATTGATGAGTACTCCAAGATAAAATCTACATAACCTAGCTATAAAACTCAATGATATGGATGAATATTGCTATGAATTTGAGTATAGTAAGCTTACTCAAGTTGTGGATGATCAAATGAGGAATATAGCCTCTTATTTATAGATTGACAAGTTGGAGACAAAATGGAACAATGTGGGACTAAGATTTAACCAATGGAAAGGTGCCCCTTGTCAAGATGAGAATTGTTGAGGGATGTGCACATTTTGATGAATGTGCCCATAAAAGCAATTAGGTGATATTTGAAAATGGTGAAATGACATATAAGAGGGAAAATAAATGCCTTAAATGCCACTTGGCTCAATTCACAAGGACATGTAAGATGAAATGAATGTCTTGTTGGAAGGACAAAGTCCACTTGGATTTTGAATTCAAATTTGAGGGAATATTCCTCCATTATGCCATTTGAGAGAAAATAGATTTTTAATAAATGAATTAAATATATTTTCATGTGCAAGTGGCAAAAGTTGGAGGATTTGACATGAAAAGAGATTAAATTAATCAAGGTTAATTAATTTAATGAGAGGTTAGCTAATGTGACAAATTTGACTTAGATTTATGGATTGATTTAAATCAAATATGAGAAGAATATGATTTCAAGATTAATTAAATAAAGATTTTTTATTTATTTAACTAAGGAGATGAAGTTAGATTAAATGAAATAAGGTTTTAATTTATTTAATTTAATAAGATGACTTTAGGGATTTAATCAAATAAGATGAATTATTTAATTAAACATGGACATAGGGTTAATCAGATAAGATAAATTGATTTAATTAACAAGAAAGAATGACTTAATTAGATAAAGTGGTTTATTTAATTAAGAGAGAAAAATTGATGACTTTAATCAAATAAAGGTATTTGATTAAATGGTTAGATCGAAGGATGATTTAGGATGAAATGGTGTTAGTAGTCAAGATTAGATGTGTAATGTCAATCAATACATTTTACGTGTTTACATTTTGCCCCTCTTTGAAGCAATGCACTTGTTGCATTGGTTCAAAGAATAAATTGTCTCAATCAAAAGCCAAAAAAATTTCAATTTCAAAATTTTCCCCACAGCTACCTTGACGAGGGAAAACATGCTATTATATTGCCACCTCGAGAGATCAAACGAAAATTCTAATTTTTGGGTGATCTTGCAAAAAAAGAGGACAAGGTGCGCGATACATCCAGAAAGGCTCTAGGAGGTCAAAAAATGAGGTAAAGCACAAAAAATGGTGCAAGATGGCCCTTGGATGGACAAAAATAGGGTTGGGGGACCAAGACCCTGACAGGACGACCAAACGGGGTCAACAAACCCTAATTTTTAGGCTTAAATAGGCCTCGGGGGGCCACTTCCAATTCATTTTCACACTTAGCCTTTAGAGATTTTTGTGAATCTGAGCTTTGACACCCTGACGAGATGGCACAACGATAGCTCCTGATGCACATTTCTGACCGTGTACAGATCTACCAACGACCTCCCAACATTGGGGTACTGGTATGTGAACCTGACCTAAGCTTCATTTTTTGTTTAACATGCACAATTAATGCTTTCAAACTTAGGTTTCTAGGCGAGGTGCTATACTGCACCACTCAAATTTTCAAAAACCACTGCTCAGTGTTTAAACTGGACCGCTATTGCAAGATGGACCGCCATAGTGGAGTTTGGAGTTTAGGAAGAAACTTCAAACTCTGACGCATTTGTGAAATGCAACACTGGATTTTAAACTCTGGCGCTGTAGCAGACTTTAGAATTAGGGTTTCGGGCTAAACTATGCCACCTTGGCAAAGTGCACTGCTACAGTACAGTTTCATTTTTTGAAGGTGCCAGCATCACAGTTTGCAAATTTCAAGCTGCAAGGCCTTCATAGATTGCGACGCTGGGCTAGATTTTTGAATGCTAATATTAGCTTGGGATAATTTTTCCTTGATGATTTTAACACGATGACTTTTCCTAATGAAGGAGGTGGCGAGAGAGGTTTATTCTCATGAGCACAAATCATAGGATATTTTCATCTATTTGTGGGATCTGACCGACAGAGAGTAGGAATGGCTACGAGAGATGGGGTTGTGGTATATTGCTTACGCACCACCTGTGCGGACCCATCTAGGCATGATGTCAGCGCTTTCCAAGAGATGGCATAGTGAGACCTCGTCCTTCCATCTTTCGACTAGCGAGGCCACTGTCACCTTGGAGGATGTGTGGTGGATCCTTAGGTTGTCGATACATAGGTAGTGAGTTATATATGATATGGATGTCGAACAGGAGGCATGCCATGCCATTATGGCCATGGATGAGATCATGTTTTGTGAGGGCCAAATAGAGCTAAAGCATCACTAGTTGCTCACATCACCCTTCCGTCTAGTGATTGCTTTTTATCATTTTAGGTCTTACAGGGAGGCCATCTGGGAGGCAGATTATTATCAGATGTATTATCATCTGGCCATACCGAGAACATCTCAGGTTCCATATTTTTCATAGGGGACTAGTCACAGACCTGCAGAGGGCCATGGTGATAGAGGCGGTGGTGAGGGCAGCAGCCAAGAGGGTTAGGCTGCCTTTGATCAAGATATTATTCTTTTGTGCCCTATGGGCTCATTTTTTATAGCCCCATGGGCCTTTGTACTTATTGGCATACACATGTACAGTGATCTGATTATAATTTTGTACTATGACAGTATATTGATGATATATGAGATGATGATATTGATGTGATATGTCGTGTTCTAACTTTAATTTATGCATTATGGATGTTCTTATTTCTATATGTGATGCAATGATATTATGGTATTATGATGTATGTGATGGATATACTATGTATGGATGCATTTCTTTTTTTTTTGTCTTTCTGATGATGTATGCGTTATGCGATGATTATGCGACTAACAGATCTATATTATGCCCCTAATGTATGATGCCATATATAATAGATTTTTTTATGACATGTTCTTATATGATACGTGATATGGATTGATGATGGATGATATGCATGTTTATGATGATGTATTTCTTGTATGGTTTATGCAATGGATGTATGATTATGTAAATGCTTATGCTTTATGCTTATAATGACCTATTTATGTATGATTATGTAAATTCTTATGCTTTATGCTTATAATGACCTATTTATGTGATGTGATGGTGGTTATATTATTATGCAATGGATGATGTGATGGATTATTTATGTTTCATGTGATTATGTAAGAGATGTTTATATGAAATGTGCATGTAATGTTATGATTATGAGATGATCAATTTTTTCTATATGATATGCATTGTGTTGATGATTTGTGGATGCAGGATGAATGGATTCTTAGTGATAAATGATGATTAACTATCATAGTACCTTGTTAGCGTGAAAAGCAAGAAGAAATGGAAGAAAGAAGAGATTCCAACAAGACATGAGATGATGATGATGATTTTCTTTCCAAGGAGTTAGGATTTTCAAAGGCCCAATTACCTTATGTTTGATAACACACATAAATACAATGCATCAAGGTATTAAGAATCAAGATGGCGTTGTATTTAGCGTGATGGACTTTGACTCGACAATCAGATAGGAGTATCCTTATTCACACATGACATATGAAAACCTTGTTGGGATGCACTTTAGGTATGTCACACATCTCAGACCAAAACATAGGAAGGAAAGCCTTCCTATGTGGTCAACAAGATATCTAAAACACCCTCCATACATACCTAATAAAGCAAGTATTTGCCAAGTTATATTACAAGAAATTCCAACAAGCACAATAGAAAAAAAGATAATGATCATTTCCCCATTCCTATCTCTCTAAATCCCTTTGTTTGGGACATCATCAAGAGGTCATTGGAATGAGAGCAAATAAGATCAGTCAAAAAATAAAGATAAAGTAAACAAACAAGCTAATGTTCTTTAATACTGCTAGCCAAGACTAAACTATGATGATGCCTGATGTTGATTTTCATTGTAGGAAGGATGCATCCTAGGACATGACGATATCAGATGATTTGATATGGGACTAATTGGATGATAGGCTATTGATACAAAGAGTTGACTAACTTGTTTATGTACCAATCTAGACTTGAGATTTTGATGTTTTGAGTTTCACTTTCAATCTGCTAGACTTGTTTTCAACTATTTCACCAAAGGTTGAGGATGACGGTTGATTTATTATGAGTGATGTTATTGCAGGTGAAAGCGAGATGAGACAGATGGATTGTTTCAAATATTTGGATGTTTTTGGAGTTTTTTGACATGTTTTGAGGTTGTTTTTGGTATTTTTGAGATTTTTCAAATGTTTTGATTTTTAATTTTTTAAATGTTTTGGGGTTTTCTGAGATTTTGACCAAGAGACTAACCTAAGGACCTATCCTAGGGGCCTCAGGGGCTGATCAATAGATTAGCCTTGCCTACATTATACACACAGAGACCACGTAGTTCAACTAATGACTTGACTGATTTACAGATGAAGATATACATGATGAAATGTCAGTTTATTATGATGGACTCCTAAAGGACTGACCTAAGTGTCTTGGGGGATGATCAAAGATCAACGTTGCCTATGTTCAAGGCTCAAAGACCCGTAGTTTGACAAGATGACTCAGTTTTTAAATTTTTGATTGAATTTTTGACCTAGTTTTGGATTTTGATATGTTTTGGATGTTTTTGGGTTTTCTTGGTTTTGTGGATGTTTTTGGATTTTCTAATTTTCTGATGTTTTTGGATTTTCTGATTTTCTGTTGTTTTTGAATTTTTTGATTTTTTGATGTTTGTGGACTTTTTGATTTTAAGGACTTCAAAAATATACATGAATCTGATCTGATGAGAACATGCCCCCAGCGTGATGCAATAGAATACTCTGATAAAGGAAAGACAAACTGACCTTGAGGATGGGTCGAGTAGTACTAGGAGGGATCATGATATGAACACAAGACCAAGCTATGATGCAGACGCGGATGGGTGTTGGAGATATGGAATGCGATGGATGATGAAAGCATAATGGATGGATGATGCAGAACAAGCCATGAAGATCTTAGTGGATGGAAAGTGCTTATTTACACAAGGTGCTTGTTTGCCAGTTTTTCACCAAGGTACTTGCCCAAAGTGCCACCGAAGTGGTTTTCACTAGAGGACAATTTTTCTCTTTATTCTTTTTAATCCTTTTTCTAATTTTTATGGATTTTTTACTTTTTCAAATTTTTTGTTGTCACCAAGATACCTGTTTGCCAGGTTTTCATCAAGGTGACCATTTTTTTAGGACTTTTTCTAATTAGTTTTTTGGATTTTTTTTTTCTATACCTTGAAAGATTAGGCATAAAATTTTTTGAGATGAGAGTTGTTCATGGGCTCCTATAGAGGTTTCCCTTCAGGTGTTGATAATTGATATGCCCCTGATCTATAGCTTTCTATGATAACAAATGGTCCCAACCAGTTTGGTTCAAATTTTCCTTCGCTATTTGGATTTGGGATGTTCTTATGATTCTCCTTTAGCACCAGTTCTCTGACTTGGAAAGTCCTACTTCTAATTTTCTTGTTATAGCTCCTCTTGAGTCTGTTCTGATAGACTTGCAAATGATTTAATGCTTCTATAGATCACTCATCCAATAGCTCTAGCTCATTTAGTCTTGATACTCGGTATTCATCATCCATGATGAAGTTTTGCAATGATATTCTCAGTGACGGGAGCTCAATCTCAATGGGAAATATGGCTTATGATCCATAGACCAAGGAGAATGGGGTGGCGTCATTGGGTGTGTAGATGCTAGTTTGATAGGCCTAGAGGGTGGGATTCAGCTACAAATGTCAGACACAACCTACGTCATTGACTATCTTTTTCAAGATTTTTAGGATGGTTTTGTTAGTGGCTTCTACTTGGCCATTGCCTTAGGGATAGTATGGGGTGGAGAAGCGATGTTGAATTTTGAATTTGTCGCAAAGGTCACGAACCTCCTAATTCTTGAATGGTGTCCCATTATCAGAGATAATATCTTGGGGAACGCCATATCAACATATGAGATAGTTCAAGATGAACTTTGATATCTACTTTCCAATGATTTATGTCATGGGGATGGCTTCCACCCACTTGGTAAAGTATTTAGTGACGGTTATGATGAACTTGTGGCCATTAGATGAGGTGGGAGTGATTTTTCCAACAAGATCAAGCCCACACTATGAAAAGGGACATGGTGTAATGATGGGATGGAGTTCTTGAGCTAGAGAATGGATGAGGTCCCCATGCTCCTGACATTGTGGACACCTTCTAACATAGTCATGTGCCTCTTTCTCCATAGTGGGCCAATAATACCCATCCTTAGTAGTTTCTTGGCCAAGGTCATTCCACTCGAGTGTGAACCACAAATCTTGTTATGTACCTCAGTTAAAGCATTCAAGGCTTTGTCAGTATTGAGGCAGTGTAATAAGGTTCCCTCTATGCTTCTATGGTATAAGGTATTTCCTAGGATGACAAACCTAGAGGATTTTTGATAAAAGTTCTTTTTAGGCTTGAGGGTAATTCAATAGGTAGGACACCTATTTGTAAGTAGGTATATATGTCATGGTACCAGGGATCACTGGGACCAAAGATTTTGCACACAAATTCTAACTCTGGTACCTTCAATGCAGGTACGAGAAGCTGCTCTATCAAGAATTCATGTTTTAGGACATTGTAAGGGATTTCCAATAAGGATTTGATTGTTACCATGGTGTCTATTGCTCTATTTTTGGCTCTGGGTATCTACTCAAATGTGATCTCGATGAAGGATTCTTTGAGAGTCTCCACCAGTTTCTTGTATGGAGTTATCTTATCATCCTTAGTCTAGTATTCACCATTCACTTGATTTATTATCAACTGTGAGTCTCCATATACTTTGAGGGCCATGATGTGCCATTGTACTGCTATTCTGAGACCTATGGTTAAAGCCTTGTATTCTACAATATTGTTAGTGCAGGGGAATGTCAATTTGTAGGATCTAGGTATATAATCCCCCTGTAGGGTGATGAAGAAAACACCGGCTCCTGATCCATGTTGTGTGTATGAGCCATCAAAGTAGAGTTTCCAGTGATCAACTATGCTGAGGTTGAAGATGAATTCATCTGGAAACTCTGATATAAGTGGATTATCTAAATAGATTGGTGCTTCTGCAAGTTGATCTACTATGACTTGGCCTTTGCTTGATTTCAGCTCCACATATTCAATTCCATACTCTGATAGTATCATGACCCATTTAGCCATCCTTCCAATGAGCATTTCCTTTACAGTAAGTACTTGAGGGGGTCAATTTTGGTGGTGAGTTTTATTTTGTGTGCCAACATGTAATGTCTGAATTTCTGTGAAGCAAACACTACTACTAGACATGCTTTTTCAATGAACGAGTACTTTAACTCATGGCCGATCAATGTTCTACTGATATAATAGATAGCCCTTTTTGTCCCATTTTCATCATGTTGAGCTAGGAGAGCTCCAAGGGCTAGTGTTGTTGCTAACACATATAGGATCAATGGCTTTATGTGGATCGGTGGCATGAGGACTGGCAATGTAAGCAGATATTCTTTGATCTTATTGAAGGCTTCTTCACACTTGTTATCCCACTTGTATGCTACTCCCTTGTGAAGTAGGTGAAAGTATGGATTCTATTTATCTGCCAGCTATGTGTTGAATCTTCGGATGGACTGAAGTCTGCCTTGGAGACCTCTCAACTATTTCAATGTTTTGGGTGCCTCCATTTCTAGGATTGCTTTTACTTTTTCTAGATCTATTTCAATACCCCTCATTGACACTATGTATCCTAGTAGCTCTCCTGATTGTACGCTGAAGATGTACTTCTTTGGATTTAATCGAACCTTGTATTCCTCTAGCCTATCAAAAATGGCACTTAAAGATGCTATGTGATATTTCCTCTTTCTAGATTTGGCTAGTATGTCATGGAAGATTAATTTATGGCTCTTTGGTATGTTGCTCCTACATTATTCAAGCCAAATGGCATCATATTCCAATAGTAAGTCCCCCATGGACAAGTGTAGGCCATTTTGTGGTGGTCTTCTTTAGAAATCACTATCTTGTTGTATCTCGAGGAACCATCCATTAGGGACAACATTTCTTGTCTTGCCATCATGTCCATAATCATGTCAATGTTGGGCAACAGGAAATCGTCTTTTGGACATACTTTGTGTAAGTCGTTGAAGTCTGTGCAGATTTAGATGCTCCCATCTATTTTTGAAATAGGAACCATATTAGATACCCACTCAAGGTAGTCAATTGGTCATATGAATCCTATGTCAATTATCTTCTTTAATTCTATTTTGACTAGTAGGGCAATCTGAGGGTGTTTTTTTCTCAATTTTTGTTGGACAGGCTTTGCTTCAGGATATACTACTAGATGGTGGACAAAAATTTATGGATCAAGCCCAGACATTTCTGCATAGCTCCATGCAAAATTAACTAGTCATTCTCTTAAGAAGGTTGTTAGGAGCTCTTGTTTGTCTGATAATAAGAACTCTACATAGAATGTGATGTGCAGTGTCTACTCTATTCCTAGGTTTATTGGATTGCATTTTTCTACTTGGATCGCTATTTTTTCTTGATGAAGAGCTCTGAGAGGAAGATTGAATCCCCCATCCTCGGGTGCCTCAAAGAGGTTTTCACCATTAAATGCATCCTTTCTTTTTACTATTTTTGGGTTAGAGAGTTCCACAGTGTGGTTTTCACTCAAGGACCTAGAGATTATTCTCAATTGTTCACTTTTGCGACTAAGGGATTCAATCGTTTCCCCATAGTATTCATGTGTATCCAGCTCGATGATGAACCCTAATTTGTGATCCCCACATGAAATATTATCCTATAGTCCCATGGATTCTGAGAGTGCCTCATCATTTTTGAATGTGTCTAGAATTGGTGGTCCTCATTGGTCATAATCGATGAGTTGCGGGTAGACTAGATAAATTTCATGGTTTTGGTTTTCGGATGCATAGGATAAGGTACTAATCATAAAGAATGAGGAGCTCTCAAAAAGCATTGGTATCTCAGTTATGGGATCCTTTTCATCACTACTATTATAGATGTCAGTTATATCAAAAGTAAAATTGTCTATGATGCAGCTAGTGGATATAGGTAGGCGAAGTTCAACTGGTGTTGGTTTATAGGGAGTCTTGACTACTTTAACTGGGGGACCTCATCCACCTATGGTTATTATAAGAGGGGTACATTTGAGGCAAATATTTCTCATTCACGTCTTAGGAATGAGGGGTATTATAAGCCCATTTTTGTTTTGCCCTAGTTTCTAGTTTTTGTCATAGCCCATTGTGAGCATCATTTACAAACCTTTGCTTTTTTCATCCATTGGTAGATTAGCTACCGGTCTATTATCTTGGTATAGGAGATGAGATGTGTCCTCCTCTATGAATTCTTGGCCAAGATCTCCCCAAATTTTGAAGTTGGGATATTCTTCAGGGGATATTTGAGATGTGGAGGATTTATTTGATTGTAGAAATCCTCGTGATCTAGGAGATTGTGGTAACTCTCCTACCACAAAAGCATTTTTGGGAATCATATAGTTTCTGCAACCATTGTCTTGGATAATAACTTTGATATCAGAGATGGTTGGGATGGCGGGAGTGGTAGGTGTCTCTATAACAAAAGTGGAAGTGAGAGTGGCTAGATCAATGTATGGTATCGATGGTCCTTCATCAGTTTTAGGCACCTGAGGGATTTTGTAGTATTTTGCCTCTAGGTTATTACAGTAGGAGAATGGTTCAAGATCTCCATGCATGGTGACCTCTTGTTCTTCATATGTGAATTTGACACATTGATGGAAGGTTGATGCTACTACTTGCATTGCATGGATCTACGGACATCCCAGGAGAATGTTATAAGGCAAATTAAGGTCCAAAACCTAACAGGTGGTTTCCATGATAGCTGGCCCTACTTGAATAGGGATTTGGATTGTGCCTTGGGACACTCTTTCTTGATCATCATATGCTCTGATTGTAATACCTTTTCCTTTTTTGATGGAATCCTCTGAGATTTCTAGGTTCTTAATGAGCTTGAGGGAACAAATATTCAAGCACGTGCCTCCATCCATCAAGACTCTTTTGACTTTATTTTTCTGCACTAGGACCTCTAAATGGAGTGCACGGTTGTGAGATGGTTGAGTGAGAAACTCCTAGTCAGAGAATGTAAGGAGATACAAAGTGATGATTTTTCCAACCATAGCTTTTAATTATTCTGCATCAAGATCTGTGGGGATGATTAATGAATCCAATGCTTCTTCAAGGATTTTCTTGTGGGCGGATGAAATTTTTAACAACTCCATGATGGAGATTTGTGTTGGGGTTCTTTTTAGCTGATCAAGGACATTGTATCCACTCAGAACAAATCTAGGGTTGGGTGCAGGTGTTCTATTTGGCTATGATGATCCTGCAATAGTAATGTTGCCACCTCTTGTGGTGACTCCATAATCAACATGCGATCCTTTGATAGTGATGGTATCATAGTAATCATCTAGGGATACAACAACATGGTTGTACATAGGATTGACACTTTTGAATGTTCCCTTCCCCTTGTCATTGTTATGGTTCCCTTTATTGTTATGGTTAGGCATCAAATTCTTGTATATTGAGGTTTTGATTTCCTGTTGGTTGTTCCACATTTATAATCCTTTTATCAATGAGGTATTGAACTAGGTTCTTTAACCTCATGTAACTATTATTGGTGCTTCCTTTGATTTTGTGGAAGTCACAGAGCTTATTTTCATTGTACCATGAAGATTTAACATTTGGTTCTTGGTAGTTCTCATAAGTAGGAGCTTTGATGAGGTTTTCATTTATCAATTTCTTCATAATGACTTCAAGTGGTTCCCCAAGGGTGGTGTAATTTCATTTGGGAGAGTTCTTGTTTCACTAGGGTGGTCCCCTTTGATTATTGACATTATTGATTGCTTGATTTGTTTGGTTGTTGTGTTGTGTTTTCTTGATGGTTGTTTTGATTATGGTTTTGGATTTTTTGTTGTGGTGTGGGTGTGTTTTTTTGAGGGGCACTGATGATAACTTTGGCATCAATGACACCATCATTGGTAACATTTTTGTTTCTTTACCATGTGCGAGGTTTATAATTGTAACTAGCAGATGGGTGATTGTTCTACTATTCGGGATATACAGTTGATCCTCCAGGTTGTGTCATAAGGGCTCATTGAATGCTAAGCTCCTTGGAAATCAACTGGTCGTACATGGTGATACCTTGGACTTTGAGATGGAATGCCAAGGCTCCATCGAGGTTGGATATGATAGTGCACACTTGTTGTTCCTCAGACATGACCCATTTGCTCCAATTGGCCTTGGATTGCCATCATTGTAGGAATGAAGCAAATGATTCATTATTACCTTGTTTTAGAGCTAATAGTTCCTCTAGATTGACATCCATAGCGATATTGCATGCATAGTTTTTGATGAATGCATATATGATTTCTTGAAATGTTTTAATGCTTGTAGGTAGGCGAGAGAACCATTCCATGGTGTGGCCAACCAAACTCCTAGGAAATAGTTGCGTCAGATAGGTATCGTCATACGGGACTTTAAGGTTTCCTGTCCCATGGTATTTATCAAATTTGGGGATCTCAAATCCCTTTGGGAATGGTTTCATTACAAGGCTCTTGTTGAATAGATAAGGGCACAAGTTGTTGGGGGTTTTCATGGTTCACCCTGATTGAAGGTCAAGCACTTGTTGCGAGAGCTACCTAATTTCTGTTGTCACATTGTTTTGTGGATCAGGGGGTGGGATGAAAGTGTTTTGTGGTGGTTCAACTATGGGTGGGATTGGCGGATTGGTTGGTATGTTGATGGATGGTGTTTGCATATTCTACTAAGCCAAGTATGTTTGCAATTGTTGTTGTATCAACAATGCTTGTTGTTGGTCATGTTGCTGCTATGCTATTAGTGCTTGTTGTTGTACCAACAATGCTTGTTTTTGGGAGGCTAATTGAGCTTCTTCTTGCTATTCTTGGTATTGTTTCAGCGCTTGTTGATATGCTTGGTGTTGAGCCACTTGTTGTTGTGTGAGATATTGGGCTTGTGCTTGTGCTTGTGCCTGTGCTTGCGCTTGCACTTGAGCTTGAGATTTTTGGGCTTGGTATTGAGCTTAGGCTTGAGCTTGAGCTTGGGCTTAGGCTTGACCTTGACCTTGAGCCTGTACGATAGCTTGTGCAATCTGTGTAGCTTGAGTGGAAGCTTGTGCAATCTATGTGGCTTGAGTAGCTTGCGTAGCCTGAGTGGCTTGTTGTTGTTGTTGTAATAAACCTTGGGCTTGTGTAGCCTTTTGTGCTTTTTTTGCTTGTAATGCATCTTGGGCAGCTTGAGCAGCTTGCATGGCTTGAGCAGTTTGCTAAGCAGCTAGTTGCACAACTTGTTGTTTTTGTACTTGTTGGAGTGCCTTTTGATAGGTAGCTTGCTGAGTAGCTTGCAACACAAAATTGTATTGTCTTGATGTATTTTACATTGGTGGTGGTGGTGGTGGGGGTGGATTTGGAATGGTGCTTGTTGTGGTGATGAGAGGCAGCATCGCGTTGATGGTTGGTGTTTGAGTGGTAGATGGTGTGATCGATGTGTTTGTTCCTAGAGAGAACATGTTTTGAGATGTTAGGGGGGTGATTAATGATGTGATGGTGGTAATTTTCATTATTGGGATGGTTTTCATCTGTTGTTGCGATATCGATGACAAGCTTTGAGGATTTGATATGGTAATTTGATTGATGCTCGGTGGGTTGATCTGATTTTGTTGATTGATGCTTGGTAAGGGTGGCATTCCTAAACCAAGAGGTGATGTGGATATTGATGGTAATGATGGAAGTGGTGGGAACGTAAGTGGAAAACTTACTTGGGGAAATGATGAAGATGTAGTGTCAAAGATTCCCCCTGGTCCAAATATATCACTTTCCTTACGAGGTTATGGGGAGAGAAGTTTAGGGTATTGTGCAAAATGATGAATCATGTGGATCATGAAAGGTGAGAGGGACATATGGATGTGATGGATTTTGAGGTACAGATTGTCCCAAGATGGTATTTGCATCCAAATCCTGATTGTTTACAAGGGGGTGTGTTTGCAATGCATTGAGAAATGCACTTCCCTTATTAACAATGGGTTGCAATGGAGCAATAGATGATGTGATTTGGGGGATGTTTTGAGTGACTCTTTGGAATGGATATGTAGATGAGATGGGGATGGTGGATGAGATTGGGGCATGACCCCAAAATATGGCTCCATAATAGTGCTCAAATCAAAATTGGAGGGGAGTTTAGCCCCTTACTTTGCTAACTTGGGCATGTATAGTGAAGGATTGAGTCTCATCATGATGTTGATAATTTTATGATTTTTTGGATTTTGAGCCATTTCAGTGATTTCCTCATGTGACATTCCAAAGGGGTTGTTGTTAAGATCCTCCACTTGAACTCTCTCTTGTTGATTTGATGATGAAGGAAAGTTAGTTAAAGGGTTGCTTGATCCAACGGGATTTATTTCAGAATTTGTTTGGCTTAGATCACTTGAAGTGGATGTTTCTTTGTTGGCTTTCATGTTCCTCTTGTGTTGAGATCTAGTTTAGACCATAAAATAGAGATCAACTTTCAAAAGTATGGGAGATGAATCTTTAATTCTTTGGATTGATCTAACTTTAGGTACAAAAGAGAAAATTTAAGATATTTTGAGGATCAAAGGTGATATGATGGGAATGATGTAAAATATGGATGATGTGGATGTTTGATCTCTTCAGAAACCTTGAGGGGAAGCTAGACTTTTTGGATTTGTTTGGACTTTGATTTTGGATTGACCTTAACTTGATTTTTGGTTTGCTTTGATTTGGGATTATGAACAAATAGACCCTAAGATGTTTGGATGATTATCTAGGAGGTAGATTTTCTCAAAGGATAAAATTTTTGAATATGTGTAGGGAGAAGGATGCATCTACCCACACCTATTCAAATAAGATAATAATTTAACCAAGCATATGAAGAAGAATGCATCTACATATACCTAGCTAATCAAGATGTTTTGATAATTTGACTAAGCATATGCAAAAGTATGCATCTACACATACCTAGCCAAAAATGATTTGATGTTTTGATTCAAATATTTCAAGGATTTTTCTTCAAGGATTGGATGATTTTTTATTTTTTCCAAAAAGCCTAGCATGGAGGATGATTTCAAGATTTTTCAAAAGTTGATGGTGAGGTGATTTTGGTTTGATGTTTCAAGGATGGATGGAGGTTTGATTTTGATCCTATGTTTATCTAAAAAGACACTTGTTTACTAGACCTTGGTTTTGAAGAACATGCTTTTCTCTAAACAAGGTATGAAAATTCCCAAAAAATATTTGGATTTTGTTGACAAAAGAACTCATACAAATTTGGGTTGTTTCTTGAAGCTCTTCTATAAAAGTTACAAAGCAATCTTTGTCTGAACTCGTATAGCATTGAGACACTTTTGGTGATTTTTTGGAATAAGAGCTTTTACCTTTGGTTTCTTGATTTTGACCTTGTGAGAAATAATTGGAGATACATGTGTGGGATTCAATTGTTTTTAGTCTTTTCTTAATGACTTTGTTTTACCACAAATACTTCTTGATTAAGTTTTCCAAACTAGATGTCCAATGTCTCAACTTCTTCTTATTCCACAAGGTATATTATGTGGAACTTTGATGAAATCAAGGCAAGGGTTACCTATTGTTAAATTTAGTAAGCAAATTGAGATATAATTCAAGTGTTTAGAAACCTCTAAGGATAAAATCCCAAGGGTAAGCAATAACACATGAATTTGTTCAATTGTATTTGCTTCCTAAAGGGTTTGAAGTTTTGATGACAATGTTAAATGTTTGTTTCCAAAAATTTTTGAACAAGCAAAGTGTTTTGTAACCAAGAACAAGCATAATCCTATGGATATGAAAGACTCTATTTGTTGAGTCCCCACTTGGACAAGTCTGGCTACGCTTATTTTTAGCGAATGGTTAGAAGCTTGACCCCACTGGCTCCCCTCCATGACACTCACTTCTTGGGGCAGCCAAGCATCAGTACCCATGAAACTCCCATGGCATACTTTCCATCTCTACTAAAAACCATAAAAGTGTGGGGTGGCTTCAGAATGACCGTTCTTGCACTAACAAATAGATAGGGATTTTGGCCTTTCTACAATAAGGATTTTAATTCAGACTTTTTCATTCATAGGAGTTGACCCAACGTGGTGATAGACCATTGTTTCCCTTCTCGTCAAAGCCAATTTCATGATACTAGCCTTTGTTCCAGTACCCACTTTTATATCCCAGCTGGAAATACTCTTGGCTTTAGAGTGTTACTGAATGAGTCGTTCCCTTGGGTGAGTACTTTTTCCCCAAGGCAGGCCCTTTAAGATAAACAAAAGTGAGAAAACATATTCGTAGTTTGATTAACCTTCATTTAGAAAAAAAGGGAGAACACATACAATAGATTTACTCACACTCGCAATATGTTTTGTTCAATTTTAGTTCCCAAAATGAAATGTGGAGGTGATCACTTTATCCCAACCTAAGACCACCAAAAATCCTTTTGATTCTCAAGATCGCCATGAGGCACGGGAGAAGTGCATACGTCTTTTTAGTGGTGTTAGTTTGAGTAAGCAATCGCAAAGAAAAGTTGCACATGTTCTTTTTAATCCAACAAAGCAATAATGACTTCTTTTTATAGCACCAAATCAAATGTGGAATTTTCCTTGTTCAAATGTTAAATCCAAAAACTAACTCTAGTAAGTTTGTGTCCTAAAGTTCATTTTAAGCTCCTTTTGTAACAAGAAATTAAAGTGTTCTTTTTAGAGCCCAAAAGGAAACTAGTATGTCCTAAGCATGAAATATAACAAATTTTCCTTAAGAGGAATAGGGAATCCTCTAAGAGTGTTAAACAAACACTAGAGTGATAAAAAACACTTAGTATTATGAGGTGATGTCATTATGCTTCTTTTCCTCTTCACCTTTGGACCAAACTCTTCACCTTTGGACCAACCAATCTATAAGAAAACCAATTAGATTCTACAAAAATAGAAGTCAGGACATCAGCAAATAGACCAAATGATCACAATTTAACAAAAATCACGTGTCATAAATTAAATTTCACTTTCTACTTCCCTCCAGCGGTGCAACCCACGAAGGCGTCAGAGTTTGAAATTACCAGCGGTGTTGTATAGCACCACTTACCATTCAACATTGCTTTGTAGCTAGGACAGTGAGCATGAAGGCGTTGCTATTTGGTTCAGAGGTGCAGTTTGAGATTTGAGAAGATTCTAATGGGAGAAAATGACACAGTGACGCCATTTGAAAATTTGAATTCTGAGCGAGATGTAAGGGGCGTCGCAGTTTGGAATTTACAGTGGTGTGATATAGCGACACTAGGTTCCCAGCGGTGCTAAACAGTGATGCTAAGCTTCCAGAGGTGGAGTTTCTTGTAGGCGTAAAAATAACAAGAAAAACACAACATTTGATGAACAAATGAGATTAGATTTTCAATGAAGCCCTCCTTCTAGCACAAGATTGTGAACCAAGATTCCCAACCTGCACAAACACAAGAGAAAAACACCATATTAGATCAAATGCTATTTAGTATCATGATTCCCCAAGAAATCCATTCAAATTGCAATGAAAAGGAACAAAATGAAGAACATAAACAAGCATAAACGAAAGATAGTAAATCCTATTCAAACGCAATGGAAACTCTTGATCTCTTGGGGGAGTTGTTGCCAATTGATGTGGAAATTGGCCCTTTCCCAACTCCTATGTAATATTTTTTGATTGATGATGAAGAGTGATCCACTTTGATGAAGATTGATGAGTACTCCAAGATAAAATCTGCATAACCTAGCTATAAAACTCAATGATATGGATGAATATTTCTATGAATTTGAGTGTAGTAAGTTTTCTCAAGTTGTGGATGATCGAATGAGGAATGTAGCCTCTTATTTATAGATTGACAAGTTGGAGAAATGCCCAAAATGGAACAATGTGGGACTAAGATTTGACCAATGGCAAGGTGCCACTTGTCAAGATGAGAATGGTTGAGGGATGTGCACATTTTAATGAATATGCCCATAAATGCAATTAGGTGATATTTGAAAATGGTGAAATGATATATAAGAGGGAAAATAAATGCCTTAAATTCCACTTGGTTCAATGCACAAGGACATGTAAGATGAAATGAATGTCTTGTTGGAAGGACAAAGTCCACTTGGATTTTGAATTCAAATTTGAGGGAATATTCCTCCATTATGCCATTTGAGAGAAGATAGAGATTTAATAAATGAATTAAATCTATTTTCATGTGCAAGTGGCAAAAGCTAGAGGATTTGACATGAAAAGAGATTAAATTAATCAAGGTTAATTAATTTAATGAGAGGTTAGCTGATGAGACAAATTTTGACATAGATTTATGGATTGATTTTAATCAAATATGAGAAGAATATGTTTTCAAGATTAATTAAATAAAGATTTTTTATTTATTTAACTAAGGAGATGAGGTTAGATTAAATCAAATAAGGTTTTAATTTATTTAATTTAATAAGATGACTTTAGGGATTTAATCAAATAAGATGAATTATTTTTAAATTAAACATGGACATAGGGTTAATCAGATAAGATATATTGATTTAATTAACAAGAAAGAATGACTTAATTAGATAAAGTGGTTTATTTAATTAAGAGAGAAAAAATTGATGAGTTTAATCAAATAAAGGTATTCAATTAAATGGTTAGACTGAAGGATGATTTAGGATGAAACGATGTTAGTAGTTGGGATCAAATATGTAATGTCAATCAATACATTTTACATGTCTACAAAGATACCTTTTTCTTAACATTCTCCCACTTGATGAAGAACTTACTCACTTTCAATCAACACTTGAAGTCACTGTATCACCCTAGACACTTGCAACAACATCCAAGATGTCCACCATCTTAGGCAATAGTTCCATTTCTTCTCCTTAAACTCTCTTTCATCTTGTTTATGGATCATGTAATATGATTCAAAATGTGGATGAGAAAAACTACAAAAAAGTCAAATCCAGAAATACTATTCCAACTATAAGATGGATTGTGGAAACTTTAAATATTTAATAAGAAAATATTTAATTTTTATTATAAAATTATTGATTTTATTTTACCCGTAAAATGAAATTGAGATTGCATAATTGTATTGATCTGTTGAAATAATATTCCACTCAGCTCCCTTCGGGTTCCCTTTTTTTTTTGCATGTTCATGCGCTGGCCTGCGCGTCTCCGCGTTTCTTCGGCTTCCCGGCAGGTTTTTGATCTTTCCCTTTGTGTGCATTCCTCGCTTCGCAACTTTGGCAAGCGGCTTCCCTTTTGGCTCTTGAGATGCTGCGCTGAGTGCCCACGTGTCTCGCCTGCGGGGTCTTTCATTTTCTGTTGCTTTATGTTTCCTACGGGATGCGAAGCAGGGCCCACATCTCTATACGTGGCGGTGTAGCACAATCTTTCCCTAGCAGGAGTAGAGTATGCTACGGCGGGCTGCGAAGGGTCTCTATTGGCCTTCTTTATTTCCTGGCGGGGCCCACCCTCGCTCACGTGTCAGCATTTCACGGCTTTTAGAACAACAGCAGGGACGAGGGCACTACGGGCTGCGAAACGCGGCCACGCGTCTTTTGCCCCCTTTTCATGCGGCCTTTCCCCGTTTTCAAAGTGACCTCCGTTCCCTGAAGCACGTGTCACTTCTCCGCAAGCTCCCGGTCAATGGAGAAGGAGTTTTCATTCGGGCCGCGGTTTGCTGCCACGTGCCTTACATCGATTATCAAAGCAAGCTGTGAGATGGCCGAGCGGGATGGTGTCATTGACTGCTGCTCGCCATGGTTCTCTAAGGCGGTGGACGACACTCGTCGCTTCGAAGCCTGGTTGGGACCACTGCCATCATTCCAAAGGGCACGCCTGTAACTAACCAACTGGATGCTTGTGCCCTGATTGGCTGCTCTCATAACGGCATTGGGAATATTCTTATCCGGGCATCATTACGGGGGATTGTGGAATCATTCTGTTACAACTCTCGGCGGTGGGATTTTGCTCTCCGGCTATATATACTCCCTCTGTTGAGGGAAAATGGTCCAAGATTTTCAGGAAGAATACTGGTTTTAGCAAGAGACGCCAGGCCTCTTTTGCATGTTTATTTGCAAGATACTTTCAGACTGTGCCTATTGTTCGGCCTTTCTGCTTTTTATGTCTTGATTAAACTGTGAACTGTGCTTTTTATTGTCTTAAGCATTTCATTTGAGGAGACTTCTATATATTGAACGCAAACTTGCTGGTCTAAATCATGTCTTAATGACTCTTCTTAGCAGTAAGAATGTATGCGATACTGTTTTATGTCAATTAAATGAACTGTTTATGCTATTGCTTTAAGCTTCCGGTGTTTTGGAACATATCAATAACATTCAGGCCCTTGAGTCTATGATTTATCGTGCCTATCAAAAAGCTTTGGCGCATCGCCTTAGATTAATATTTGTTTCATTATATCTGCTTCCTTTTCCCTTTCCAAAAACCATTATATAGAAGAAGCCGGCTTCTTTAAAATTCGGAGGTCACTCAGTTTGGCGCAAAGGGGTCCCCCTTGAACTGAGTTTCCCATAAAGGCACTGTTATCTCGTCAATTTTTGGCGTCAACAGTTTGTCCTTTTTTCTGGCACGCCCGGTGGGACCCAAACTAATGAAATCGTCTTCTAAAAGGGTGTATGAGCCATCGGCCTGTAACTAGATCCCAAACTGCAAGTAACCCAGGTTTACTAGTGCCTCCATCCAGGACAGTCCAGGCTGCAAATCAGTTAGTAACCGTTCCATTCCCACCACCCTTTCCTCTCACCATGTTGCCGGCCGCGAACAGAAATTATGTAGCATGGGATGCTGGGAGTCCCCTTGTAGCTCCGGTAGCACCTGCTGTTTGGGGTGCCATACCGGTTTCGGCCCTGAAAGCTCTTCCCAAATTCGCCGGAGATAACACAAAAACGCCAGCAGAGCATTTGCAGGATGTAGCGGATGTATGCCTAGTACATGGTATCACGGCGCAGAATGTAGCCCTGAGGGCTCCTTGCTGCATCTTTCAAAGGCAAGGCCCTGGAGTGGTACCGAACACTGACTCCTAATACCATTCGCACTTGGGATGACCTCGGAGATCCATTCTATGAAAGGTTTTCAAATGACGAGATCGTTCTTCGCTATATTATCAGTTATCCGTCATCAAACGAGCACCCCAGGAGGCTCTGACGGACTTCAATGCCCGATTTCACTCGAGTTGGCGGAGGATTCCCGTGACCATCCGCCCTACCCCAGATTTGGCGTTCATGTTCTATCTGAAGTCCATCAATCCTGACATTTCTATGATGATCAAGTCTCTAGGAGGAGCTACTCTACCAGATGCATATGCCACCGCTATCAAAGCAAAAAATCACTTGATAGACTGCGGAAAATTGCCTCCTCGACCTGTTATGCCGATATTTCCTGAGATATCAAACGTGGCACAAGAGGTGGCGTCGACCAGTGTGCCAGCGACTCCCCAGTCAGCGTACTCATATACAACCGCTCCTGAAAACTTGGCCTCTACATCAAGTTCCCCGAAGAATGAAATGGGCGACCTCAAGGAGATGCTACGGACTATGGCGAATGATATAACAACGCTCAAGCGGAATCAAGCAATGCCTCCGCGGCCTGCGTATCAGAACTACCAAGGTGGGCGGCCTACCTATCAGCAGAATCAATATCAGAATGCGCATCGCACTAACTCACCAACGGCGGCTGCCAACCAAATAGTTCTGGTGCCTACGCCAATGGCAGGAGCGTCGCCAAGCTCTAGCAGAGAATTAACCACGGGACAAAATAATCTTATTGATGACATCAATCCATGGTGCTTTCCTTGCAACGATGCGCATATGCCCCGAAATTGTCCGCATGGCAACTTACAACAAAGGATAGCAGAGCAACATAGTCAAGGGATTGCGACAGAGAGCGAAGAATACGGATATGCCCCAGCAATGGAGAATGCGGTCCTTACCGCGCAAATACAAGGAATGTCCCTGGAGCAAGAGTCCGACATTGTTCCTGATCATGCGCTCTTCTCATGGATGGAAGACGAGGAAATGGTGTTTGCGAATGACACGTCCACTGCCGAAACGCCGCGGGTAAAGTCTGACTATAATACACGCTCCAAGAGAAGATTCACCGGTGAGGCCGTGGTTTCACTTTCGGACAATCCGCAGTGCAAGGACGTTTCGGATCAAATTCCTGGTGGCCCGACCGAATCCTTGTCTCCTCAACGGCGGAAGGAAATTATTATAACAAAAGCCAAGGAGCAGAAATCTCTGAGCTCCTCACCTCTTAATGTGGTGGAGCAGTTGAAGAAATCACCTGCTAATATGTCTTTATGGGACATTCTAGCTATCCCGGAGCAGAAGACCATACTCCAAAAAGCGCTTCAGCAACAGATGGACCCAACACTAACCGAGCCTTTGGCCAGTACCGAGGCGGTTTATCAAATGCCACCAACTAAGGTTGTCGCAAACAAAGCGATGGAATCCCATGCGGAAGGCGGAGGTAGGCCAAAACCTCAACCCTTCTTCTTAACTCTCATTATAGGGGAGAAACTATTACACAACGCTATGATTGATTCTGGCGCTAGTACCACGGTTATGCCAAAACTAATAGCCGAAGCCTTGGGACTCAGCTACGAACCTATGAAGAAAGGGGTGATGCAGCTAGATGGAAATAAGGTTGATACTGTGGGTGTCATCAAAGCACTTCCGTTGACTCTATTTGCCTGCCCGAGTATCACGGTCCCGCAAGATACAGTGATCATAGATGTTCCGCCAATGTTTGGTCTTTGCCTTTCTCGAGAGTTTACTTCAAAGGTGGGCGGCTATTTGTCTTTAGATTGGTCACATCTAATACTTAGGACCAAACATGGCGCAAAGATGAAGATAGAATCGGAGGCTCTGCATTCCGAACATGTGGCGAACGAGGCCCTGATTAACTTTGAAGCGGCACATACCTCCATCACCAAGCAAGACATGTACAATGTTGAACTGCTGGAGGAGGAGAAGGTCAACGGAGACCGAAGTGATAGCGAAGACGCTCTGTTGAGTGAACATATAAATAATGATCCCTTCGGAAATTATCATGCTACCGGTTTAGGCACATATGTGATCTATGACGAAGACCAAGTTCTTCCGAAGGTCGTCAAAGAGCCCGACGATGACCAAGTAAGTGAGCTGTGGACATTATATTTTGACGGTGCAAGGAGCAAAGTTGGAGCTGGAGCAGGGATATGTCTAATATCCCCACAGAATGAAAAGTTGCTGAGGGCCTTCCGATTCCAATTTGCTTGTTCAAATAATGAGGCTGAATATGAGGGTCTAGTCCAAGGTCTAAGCCTAGCGGAACGAATGGGTATCAAACAATTGATTGTATTCGGAGATTCAGAACTGGTAGTTAATCAGGTCCGAGGAGTCTCAGCAGCAAAGAATATCCGCATGAGATCCTATCGGCATCGAATCTGGGACCTTATAGAAAGTTTTGAAGCTTTCAACATCCTGACCATTCCCCGAGCTCAGAATGGCGATGCAGACCGCATGGCAGTAATCGGAGCTCAGTTTGATCCTGTCTCCGACTTGCTTCGGAACAAACATTCAGTACGAGTGCTGGTTAGACCAGCAATACCCGATAATGACCAAAGTTGGCAAGTCTTTGAGAGCGATGAACACATCGCCTCGTTTATTCAAAACTCAGGGGAATTTGCCGATCAACTCCAACCAAAGATCGCTGAGGCCTACGAGGGACAAATTATGCAGCTGAAATCAAATAAGCTTCCGAAAGGATTGGTTACTCTCGAAAAAAATTTTCGATTGTAGTGACGCCCGAAATGATAAGAGGAAGTTCGTGGCGGAAAAAGGTGATTATGAGAATCTTCGGGTCTCCGATGACAGGAACCTTCGGGTCGGAAAAGATGTCTCACAGCAAGATAGAGAAAGGCTTATGAATTTCTGTGAGAAATATGGAGTAGTAGCCTGGTCCTACGATGATCTGGAAGGTTATGATCCTGGTATCATTCAACATACTATTGAGCTAACAGAAGGTGCGAAGCCAATCCGACAGAAACAGCGGCCGGTCAACCCTAAAGTTGAAGCCTTGATGGCACAAGAGCTAACCAAGCTCATTGAGTCGCGTATTGTTTTCCCAATTAAACATAGTACTTGGGTATCAAATCTGGTACCAGTCCGAAAGAAGAATGGTGATATACGCTTATGCGTAGATTTCCGAGACCTAAATAAAGCATCTCTGAAGGACCACTATCCCTTGCCTTCTATGGAGTCGATCCTCCAAACTGTCGCGGGATCGGAAATGTTCTCTCTACTGGATGGCTTCTCTGGCTATAACCAGATTCGAGTAAGAGAGGAAGATCAGCACAAGACTACGTTCACCACCAAGTGGGGGACGTTTGCATATGCTAAAATGCCTTTTGGTTTATCTAATGCAGGGGCAACCTTCCAGAGAGCTATGGACGTCGCATTTAGCGAGCTGATCAATAAGATTATCCTAATCTATTTGGATGATCTTACTGTGTTCTCCAAATCTAAAGATGATCATTTCGATCATCTGGAGTTGGTGTTTCAAAAGTGCCAAGAGTTCGGGATTTCCTTAAACCCGAGGAAATGTGTGTTCGGAGTACCTCAGGGTAAGCTGTTAGGACATGTTGTGTCGAAGGAAGGTATTTCAATTGACCCAGAACGAGTAAAGGCTATAAAGGAGCTTCCTCTCCCGGTGAATAAGAAAGGTGTCCAGTCTTTTCTGGGCAAAGTAAATTTCGTCAGTAAATTTATTTCCGATTTTGCGGGAATGATTAGGCCGATCACCCTAATGCTGAAAAAGGATCAAATTTTCAAGTGGACAACGGAGGCGAGGGAGGCATTTGAGAAGGTCAAGGAAGCTATCTCATCAGCCCCAGTGTTGATCAATCCAGATCAACATAAAGATTTTATAATGTATGCTTTCGGTAGCAAGTCAAGTATCGCTACTGTTCTGACTCAAAAGGATAGAGAAGGAAAAGGGGAGCATCCAGTTGCTTTCTATTCCCGAACCTTAAAGGAATATGAAGTGAATTATAACTTCGTTGAAAGACAGGCTTTTGCAATAGTGAAGGGGCTTAAAAAGTTCCGCCATCTAATTTCCTGTAGCAAAGTCCTGGTATATGTCGCACATTCTAGTGTGCGGGAATACATCATGGAGGGAGAAATCACAGAAAAAAGGGCTAATTGGATCACTAAGATCCTGGAATATGACATTGAGGTCAGGCCCACCAGGACTATTAAAGGCAGAGGTCTGTGTGAGTATATGACACAGGAAGTGGAGATGCCTGCTAAAGAGGAACAGTCAGAACTTGTCCTGATAAACGGATCGGGATCGGAGGACGATTGGCTGAAAGATAGAATGAATTTCATGCGAAACCGGAAGGTACCCGCCAGGCCTCTCATCCCAGAAAAGAAGGTATTACCGGCTCCAGAATTGCGGATACACGCTGATAGAAGGAGTCCTTTTCAAAAGAAATTTTAATGGTGTGCTCCTACGGTGTGTTACTTCAGGGGAGGCGCAGAAGATCCTCGACGCATTTCACAATAGCGACGAAGGTGGACATTTCTCCGCTAAAACCACAGCCATCAAGGTCCTGCGGGCTGGATATTACTGGCCCACACTTTTCAATGATTCCTACTCTCTGGTAAAGGCTTGCAAAAAATGTCAGTTATTCTCCGACCGAAGGAAGAATTCAGCGATGCCCCTGAAACCTATCGTGGCGGATGAACCATTTGCTCAATGGGGTTTGGACTTTATCGGAATGATCAACCCGGTTTCCAGTTCGGGACATAAATGGATTTTAACAGCTACAGACTACTTCACAAGGTGGGCTGAAGCTGTTCCCCTTAAAGAGGCAACGGAGGTAGAGATTGTGGATTTCCTCGAGGCTCTGGTGACGAGGTTCGGCCCTCCGAAGACGATCATTTCGGACAATGCTAGAGCATTTGTAGGCACAAAGGTATGTCACTTTGCATTGAAAAATGGCATATTCCTGAAAACATCTTCAAACTACTATCCACAGGGAAATGGCCTAGCTGAGTCAACAAACAAAAGTTTAGTCCGACTTCTCAAAAAAGTGGGCTCAGAACACCAAAGGGAATGGCACAAAAATCTCCGAAAAGCACTCTGGGCCAACCGCATAACTCCTAAACAAGTCCTCAAGACTTCGCCCTATGAACTAGTATATGGGAAAGAAGCGCTGCTACCTATCTCTATGGAAATTCCGGCGATACAGTTGTTGAAATCTCTTGAGATAGAACAAAATGACGCCATGGAAGTTCGGCTTGCCGAACTATTAGAAGTACAAGAAAAAAGGGAGAATTCCCTAAAGGCCATGACTGGCCGTCAACAGGTGGTCAAACGGTGGTTTGACAAAAGGGCTTCCGACCAAGGCCTAAAAAATGGAGATTTGGTGCTAAAATACGACAGCAGGGCTGCGAAGCCAGGTCAGCATGGTAAGTTTGATAGCCTATGGGAAGGACCCTTCAAAATCATTCGGTGCATGCAACACAATGCCTTCGAGCTGGAAAATATGGAACAGGAGCCCCTAGGAATCCCGGTTAATGGGATTCACCTTAAATTGTTCCATTAAGCGTCAGGCCCTACCTTGTACAGTTGTAAATAACGCTTTTTCTTTTTCCCTTCCTGTTTTTGGCCTATCGTTTTGCTAAACCAATTGACTTGTTATGTATTCGCTTATCATCGTTGGTAGGTGAAGCACCGGAGTTCTTAAAACACAAAAGTATGCTCATAAACAGAGATAAAACATACAAAATTGGCAAACCCAGAAAAATTGCACGCAGAAGCAAACAGGAGTATAAAATTTCACAACAAAAAGAGGCGTATATTTTTATATACATGTTTCTGAGTTACAAAATGGCATGAAGGCCGATTTTCAAAATATACAAAGTATAAGAGCATATATATATACGTTGGCCTTTTATCAGGCTGATACGGAGCAAGGGGGTAACATCAACAAACACCAGGGCAAGAGGACCATCTATCCGCAGGAGTGGCTAGCAGCAACCGACGCATTCAAGACAGCGTCCGCTTCTTCCTCAGCAACAGGTTCCTCGGCGGCACTGGCAGCATCATGAAGCGCGGCTGTCGTCGGTGGTGGGTACACCAGGTCCCTGAAGTCAGTATACCACTCTACGTCGTAGAATGGTATCACGTTGTAGCTTCTGAACAGGAAGTGAAGAGCCTGGGTAACCCTTTGCTGATGCTGACCACGGGTCTGCAGGCGGAATCCGCTAAGGAATGGTAGCCAAGCCACGACAGCTTCTTCTTCAATATAGCGACGTAAGTCGCTGGCTGATGGCAGGCCAATTCCATATGCAGCGTGCGTGACAACCTCTCCAAGCCCGTTCAGGTACTTCTTCGGGAAGATTTCTTTGACTAGCTTCAATACAAGAGGCCGAGGGACACAAATGTCTAGCATAGACGCCACAAAGTGTGAGCACACATCGGTGTTCACCCGATGCTTATCTTCGTACTCCACACAGTCTTTGCCGAGAACCCACTTAATGGCTACTAAAACCAGCGAGTGCTTGTTCTTCGTCATTCTCTTAAGCCTCCTGGTGGAGATTTCACCTACAAATGTTGTTTGTGATTTGAAGGAGGTCAGGCGAATGGGAGTATCCATCTCTCCTAGGACTTTTCCTAAAATCTGCTAAGTATGCCGAAAGCTGCTTATTACCTAACCTATGAAAAGACTCGCTTAGCAGTATTCTACTTGCCTATCACTTCTCGACGCAAAGTGTATATGTTTGCTATCTACTGGCCTATTTATAGAAAATTGACAAGACATACGCCAGTCCGCCGTAAGCAACGTGATGTATATTGGCTACAATCTCGAGGGCCGAGTCTGCATTTGTTCACGTTTTGAGCTGGCACACGCCTGGTAGCACGGCTCAAGGCATGCTTAATTAAATCAAGTTAATTAATTGAGCTTTAAAAGGGTGGCACTTGCTGATGAAGGGACGTATGGCCGTATGCTATGGTGTCAAATCTCAAGCACATCCCAGAGCCCGAGGCGATATTCGTATCTCTTTCAGGCGGTGATCGTTTGCTTGGCGTAATCATTCCGGCCTGGGATATTAATTACCGGTACATGCTAACACAACGCGAGGAGGCCAGTTGCAAGCTCAATTTCCAAGAAAAATCAGGGCGTATCACACGATATCCTAAAAGCAATGATGAAATCCGGCCACCTCGGAAAAAGCAATCAGCTCATCTTGCACGAGTCGTGGAGTTAACGGTACATGCCGAATTAAATGCAAGGGCTCGCGCTCGCCTACCACCTTGAGGGAAGTTGCTATTATTGCATGATAACGCTTATTGTTCCTAAGTCTTTTCCCAAAAAGCTAAGGAGTGCGTGAAGTGTTTTCTGTCTGTATTTCCAGTGCAAGCGTATTCAAAGGCCAGCGAACCTTCAAGTTCTGCCGCGAAGAAAGATGGCGGAATCTTCAGCTCAGCCAGCAGAGGAAGGGATTAGCCAGGAACTGTATTCGGCTATTCGTTCTTCTGCCGAGGTCTACGTGTACGATGATGTAGCGTATGCCACTCCTGGTATACCCCAGAAGGTGAGGAGACCCAACACAGAGGAGCTAGAGAAGCCCAAAGAGTGGAATAACCCTAAAAAGGTTGGAGAAAAGTGGGCTAATATCTATGATCCAAAGCTTGCTAGGAACCCTAAGTCTCTTAGAGAGGCGGCTTGTGCAAGATTATCAGCACCAGCGGCGGAGAAGGCAACGGCAGGTA
The DNA here is from genome assembly GCA_007258455.2 of Sequoia sempervirens. NCBI lineage: Eukaryota > Viridiplantae > Streptophyta > Pinopsida > Cupressales > Cupressaceae > Sequoia > Sequoia sempervirens. The sequence continues at coordinate 69,100,202 of VDFB02075321.1, forward strand.
GAGTCTGGTATAGCGGTTTGCCACAATACATGGTCCCATTCGTGCACTATTGCCCGGAGGTGGTCGACGCAGCTGTTCAACGCTATAATCCAAAAACCCACTGCATTGAGGGGCACAATTTAAGGGTTCATATCAGCCAGGAAGCCATCTGGCATATGTTATGCATTCCTGACCCCAGGACAAGAAAGGAGAAAATCGAATATTTCCGCCCAAGCAAGGGGGAAAAGATATGGAAAAGGATGAAAACCGGCTCCGATTTCCTATTAGAGGAGACTAAAAAGAAGGGTATTGTGTCCGCTAAGGCACCAAGCATCCCATTGTTGCGCGGTTCATTCCGCGACGACCTTCAGGACCCCATATCCATGCTGGCATTTGTTTGCGGCCGTGATTCTGATGAAAAGATCGAGGCTTTTCAGCTGGGCCCTGCAATACAGTTTCGCAGGCAACATGAATCTTTCTGGTATGATTTTGCCGAGTTCATGGTCGAGGAAATGATACAGCAAATAGAGAATTATCAGGCGGAGACGAAATTTAGATTTCTTTCCTACCTGGTCCACATGTTCCTGCATCAGAATCCGGATTTCTTCGCCCGATTTTTCCCACTATCAATTTTTGATGAGCAGAATAAAAGAAAGCCGGTATCTACATGGACACCCTACCTTTCCGCAACATATGACTACTATGCCTTCGCGGACTATTTCATAGCCCCGGTCCTGAATGATTTGATCGGAGAGGGTGATATCGTCCGGCTTAACACTGAGCAGACTGGATTTCTGCAAAGCTACATCCCCGCTTGCGACTGGTTCCTGGGCAAGGATTTCACGATCCTTCGAATGAGGGGTTTTATTGACAGACCTTTCCTGCTCCCGGCTTGCGTCACCGATAGAGTGCTCGCGCTGGAGGTTTACCGGCAGGTATGCGTCATTGATTTCATGTTTTGTAGCAGCAAAAGGGTCAAAAAGAAGGGGTTCTTCAGTTGCCCGAAGAGTTTCAAGTCAATAACGCTTGTCAAAAAGCGATCTCATCAGCTGCTAGGCGACAAGCTGGCACACCTAGGGCTAGTATTAGTAGATGATAAGTGGGATTACAACCCTTTTAATGATCTACCTGAGCCGCATATGAGAGTTACGCATGTTTTCCGACCATACTGGGAGAAGCGGCGTAATAACCGGACTGATAAAGATGAAGATCTGTTGAATTGGCACAAATCCCTACGCCGGATACCAGAGGCCCATGGCACAAGTTCTACTTCCCAGTGGCCGTGGCCAAGGACAACCTTCCGATGGAGCGCAGCATGCTTAACAAGTTGAAGGTGGACGAGGAATGGAACGATGAAAAAATAAAAGCTTTCTGGAGATACCGCCAAGAAACAGGGCAGTTGAAGGCTCCTTACAATAAATTGAAGGACGACCAGGAATTCGAAAGACACTGGGATGAAGGCCATCCCAGCCCGACCTCCAGCGCTAACAAGAGCGAAGCAGAGGGTTCCGATGAACAGGAGGAAGAGAGGGCGATATCTTCGCAGGAAGGTGATGCTCCCGAGCATCCCGCCTATGTCGGCACTAACGTGCGCTTTAATATATCAAGGAGCTCACTTACGCGCACATGGGCCGCTAAACCGGTCAGGCTAGTGCCCCAGCAGAAAGATCCCGAGGTTAGTGAGTGTCCCCCCGCGAAAAGACAACGCACGGAAAGTGTTATCGGGACAGTTTCACATGAACCGGCCGAAAGGGAAACACCCGCTGTTAGTCAAATGCCAGAGGTTGCGGTCGAGTCCCAAACGATCCAAATGCTACCGCCGACCAGTCAGCAGGTACATTTCGCTCCTTCCTCTCTTGCATCTCATTCTTTCACGTCCGCTCCTGCTCAATTGACAACTCCTGCCATTCGTCCGAGCCCTCCACCCTCTGTTTCTGGCCCATCCTATTCCGGGGGGTTTGCCCAATATTCGCAAGCCCAACCGTTTATAATCACCCCTCCAGGCATGCTAACGCCTACTGCTGCCGCCCAGACTTTCCTCACCTCGCTATCCGAAGATATTCCTCCCATCGGCCCCCACTCTTTTTCTGAGATACTTACAGATCCCTTCCCACCACAGCAAACTGAGCCCCAGGCAGCGACTCTTTTTCCTCGGCCAACAGGCCTTACGACTAAATCCCCGGTTCAGCCGTTAAATTATCCAGCCAGGCTGAAACCCCCTAGGCTAAGCTATGGAACGTGCCACACTTTTCTCCGCAAACTGTCACCCTCCAGAAGAAGCAAATGCGGGCGCCTATGAAAGTTACCTATCCCTACGCCCTACCTTCCGGTGTTCCCTTCGCAGGTGGGCTGGTTTCATCACCAGCTGAGTTCATTGCACAGATAGATTGTGGGAAGGAGGCGCGCGCAAATAGAATGAGGCGACGAAGGGCAAAGGATGACAATGCCCCTGCCGAACCGAGAGTACAGGCTTCGTATGACGAGGCCCGCCAGGAATTAAAGTTTGCCACTATGTACCCAAGGACAAACAAGCCTCAGGGAGAAATGCAACCAGAGGACTATGATATTTATGCTGTCGGACTGGACATGAAGATGGCCCGGCCACAAGATAAAGTCGAAATCATGGAGGAGACACAACGGGTGGTCACTTCCGATTTCCTAAAGACTGGTCGCCAGTTGAAAAAGAAGGATGAACAGCTCAAGGCAGCCAAGGACAGGGTGAATTTTCTAGAGGCAAAGGAGAAATCCTTAGAGGCGGATGTCGCCCGAATGACAGAAAGGGCGCTAACAGCAGAGAATGAAAGGAACAGGCTTCAAGGCGAAATTGCAAAGGCCCGAGTAGCCGACCCAGCCGTATTAAAGGAGTTGCAGAATCAAAACCAAGCGGCGCAACAGAGCTTACAATCGATGGAAGAAGAGCTTGAACGCTTCTGCCTTGAGTTCAGATAGAAGCTGGCAGAAAAAGGCGAAGAGATGGAACGCCTACAAGATCAGCATCAACAGAAGATACAGGAGAAAGAAGCCGAATTCAAGGATTTGAAGAATAGACTGGAGGAGGAGCTCCGAGAAACGAAGACCAAGCTAGAAGATGAGCTCCGAGAAGCCAAAGCTTCATTAGAAGAGCAATCGACTAACCACTCTAGAGCTGAACAGAATTGGCAGAAACAAATGAACAACTATGAAGCACTGTGGACATCTGAGAAGAAGAAGAAGGCAGAATTTGCCGAAGCTCTCATTTCATGAGACGCAGAGATTTCTTCGCTTAAGGCCTCCCTGCTACCAGCCCCTGCCCAACCGGATATCATCTCACTGGTTAGGCAATTGTACATTTCTCACTGGGAGAAAATCAAAGCCTTCTGCCTAAATCTGCAGCCTACCCTCCGGTTCATCAACAGGGCGTTAAAACTCAATCAGGAGGCCCATGACACAATGGAACAGTTCCCGCATTTCATCCTGGAAAAGGTTCCTGAGGCGAGGGACTTGTTAAATAAGCTATACTCGGTCTCAGACGAGATCCTCGCTGGGGCAGGTATTGAAGATAGGGACAACGCAGCTCAAACGGCAAATAGGTTCATTCATTGCCACTCTGCTTTCCAGCGTACTAAGGCAGCAGCGGCTTTTCTAAACAAAGCGTTGGATGGCATTCGAGGGAGTTTCTCTGAGTTAGGCAGGTTGGGATTACCGTCCCCATTTCTTGAGGATGGCACTATTGCCACGGCTGCGCAGATTACCGAAATCATTGAGCAGAAGGAGAACGATCCGGAGGCATTCAAGGAACTCGGCAGCCCCCCAACAGCAGCGATATCGAGGCAATCATTCATCCTCTCTCTCAGCTGCTGTTCCACATAGAAGCAGGCGCTGGCCTGCCAGAGGTGCTACCTCATAAGGAAGCTATTGATCTCCGCGGAGCACAAGAGAATTTGCGCAGCATGGCAAAGCCATCCGAAATTGAATGGGTGCCTTTGCAGGCTGCACTTTCAAAACTCTAACTCCATTTGCCCTAAAGAGGAAGGCTCTGGTCTGCAGAACCAGAGAGTTTTTGGGTTCTCCGTTCCTTATTCGAAACGCCCCTGTTAGTCGCCAAAAGTTGTTGAAATAATATTCCACTCAGCTCCCTTCGGGTTCCCTTTTTTTTTTGCATGTTCATGCGCTGGCCTGCGCGTCTCCGTGTTTCTTCGGCTTCCCGGCAGGTTTTTGATCTTTCCCTTTGTGTGCATTCCTCGCTTTGCAACTTTGGCAAGCGGCTTCCCTTTTGGCTCTTGAGATGTTGCGCTGAGTGCCCACGTGTCTCGCCTGCGGGGTCTTTCATTTTCTGTTGCTTTATGTTTCCTACGGGATGTGAAGCAAGGCCCACATCTCTATACGTGGCGGTGTAGCGCAATCTTTCCCTAGCAGGAGTAGAGTATGCTGCGGCGGGCTGCGAAGGGTCTCTATTGGCCTTCTTTATTTCCTGGCGGGGCCTACCCTCGCTCACGTGTCAGCATTTCGCAGCTTTTAGAACAATAGCAGGGACAAGGACACTACGGGCTGCGAAACGCGGCCACGCATCTTTCGCCCCCTTTTCATGCGGCCTTTCCCCGTTTTCAAAGTGACCTCCGTTCCCTGAGCACGTGTCACTTCTCTGCAAGCTCCCGGTCAATGGAGAAGGAGTTTTCATTCGGGCCGCGGTTTGCTGCCACGTTCCTTACATCGATTATCAAAGCAAGCTGTGAGATGGCCGAGCGGGATGGTGTCATTGACTGCTGCTCGTCGGGTTCTCTAAGGCGGTGACGACACTCGTCGCTTCGAAGCCTGGTTGGGACCACTGCCATCATTCCAAAAGGGCACGCCTGTAACTAACCAACTGGATGCTGTGCCCTGATTGGCTGCTCTCATAACGGCATTGGGAATATTCTTATCTGGGCATCATTACGGGGGATTGTGGAATCATTCTGTTACAACTCTCTAGGCGGTGGGATTTTGCTCTCCGGCTATATATACTCCCTCTGTTGAGGGAAAATGGTCCAAGATTTTACAGGAAGAATACTGGTTTTAGCAAGAGACGCCAGGCCTCTTTTGCATGTTTATTTGCAAGATACTTTCAGACTGTGCCTATTGTTCGGCCTTTCTGCTTTTTATGTCTTGATTAAACTGTGAACTGTGCTTTTTATTGTCTTAAGCATTTCATTTGAGGAGACTTCTATATATTGAACGCAAACTTGCTGGTCTAAATCATGTCTTAATGACTCTTCTTAGCAGTAAGAATGTATGCGATACTGTTTTATGTCAATTAAATGAACTGTTTATGCTATTGCTTTAAGCTTCCGGTGTTTTGGAACATATCAATAACATTCAGGCCCTTGAGTCTATGATTTATCGTGCCTATCAAAAAGCTTTGGCGCATCGCCTTAGATTAATATTTGTTTCATTATATCTGCTTCCTTTTCCCTTTCTAAAAACTATTATATAGAAGAAGTCGGCTTCTTTAAAATCCGGAGGTCACTCAGTTTGGCGCAAAGGGGTCCCCCTTGAACTGAGTTTCCCATAAAGGCACTGTTATCCCGTCAATTTTTGGCGTCAACAGATACCAAAGATCCTTTCACATTGTGATTGCACCCAAAATTTAGGGATTACAAGATAGAGCTTAACTTACACCCCAAAAACCAAAACATTGAACCCATCAACACCCAAACCCAATGTACAACAATTCCTACAATTTGAGAGCAAAAATGAGAGTCATACACAACATTTTATTAGTCACCATCCTCATAAAACCTTTCTTCCTCCACCATTGCAGAGAACACCATAAGACACTATAAGTCATGGGTTTCATGCTTAGACTATTTAACTTTCAGGAGTCTTCCCTTTTTTGGAAGATATTAACGTAATTTTATGGGAAGGTTTATTTTTCTTCCTCTTCACTTCTATCCAAGTGTGAGCTTATTAGGTGGAGCCCACAGTTATTTTTTTAATGTTTGTGATGCTACCCATATTATCTCCCAAACTAGCCATGGCACTGGGAGTCGAAGGACCAAAGGAAACCACATGTCACTCTATATGCTTGGATTTATCAAGCATATGAGAAGTGTTGGAGTCCCCCAAAGAATGGACAAAAGAAGCTACATTGTGCATGAAACTCTCTTTGATGCACCTGTTTGACACACCAACCACTAGCATGAAAGAATCTGGTGAAGACTGAGAGGAGTGCTTACAATCAAGCACCATCTCTAGGTGCTCTATATGTGAAACCATAGTGTAGCGTTGAGGGACAACATTGACCCGCCAAGAGCCTTGATGATCAAATTTAAACATGGGCCTAAAGTAGCTTTGTGTAGTATGACATGTATCAAAGCATCTTCAACATCTGAAGGGAAAACCTTCATAATCCAAAGATTGAGACCAACTACTATCAACAATCTTGAGGATGATATCAGCAGGGAGATCCTTGGAAGTGTCCACCTCAACAAGAATGTGAGCAAAGATAGTGTGGGTGAAATAGGAGGTGTTAGTGTCAACAACAAGAAAATTACCTAAAGAATCTCCAATGGCTTCAAAACAAACATCAAACCTCAACTGTAATGGAAATTTTGGGAGTCGACCCAAATAGGTTTTACTGCAATTTTTTTAGTAAGAGGGTTGAATTTTAGAAACCAAGGTCTGAGGAGTAAGCTTTGTCCCCAGCACCAACGCTGGAAAAGGATGGAATCACGATCTTTCTTACAGTAAAAAACCACAATGAAAAAACCCTAAGCACATGGATAAACCTCTAGATTCTCTTTCAACATTGGTTTCCAAGCATTAGTAATCCATTTATGTAGCTCGGGGAGGCTGGGCTGGAATCAGCGAAATTGGCCAATAAGACCATTAACAACAAAGAACTGCTCACCACCCATAACTTCTTTTTGTAGATCCTCGGAAAGCATTAGGACTAGTTGTGAAGCAACTTATTTGAGAGGGATTACATGTTTTGTAATGTCCTTGGGCTACATCATGGCTTCTATGATTAATTGATTCTTTCTTTCTCATGCATCCCAAGCCAAGGGTTTTGGCCCCCTATTTTGGCTACCCCTAAATGCTATTTCAAAAGGGAAACCATTCTCAGTGTCAAAAGCCCTAGATTTACTAGGAAGATCTCCATTTTTTGTAGCAGAGGGGGAGAGGGACGAGATCCCTAACACACATTTAGCACCACAATCTCTAAGGGAATTGTAGGAGTCTTGGGAACACTAGAGACATTACCCTTCAAAAAATATGTGAAATTTAAAAGGGCACCAGCGTGAGAGTGGCGACCCAAAATAGCCTCATCTTCAAACTATCCCACGACGCAACAGAGCAAATAATGTTTTGGATTCCCCAACGCCCGAGTCACACATCCAGCCACAGGAAAACCAAGATGAGAGCCTCTTGGGAGAGCAAGAGAAGAACAATCTATAGCAGTGCCATTTGCATATTTTGGTAGCAAAGACATTTTGAGAATTTTTACAAAATTATTGAATTTTAACAATAATCATATAAATAATTATAAATCATTGTATTTCTACCAATTGAAACTATTGATTATGCTTAAGATGTATTTAAGAATGTTATAATGAAGCAAATAATTAGTTACATCCACTAGAATAAAAGGAATAATATCACATAATACTATTATAAGTAGGAATAGGAAAAAAAACTTTCTCTAATAGAAATTCTTGGATAAGAAAATTCCAATGGAGAGCTTAGGGTGATATATCTAGATGTTGAAATGATTATATAGAGTAAAAAGGTTGAGTAATTCTTTCTTAAATATAATTGACCATTCTATTTTTGTATTAAACATAAGAAATTGAGTTTTCTTATTAAGAAGCTTTGGAATCTGATAGCCATTGACCATTATATTTACAATAACATTTTTTTTCAAATAGTCAAATTTTAAATAATCAAGATTATAAAGTATCATTTAAAAAAATATATTAAATCTTATAATTAAAAAAGAGTTTTCCAATTTTTACATCTTTATCAATCTTACTATATTTTGATGAAATATTTTATTTTTTAAATATTATCTTGAAAAAAAAAAATCAAGTCATGCTCGACTTTTCAATAAATTATAGATTCTAAAATTAAAACCAGTCCTTTTTTTAATGATCAACTCTCACATGATTATTAATGTTGAGAAGTGATTTACAATTGCAATAAAGAATGGAACATAATGACATACATGTGTAAATAAAGAATCTTATATTTTCTTTTAAGATTCTACATGCAAAAATATTAATATTTAACTTAATATTATTCAATAAGAAAAATAGCTCTTAGTAAAATATAAAGTGAATAAATTAAAGTAAAAAATCCAAAAAAAAAAAATCATATGAAAATTTAAAAAATTATTTTAAATAAAAATAAAGAAAATCACATAAAATGAAATTTAATAATTTTTAATTAGAAAGTCTATACAAAAATTATCCAATGTCAATGATAAGAACACATAAATTCCACTAAAATTATAATCCAATATAATAAAAATTCACAATGGTTATTGTATGTTTAAAGATAGAAGCACATAAGAATATGATAGTCCACAATAAAACATAAAATAGTCTCTTAACAAGGCATGTTGTCTATGCCAAAATAGCTATCAAAGGGTAAGGCCATTTTGATATCAATGTTGTCACGGTTTAAAGTCTTAAGGAAAACATAATCTTTCAAAAATAGAAATCAAACACCAAATATAGAACATGTTTGAAGGTGAAGAGGAGAAATTTTCATGAATTTGTCAAGCAATGCTTGTCTATCTTAATTGAAGCTTGGGCTATGCCAGTGGAAGATTATCCTCACATGCTCTACTCCTCTAGGCAACACATCCCATGCATTTATGTAAACAACCTTCTCAAAATCCTCCTCTAGCACACCATTCAACAACACCACAATGAGAGTGTCATGGAGTTCTCTCAACAGGGAAAAATCACCTACAAAAATAGGGCCCACAGGTTCGCGCTTGTCCCTAAAATTGTGAAGAAAGGTGAGAGTTTGGATTGTGGGCATGACCTTAAAGAATTCCATATACTCTTTCATGCACCCTCTTGCATCAAAGGTCACATGTTTTGCAGTGATTTTTGATAGCCTTGATCCTATAATTCCCAACTTTGCTTCACCCATCCTACGCTTCTGCTCTGTGAGGTCATGCCATCCAAAAAAGAAAAAGAAGGAAAACTCTAATTCCAATGGGGAGGTTAGCATTTCATATGTGTCAATCTCCTCAATTCCCAATATGAAGTGGAATCTGGCATGCTTGAGGTGGGGCCAAGCCAGCAAAAAGGCCATGTGGACATGTCGCAGGTTGCACAGTCGGGAATAGTGCCAATAACATTCTAACCTGGGGAAATTCCTCCCCACGATGTCTAATGCCACCAATTCCTTCTACTCTCCTCCTCTCACATACTCCTAATCTAAGTCCACTTCTAGGTGTTGTAGCTTTTGCTGAGATGAAAGAAACTTGTGGAGGAAGTAACCATGCGCAAGGATTTCCACCACACCCAATGTGCCCGCATAGAGGTCAATTTCCAGGTGGGTGGGAAAGGAACAGTATCCCAAAATGGTGTCCATTGTTTCCTCATCATATTTGTGGTGGTGGTGAGCATCATGGCAAAAATAGAGGCTCACGAGGCGGCTGGGGGAGAAGTGATTGATGAGGCGGTTGTTGATGGATAGCATCACACTTTCAAAGCACGACATGTCCAGCCTACAATGTTGCTCGTATAAATTTTTGGCCTAGGATGCCACACCCCTGGAACACAACATCCACTTTGCAACATCCACATTGCTTGTATGGTGAAATGGTGAGGCTTCTTTCTTTTAGTTCCAACAACCAAGGTTCAACCTCATGGGGTCACTCTCTACCGTGTCAACAATTGAGATCGCTTACCCTCAATTTTTTAGTGGGTGGTAGAGCAGGTGACTTGCCACATTAGAGGTGGAAAGTCCATCTTGGGGTGGGAGGTGACAAGGGGGTGGTGATGTGGACAGGTGTATAAAAGTCCACATTGGCAATCTACGTGGGCTATCCCGATCTTTGATGGCAAAGACGATAGTTATTACTGACATTTATGTTTGTGTAAGGAAAGGCTTCGGTGGGTATGTGTGGGTGGTTAATTCATGTTGAGGTGGCATGATTGCACCATCTTTGTTATTCACTCACCCAATCGATAGTGGTATGCATTTCTCTAGTAACTTCAAGGCAATGGGTTGTACAACATAATAACATTTGGAGGTAGTGTTTGGCTTATTTACTTGGCCGGTAATGCAGAGTTTTCATTCTACATTTCTTGCCATGGGTGCTTTGCAAAGTGCAGTCTGGGATGGAGGAAAGGTCAAAGTTTTTTGTGTAAATGGTGATTGAGATAGTGGCATGCTTTGGTTCAGACACTCTGATCTCCCTGGATATGAAGGACCACCAAAATGCTTTCAAGCGGATCACATACCAATGTCTAAAGCGAATTTTTCTTAACATTGATCCACTGACTGTGGTGGCTATTGGAAAGAGACACTATAAATATGCTTTGGTGTTGTCATTTATTGAAACCCTATTCAGTGATTTGATCCACATGTCATCATTTACTTCCACTGGAAGACAAATTGAGGACAGTCAGGAAGAACAGAGCATCCGATAGTTTTGTGTTCTTCGATTTCTCATACAGATTTTTTGTTGTTATTTTGAGTTGTGGATCTTATGGGAGGTTAATCAATGTATTTCTTGTGTTTTCCAAAATTCTCAATGCCTCGTATCAAGTTGTATGCAAGTTTGGAGGTCTGGTTGGATATCTTTCTGTTCATCAGTATTTTTTGGCCGACCTAGATGATTTTAAGTGTCATGGATATTGGAGGAGTGTCTACTCAAATATTTTTATGTTTGATCATCTTGATTTGATTCTGAGCTAAGTTATGAGTGACCATTGTGGGTGCGCATTGAATATTATTCATGATTTGAGTGCACAATTGTAAATATTCTTAATTTTTATTGAAGCCAACAGGTTGTGATTAAATTCTTAGTCGTGAATATATATAAATGTTCAATTATATCATTTTGTGTATGGAGAAGGTGTGTCGATCCATGTTGCAAATATAAGGGTGATTAAGTGATTTATGCACAGTTTCACTTGTACATTAAAGATTTTGTGGTGCGAGCTAGAGTAGAGTAGAGCAAAAGTGCAGAATCAATCAGAAGGACAAAAGATTGTCTACTGAGCCTAACCAAAACTATAATAAAGCATTTGTAGATGTTATTCTCTCAATTCATTCTCTTGGATCTAGTCCAAATATTTGTATGGTAGTGTGCCTTTCTATTTTGAGCAGTGAGCTCTAGGAAGTGAGCCTGAATGCAAGTGCATTCTCTTATTGTAAACTTCCTTTTTAGTATACTCAGATCATATTATGGATTGGCCATCCACTGTGGTTTTTCCCCTAATAGGGTTTCCATGTAAAAATCCTTGTGATATGGTGTTGTGATTGTTAACTTTCTATTTCTACATATTTCTTTTGGTTGAATGTTTTAAGTGGCTTAAACATCATAATAATAAAGTTAATTTTTGTAGAACACTGATTCACCCCCCCTCTTAGTGTTGTTTGTTTCCAATAGTTGGTAGCAAAGCTAGTTCCTCAAAAGAAGTCTATCAGCTTGGGGAGATCTTGGAAAGTGTCTTCAATGGATACAAGCAGTCTTCAAGAATAACTTTTGGTGGCCCTAGATGATCTTGACCAGTCAAAATATGAGAACTAGGAACTGTAAGAAAATATAGAGAATGTAGAAAAAATCATTAAGTCATTGAAAGGAAAAATCAATGAATTATGTGATTAGCTTAAGCAGAAGAATAGAAGCATGGGGGTATGCGCAAGATCATCATTGAAAAAATAGGCCCTTAAGTGGCAAAAAATTCAAAAAAATTAGAGTTAGGCAACTTGACGTAAAATTTTGAATAAGTTATCTATATTATTTCAAAAATATGTAAGAATAGAATTTGTATCTAATTGAATGTAGTTTATAAAATACTAGGTTTTTTTTTTTTTAAATAATATATTTTAGTGAAAATTTGAAATTTCAATGGAGTAGTACTTAAATTTCAGGGAAAAATAAGAAGTAGGTGTTTGTCTAACCACCCTAACCACAATAAAATGATAATATTTTTTTATAAGATTTTAGATATAAGTAGAGGACTCATGTCCCGATGTGATGCATATTTTTTTGTAATTTTTTCCCAAGTAAATAATTAACTATGAACTTTTTATTACAAATTTTAAAAAATATAAAACCCATATGTCTAACCACCTTAACTTGGTCAAAATTTCATGAAATTCAATAAATTGTTTTTTAATCCTATAGTATGTGAAGCATAGAATGTGACGAATGTTTTGGATTCAAAAAATGTGATACCATTTGAAAGATATAGATGTTTTTCAATCAACCTATCAATTAAGACTTTAGTTGTAATTCAAATAGAAAATGAATAATAATTATTTATTAAATTCAAAGTTTAAAGTATAATTTATATTGGTGGAAACTGAGAATCTCCTTTAAAAACCCTTTTCGTTTCATCAATTTTAAGTATAAAAAAAGTCATCAGCCACATACCCTACACATACTCATCATATCGCCACTTTTTGGCCCATCGTGATCCTACACATACCCATGGAAGATGAACAACTGAGTCATGCCTTGAAGGAGAAAATAGAAGAGTGAAAAATTTTCCAGAGAAAATGTTGCCCTAAAGCATGAGATGGAATCTATCATGATGAAAATGACCAAGAAAATTGAAGATAGAAAAAAGAATGAAGAAAAGCTTGCTCAATCCTTGAAAGAAAAATCTTAACAATGCAACTGATTGGACAATGAATTGGAACAATCTAAAAACAATGAGGAAGTGCTTGAAAAATAGCTTGATGATCTCAAAAATGAACTTACTACTACAAATGAGTACAAGGAGAAATTCAAAGCTAGCTCATCCAAGCTTGATGAACTAATTAAAGGTTAGAGGACTCATGGTGACAAGTGAGTTCTTGGATATGAGGAAGGTGAAAGTTCCAGATCTAGAAAAAGAAATTCTAGACAAAGAATTTCCAGAAAAGGAAGATTCAGGCAAGGAAATCAGATGATTGGAGCTAGAAGGAATCCAGTAAGACAACCAAATTCTCAAAGATTCAATGGTTATTGTTTTACTTGCAATAAATTTGGCCATATGGCTTCTTAGTGTAGAAGCAGGATGAATCCAAGAGGTCCATCATTCTCAGGTCAGTGGTTTAATTGTAATAAGTTTGGTCATAAGTCAAATGAATGCAGAAATGTGATGAACAACTTTCATAGAGATATCAAATGTTATGCATGCAATAGACTTGGGCATATTGCTAACTAATGCAGATCAAGGAAAAAATAGTGGAGCAGTAGGTCTGGATAGAGAAATGTTGTGTGTTACAACTGTAACAAATTTGGCTAGACTGCTAGATTTTGTTAGAGAAAAGGTCTGGTAAAACAAAACATGCTATAGGATGTTAAGGGAAAAGGAAAAGTCACTACAGATGTAATTAGGATGAAAATGCAAAAGAAAGGGGTGAAGAAGGACCCCTTTGTTGAAGGAAATGTGCCTGCACCAAAATTTGCTTCTGGTAATTCCTCCGGGAATTAGTTTTAGGCCTTTGACCTAGGGGGAGTTATCAAGAAAATATCTTAACCCCCTACTAGTAAATGGCATCAGAATGTGGATAAGTCCAATGAGTGCATAGATGCCTTTGAAATGTTGTTCAACCAATTGGAGATAGTATCATACGGTATTGGAGATCTGTAGAAGAATTATTTGTCTCAGTGCATGGAAACAGGGTAACTGGATGAATTAGGGTAAAAGAATTTACTATGAAAAAAAGGGTTAGTTGTGCAAACAATAAAAGGTTATTTTTATCCTTCATTTGTCACTTTGCATTTTGGAGAAAAGAAGTTTGGAGAGCCCTAGAGTGAACTTTACTGAGTTGTAGTGAAATTCAAGTGTGAAGAAGTTTCAGCAATCAAAACTCTGATCTGTCAAAAAGGTCTTTATCGAAAAACCAGTGAATTTGTGAATTTGTAAAATGGCAACTCCATTGGTAGTTGAGGTTAAGGATAGACCCCGTCCAAAGTTCAAGTGGCATCCTTATAAGTTTGTTGAGACTGAGCCCCTAGGTGCATTTTCGTCTATACCATATGGAATCTTGCACACTGAAGATATTAAGGCTTATATACATGCCAATATTGAAGAGTTAGGAAGCTCTCAAATGCTGGATTTATAGTCAAACCATATAATTGGAGAGGACTTCACTGTTAATTCAGAATACAAAACCCTATAAGTGAAGAATTTTGCACAGTTTGTGAAACTTCCCATATTTGAGGAAAGTGAATGGGTGTGATATATTTTGAGCAAAGTTCATGTTGAGTTCATGTGGTTGAATATACCTTTCAAGATTATGAAGAGGTTATAAGCACTGTCACAGGTCTAAATTCTTTTGGTGGTTTTCCAATCTTGAAATCTGTAAATAATCAGAAGGTTACTGATGCAACAAGTGCACAATGGGATAGAAGGGCAATGACAATCGAAGATATTGCTCAAGTGGATTTGAAATTTGCATAAATGGTTATTGGTTGTAAGATCTACCACTCCAGCCAGGATAATTCAGTATCTGGTATGACCATTTATGCAGCCTATCAAATGGTAAAAGAAAATGTTGATTATGACTTGTGTGAGCTGCTCAAAAGTCAGCTGATGGAGAATCTGGGTAAGATTAAAAAGGACAAAAAGAACTCTTTTAAGTATGGTAATTTGTTAATGTGTTTGTTCTTTTATTTCATGAGTCAGGTTTCAGGTGTTGGGAAAGTTCATTGGAAAAGTAACCAGCCTGTACCTATGAAAATAAGAGATATATTATTTGGAAGTGGTGATCGTTAGACTCAAAAAACTATCCTCTGGGGTACTTAAAAAAAATTCAGAATATGATGCATGCTAAAGAAAGAATACCTACCTCAATTGTAGAGAAGTACAAAGATACAATTTGTTTCATAGTAGATATTGATCAATGTCATATGGAAGTCGTTGATCCTGGGATGATATGGATTATGCCTATGGGATATGAAGTAGAGGAGAACATCTTGAAGGTGTATGCGGAACATTTGTTGAGCATGCCTCTAGGTCTGACAGAAGAAAGGTTTGGATCTTATGCAGAAAAGAGCATGCAAGTCCACGATCAATTGCAAAAGCCTAAGATAGTTAGAAGAGTAAGGAAAGAAGTAGAAGTGTTTGCAAAAAACATGGGCATACCTATAAAAAATTTGAAAGAAGCCAAAAGAAAGAGAGATGAAGTTGAAGTAGGGAAAGAGTCAGCAAGAACCAAATCTACTAGTCTGGTAGGATCCTTTGTTTGTACTAGATCAACAAGGAGTTCCCCATCTACCCCTGCAACCAAGCTAGTTCCTATGCAAACCCAAGACAAGGGTTCTAGTAAAAGAAAGAAGAACAAGAGCTCAAGAACCTATGAAGTCATCTCAGAAAGTGAAGAGACTGAGTTAGATGAAGTTGTGAAATAAATGAAGAAATATTTCGGTGAGGAAAAAAGGCAAAGAAGGAAAAAAATGACATACCAGCTATGACAGTTGAAGAAGTTGAGAATGTTGTTGTCAAGGATGGAAATCTCAAGCCCCTTTGAAAATGGTATGAAATGTTTGATGAATCAGGTCAAAGAATTCTTGAAGAGGCAACAATAAAACATCTGAATATTTTCAACAAAGTTCTTGTTGAAATTATGTCTAGTTTACCTAAGAGTCTGTATGATGTTTTGGAGGTGAGAAGAGTAAATGTTAGAACAAAAGAAGAGCATATGAGAAAAATAATTCTTGCAGACTTGTGTTCAGAAATGTCTATTAAGGAGATGAATTCACTCCTAGACAAAGCCAAGAGGGAATTCAAAATAAAAATAAGGGTGAACAAAATTATGATCGGTGAAACAGGTATTGTTGTTGATGAAACTAAGAAAATCCTAGAAGAATTTCTGTCAAAAAACAAGATCAATGTTGAAGAAGTGAATGATAAAGATGTTGTATCTAATTCGGTAAATGAAGAGGTGAATGTGGATACTGAGGATAATCAGATTCCACCTGATGTGGATAACACAAATGCACCTATGGAAACTAAAGTTCCTAAGGTTATATTAGCTAAAGAAAATGAGACACCAAATGAAGAAGCTAAAGCCCCTAAAGTCAATCAGGAAACAGTTACTATGGAACCAAAGGTTGAAGAAGAAGAAAAGGTTCAAGTTAAGAAAATCCCAGTGGAAGCAAGAGACACTACCAAGGTAGTAAAGGAATCTCTGGTGGATCAATAGGAAGAATTTGATACTGAATTGGTTGAAGGTCCAATCAATCTATCCACCTTGTCCCCAATTCAGATAATGAAGGTTGCATCAGTTGCACAAGCTAAAGCCAGTGAAAAGATTATGAAGTCTCGCATGGAGGATAGTGAATTATTAAGTCTTGCATCTGGAGTTCTGGAGAAAATTATGCCAACTCATGTTAAGGATCTTTCTAGTTCCTCTTCTGATGAACTAAAGAATCTCATAAATTTTGTAAGTACTCATTTCAAGTCTCTTGAAAAATTATCCATGGTTAAAATGTAGAAGGATTTTGATGGAAAAGGATTTAGTTGGTTAAAATAAGTGATTGCTAAGGATAAAAAATTGTTAGCCACTTGTACAAAGAATATTCAAGATTCTATATCTAAAGGTGGAAAGGCCTACAAGTCATGTTTGTTTTTTTCCAAATTCACTGAAGACAATGAGAAAAAGGTGAAGGATCTTGAAAAACAATTGGCTACCATCTCTGATGGTTTTGATCCATTAGCTGGCAATGTTGGCAAGCAAGAAGGTCAAGTAATATCTCTACTTGAAAAAATAAGGAGTTTGAAGCATGAAAATGGAAGGATTGTAGGAAGAGCAAGTGAACTCAGAGGACTAATTGGTCCAAAGATTGAAATAATGGTGAATTCTTTAAAGGAAGCCAAAGATGCTATGGGAGTTATTGACCCAATGAATCTCAAGTCTGTAGAAACTCAATCTTATTTGATTTGTGGTCACATAACAATTCTGGAGAGTTTCAAAAGGGTTTGGGACACAAATTTGAGTGTGTTGAAGAGAGATTTTGCAGATGTTTTCCAATTTGTGTAAGTTACTAGATCATGCTTGTACAGTTTGAAATTTTGTTATCTTTTTGGTTCCCCAATTTTGTCATTGATGTCAAATGGGGAGAGTTGTACAGTAAAAAATGTATATTCATCTTAGGGGAGTTGCATTTCT
This sequence comes from Sequoia sempervirens, assembly GCA_007258455.2. NCBI lineage: Eukaryota > Viridiplantae > Streptophyta > Pinopsida > Cupressales > Cupressaceae > Sequoia > Sequoia sempervirens. The sequence goes on from VDFB02075321.1 coordinate 69,117,494, forward strand.
AAGCTAAGATTGAAGATTCTTTTTGAAATTTTGAAGTGGCACTGTAATTCATGTTGGTAGTGATCCGACATTTAGTCATTTTTCACTAAGTGTTGACATCAATGTGAAAGGGGGAGATTGTTGGCAAGAGACACTAAAAATATTCTTTGGTGTTGTCATTGATGGAAACCCTAGTTGGTGATTGGATCCACATGTCATCATTTACTTCCACCGGTAGATAGATTGAGGATAGTTAGGAAGAACAAAGCATCTGACAGTTTTGTGTTCTTCGATTTCTCATACAAATTTTTTGTTGTTATTTTAAGTTTTGGATCTTATGGGACGTTAATTAATGCAGTTCTTATGTTGTCCAAAATTCTTAGTGCCTCTTATCAAGTTGTATGCAAGTTTGGAGGTCTGGTTGGATATCTTTTTGTTCATCAGTATTTTGTGGCCAACCCAGATGATTTTAAGTGTCTCAGATATTCAAGGAGTGTCTACTCTATTTTTTTTGTGTTTGATCTTCTTTTGGGTCTGAGCTAAGTTATGACTGACCATTGTGGGTGTGCATTGAATATTATTCATGATTTGAGCTAACAATTGTAAATATTCTTAAGTTTTATTGAAGCAGATAGGTTGCGATTAAATTCTTAGTTGTGGATATATATAAATGTTCAATTATATCATTTTGTGTATGGAGAAGGTGTGTCGATGCATGTTGCAAATATCAAAAGGGTGATCAAGCTATTTATGCACATTTTCACTTGTCTATTAAATATTTTGTGGTGCAAGTTAGAGTAGAGTAGAGCAGAAGTGCATAATCAGTCAGAAGGATAGAAGATCATCTATTGAGGTTAACTAGAACTATAATCAAGCATTTGTAGATGCTATTCTCTCAGTTCATTCTCTTGGATCTAATCCAAATCTCTGTATTGTAGTGTTCCTTTCTATTTTGAGCAGTGAGCTCTAGGTAGTGAGCATGAATGCAAGTGCATTCTCTTATTGTAAACTTCCTTTTGAGTATACTCAGATCATATTGTGGATTGTCCATCCACTGTGGTTTTTCCCCTAATAGGGTTTCCACATAAAAATCCTTGTGTTATGGTGTTGTGGTTGTTAGCTTTTTGTTTCTGCATATTTATTTTGGTTGAATTTTTTAAGTGGCTTAAAGATTAGAATAATAAAGTTATTTTTTGTAGAACACTGATTCACCCCCCTTCTCAGTGTTGCTTGTTTCCAACAGTGGCCATGAAAATGATTTTAGGGAAAGGGAACCTTGAAGAAAAGGAATTCTTCAGCACAAATGTGCACATTTCTTCCCATTTTCTGGCCTCGATCTTGGATAGTCGAACCTCGAAGGTAGATGCAAAGGAATTGATGGGGAAGCTATTTAAGAAGAGCCTACTAGATGGTCTAGATGATACCTTAAAGGAATTCTTTCTCAATAGAGGCACCCCTTGGCCCCAAGATATGGATTTGATTCATGCTCAAGGTGAAGTGGTGAAGCTCTACCCATTCCTATTGGACCTAAAGTGGATGGTGTTGGTGAAGCATCGAATGGTGTTGGTGGTGGTGGTTGGCTTCTTACAGAAAATTTTTCGGCTAGTTGAGATAAAGGAGTTCGAGTGGGTCATGGAATTTGACCATTTTTCAAGGGGAAATGGATTCAAGTAAGGGTTGATGTTCAAGTTTTTTTTTTTCATATGTAAGCTAGTACGGTTTGGTCTAGATATGGTTATGTTTGGTCTAGGTCTGGTTATGTCCTCTAGTGTTTGTGAATGTGGCTAGAGCCACTTATGTTAAGGAAAATGTTGGGCATATAGTAGGCTAGTTGTATTTATTTTGCTGTTGTATGGGTATTTGGGAATGGTGGTGTTGTTTCGGGTTGGGTGGGGATTGAGAAGACCCCAATTTTGTCTCTAAAATTTCCTACTGAGAAAATGATTATATTCCTTTCATTTTGGAAATATAAATTACCTCTCTTACGAAGCAAAAAAATGTTCTAAAAATATTTATATTTCTATATACATGAGAATAAAATAGAAGGATACCATCCATGATATTCAAGAAATATGTTATTATATTTACTAAAAAACCATAAATTTATAGTTAAAATAAAAAAAAAACTTAAAAGTTTAAGGTTTAATTAAATTAATACCAAATCAAAATTGATTATAATTTATTTAGTATTTTTAATTTATTATATATATATATATATTTGAATTCTTATAATCATCCAATTCATTCCATTAAAAAAATATTACTTTCTTAAGATGCTCATGAAATTGTTATTCTTGTCTAAGGAATAGATCCACACCTCAAGATAAACCTCCAAAATCTCTAAATTATAACTATCATATTCTTAATTCATGCTATAAAGTTAGCATATATAAATATTAATAGCCATGATATTTAATTATTGTTAATTTTCATTCAGAATATTCTATATATGAAAAAAATAAAAAAAAATCCCCACCATATCTTCACTGATACTATCTATCCATATGAGAGGAATGGAAAATTACTTTATCCCTCCCTCTGATCACAATCATGGTTGTTATTTTTAGAACTCTATATGCAAGGAGAGGGGAAATTACATAGGCGTAGTGAACACTTGGAATACTTAGAAGGGGGATGAATCAATATTCTCTAAAACCACTTAAACATTTAAACATTCATTCCACATAACATATTCAATTTAAATAGGAAAGGAAAGAAATCATCAAAATCATATAACACATGGACACTAGATGTTTACGTGGAAAACCTAAGAAGAGGAAAAACATGGTGAGGATTAGCTCACAATATATTGTAACTAGCTATATAAGATATAGAAATACTCACTGCAAATGGACTCATTTTCCTAGTGGACTCATTGCCCATAGAATAAACAAAAGATAGAAGAGAGTGGTGGCACACAGCTGAGATTTAAACTATTATAATTTCATCTACAATATCCATGAAATATAGTTGCATTAAAGCTCAATACATAGACTTTATACACTTCATATTGATATGCTCTAACACTATTCTCTACTTTGCACTCACATCACATTCGTACAATTTTCATCAACAATACTTGTACATTCGCTATCAACATCATCCAACACTAAAATGATCTTATACTTATATTCATTTCATCCCCAACATCCATTAGGTAAAATTAATTATATGTATCTCTTGGAAACACAAGGGAAAACAACTGAGAGGGGGGCTGAATCAGTTGTCATAGAATTTAAAACTTATTCAACTTATTAACATTATTCTCTAATTTGATTAATAACCATGAAAGCATAAATAATCAACACATCAAAAACACACATAACACCAAAAATGTTTACGTGGAAAGCATGTTAGGGGAAAAACCATAGTGGAGGTCAATCCACAAGATTATACCCTGTTAAAAGTATAAGAAGTGAAAATATGGAGAATGCACTTGCATTCAGGCACACTACCTAGAGCTCACTGCTCAATTACAACAGGCTTAACCACCCAAAGGAAGACACACTATCTTATAGAAAGAATCAGATTACATCTGCAAGGATTTGAACTGATAAAATAGCATCTGCTAATGCCTGATCACAGTTCTAGTTAAGCACATGAATACTTCTTCACTCTTCTTCACTCTTCTTCACACTCTACTCTACCCTTGAATGATTTAGATCAATATTCACATATATACACACATAAGCACAATTTGGCATACACTCGCACACATTAATTCAAATAAACAATCGCTCTTATATATCTACGACAATAAATTTCATCCCTTCATGTTGGCCTCAACAAAATAATAAAATGAATCTAAACTCTTGGCCCAAAATATTAAATATTATTAACGTGAATCAACCAAGGTTGGCCACAACTTAGTGAAGACCCAAATCAACAACTAGTACTTTTCCTGTCATTTACATCTCCTTCCCAATTAGCATCAGTAAAGGCACTCAAAGTAAGATCATCATTAGATATCATTGGTCAAAGTCAACTTTTCCCTTCAAGTATCTAAAAATTATATTCACAACAGTCACATGATATTCCTTCGGAACAACTTGAAATCTTGTAACAAAACATACAACATTCATGTTATCAGGCCTAGTTTGAGTTAAATAAAAAAATCTACCAATCATTGATCTTTATCTAGTTTGATTTTCTTTTAAAGAGTCATATTTTGTTGTCAACTTCCATCTGGTCACCATGGGTGTACCCACTAGCTTTGAATCTTCCATACCAAACTTCTTTAGCAATTCCCTCACATGCTTGGATAGAGATATAAAAATCCATTTATCTAACTGGGTAATTTGCAATCCCAAAAATAATTTCATCTCACCAATCATTGACATCTCAAATTCATTCTTCATCTCATTAGCAAACTTCATGCACAAAGCATCATCTCCTCCAAAAATGATAGCATCAACAAAGACTTCAACAATCAAATCTTTATGACCATTCTTGAAATACAGATTACTATCAACAATACCTTTTTTAAATCAAAGCTTCAACAAATACTTGTCTAATCTAGCATACCATGCTCTAGGGTCTTGCTTGAGTCCATATAATGCTTTCTTCAATTGACACACCATATCTCCCTTATCAGTCAACTAAAATCCATCAGGTTGCTCAACAACACCTCTTCTTCCAATTCACCATTTAGAAAAGTTGACTTTACATCCATCTTATAAACCTTGTAGTTCTTATAGGTAGCATAGGCAAGAAATAATCTTACAACTTCAATTCTAGCAATAGGGGCAAAAGTCTCTTCAAAATCAATTCCTTCCATCTATGAATATCCTCTGCATACTAGTCTTGATTTTTTTCTAACCACTTCTCCTTGCTCATTTAGTTTGTTTCTAAAGACCCATTTAGTGCCAATGACATTCTTATCCTTAGGTCTGGGAACACGAATCCATGTATCATTCTTCTCAATCTGTTTTACTTCCTCTTTCATTGTTTCAACCTAGTGTTCATCTTTACATGCTTCATTCACACTAGTAGGCTTAGTCTTTGAAATCAAGCAACATTCTTCTACAATCTTTCTCCTAGTATAGACACCTTTGTTCTTATCACCTATAATCTGATCTTCTAAATGATTCAATCTTACATACCTCAAATTCTTCTTATGTTTTTCTTCAACTTCAAGCTCTTGTGTTCTCTCTTTTGCAACTTCACTGGTTTCTTCTTCCTCTTGATTTTCCTAATCCACCAGAATGATTTGTACTTGATTTGTAGTTTGAACTTTCTTTCCCTTGTTTATACTGACATTCTGATCATTAGAATCATATCCACAGGTTTTGGATGGTGTACCTAAGTCTTCATCAACCTTGAAATTTTCACTTTCAACCACTTTCCTCAATCTTTTATTGTAACATAGGTAGGCCTTGCTATTAGTAGAATAACCCAGAAAGATACCTTCATCACTCCTAGCATAAAACTTTCCTATTTCTTCATCTCTCTTGATATAACATTTGCTTCCAAATATCTTGAAATATTTAACAGTAGGCTTTTGACCAGTCCATAGCTCAAAAGGGGTCTTACCAGTATCACCTTTGATTTGTACTCAGTTGAGTGTGTACACAGTAGTAATCATAGCTTCTCTCCAGTAGATATGAGGGACATTTTCTTCCAACATCATGGTTCTAGTAGCATCTTCAATTGTTTTTTTCTTCCTAAATCCACAACTCCATTTTGTTGAGGGGTCTGCAGTGTAGATAATTGTCTCTTTATTCCATGCTCTTCACAAAAAGAATTAAATTCACCGGAAGTGAATTCACCACTTCTATATGATCTCAGACATTTAATCTTCAGACCTGTCATTGTCTCAACCATAGCCTTAAAGGTCTTGAACTTTTCTAGTGCTTTAGATTCCTCCCTTAAGAAAGTAACCCACACCATTCTTGAATAATCATTAATGAGTAACATGAAATACCTATAACCTTGTAAACTTCTGAACTTAGAGGGACCACATAGATTAGTATACACAAGTTCCTACAATTCATTTGAACAATGTTGTTTTCTTCGAAATGAAATTCTAGTTTTCTTTCCTAACTAGCATTCCTTGCATATGGCACTAGTAGGTTTCACCAACTTAGGTAGATCTCTCACAGCCTTAGCATAACTTATCTTGACAATATTATCAAAGTTAACATGACACATTCTCCTATGCCATAACCAACTTTCATCAACTTGAGTAATCAAACAAATTTTACTAGAACTCAAGTGAAAGATATTACCTTTTGTTTTTGTACCTAATGCAATTACATTTCTAGAACTTAGTATTCTACACTTTCCATCCTTGAACTAAAGATTTTATCCCTTATCAACCATCTGACCAACACTTAAAATATTATGCTTCAAGCCTTCCACATACAGGACATCATCACTATTATGCTTACCATCAAGAGAAATGCATCCTCTGCCATGGATCACACTAGTTGTATTATTACCAAATCTCAAAACACCACCATCATACTTTTCCAAGCTCACAAACTTAATTTTATCTCCTATCGTATGATGTGAACATCTACTGTCAATCACCTATTCATATCTCTCTTCAACTTGAGTAGTAGGGCTTTCTCCACAGTTTTACAACTAGCAAATTCAATAGATACAAGATTATTTTCCTTTATAGAAATAAATACCCATTCATCATCACTTCTATTTCCTTTATCAGATTCATCATCTTTCACACCTTCATCAAAATCATAATAACACTTCTTTTGAAATCTAGGCTTGTTATGTCTTGGTTTAGGAGCTCTTTTTGGACACCTTGATGAAAAATGACCTATATTATTGCAAGAAAAACATTTAAAAGGAAATTTTCCTTCATACTTACCTTTTCCTCTTGGTGTACTCTTTTGACAATAAGTGCTTATAGCTCTTCCAACTCTGTTTCTTCTTCTTCAATCTGCCTAATTTCATCCTCATACTTGAATGTATTTCTAGATGAACTCTCACCCGGATCATATCTCTGTCTATCTCTTCTGGAAATAGTAGCCTTAAATGCAGATTCACCTTAGGAAGGGCATCACCAGATTCACTCAACTCAAAAGCAGTAAGCTTACCAACCAACATGTCTTTGGTTACATTTGTTATAGTCTGGAGCTCTTCAATAGCACTAGTTTTGACTTTGTAAGAATCAGGCAAGGATCTAAGAACTTTACCAACAATCTCTGATTTTTCTATCTATCCACTAGCACATCTGATACCACACACAAGTTCATTCACTTTTTGCATAAAAATAGTAATTTTCTCATCATCACCCATTCTCAACTTTGCTTATTTTCCTTTCAAACTCTGCAACTTAGCAATATTCACATTAGTATCACCTTCATACAAGGTTTCCAACTTTCTCTAGATCTCATAGGAAATCTTCAGATCCATAGCATTTGTCATCTCAGAATTAGTCAAGGCACTCAACAATGATTCCTTAGCCCTGATATTATAATCAACATCTTTAATCTCACCAGTAGTAGTAGGACCATTCTAAGGAATAAAATACCTATTACATGTAATGTTCTAGAAGGGTTCACCAATGCATCTCAGATGACACTCCATTTGAGTCTTCCACAGAGAATAATTTGTTCCCTCAAATCTCAGACTATCCTTCTTGTAACTTACCATCCTGAACCACCTCAAGTTGTTAAACTTCTTCCAAGGAATCTGCTCTGATACCAATTGTTGGCAACACAAGGGAAGAAAACTAAGAGAGGGGTAAATTAGTTATCACAAAATTTAAAACGTATTCAACTTATTAACATTATTCTATGATCTGATTAATAACCATGAAAGAATAAATCATCAATACATCAGAAACACACATAACACCAAGATTTTTTACGTGGAAACCCTGTTAAGGGAAAAACCATGGTGGAGGTTAGTTCACAAGATTATACCCTGTTAAAAGTATAAGAAGTGAAAATATGGGGAATGCACTTGCATTCAGGCACACTACCTAGATCTCACTACTCAATTACAATAGGGTTAACCACCCAAAGGAAGGCACACTGTCTTACATAAAGAATCAAATTACATATACAGGGATTTGAACTGATAAAATAGCATATGCTAATGCCTAATCATAGTTCTGGTTAAGCACATGAACACTTCCTCACTCTTCTTCACTCTTCTTCACACTCTGCTCTACCTTTGAATGATTTGGATCAATATTCGCACATATACACACAACATCACACTCTGGCATACACTTGTACACATCAATTCGAATAAACAATTGTTCTTATATATCCACAACAAGAAATTTCATCCCTTAATGTTGACCTCAACAAAATAATAAAATGAATATAAATTGTTGGCCCAAAACAATAAAGATTATTAATGTGAATCAACCAAGGTTGGCCACAACTTAGTGAAGACCCAAATCAACATCTCTAATGTGAAAAAACTTCAATTAATTACTCCTCAAAGATCCACAACACACTACAAACATGATGTCAGCCAAGAACAAGAAAAACATGAACACGCAAGAGAAAATCACCAACCGCATGCACAACGATCAATGCAGATGTGCAACAAAGATAGAGCACGATCTAGAAGCATCCAAAACATCACAAATGTCCAGATAAGCATATGCAACAATTAAACTAACTAAAATAGCATCATCTTCAATCAACAACACCAACTAAAGCAATAGAAAACTGTTAGAATGTAAATCTTCATAACTCAATCAAATCTTCACACAAATATTTGAAATTTTATGTGGATAAACTAGATACACTAAAAAACAACCCTGTAGTCCACAACCTCTGATCATCAACATACAAAACTTACTAGCATACTGAAGTTCACTTCACCATTGAAAACTTGCAATGCATCTCATTACAATTTTCTCAATATTCTCGACATATACAACTTCTAATGAATTAATGCTAATAGTGTTGACATCAATGAAAACCACATATCAAAAACACAACCACAACATCCAACAAAATCATACAAAATATAACTTGTTAGCTCAACATTGAATATTACACACCTCACGCCTTAATAAAAAATATGTAAAGTATCAAAATAGGTCAGGGAGGACCTATAATAGAACCCTTATAATGGATCAACCCTTCTCAAAAATCCATAACACCCCAAAGATACTAGGTTGGAACCAGTGAAGACCTAACATCAAAAATCACCAACAAATCAAATCACAAATGGATGCGTAGACCTCCAACCTTCATGCCACTTGGAGCCCAAAATCTATTGGAACTTGTAAAAAATTCCACAAATCTATAAGACCATATACCATTCTATGGTGAAGTGTGGACTGATCAAAATATACACGTTGTGCTGGCAACCATAGTCACTAGTAGACCTGATATTATATCATTCATAACTTCTTCACTAGAGGACAAAACAATGTCACACTAACTCATTTGATTGCAAAATACAATGAAACTTTCCAAAAAAGGATGTATAATTAGATATATCATCGGGTACTTGTGTATTTAATGTGAAATTTTCAAAAAAAATTAAAATTTATGCCTGATGTTTGTCGAAATTGCAACGATCCGTGATTTTCGTCTCTATTTTGACATACACTTAAAGTCAACCATCCCCTTCCATCAATTTGTGGGCTGACCTATGGTTATCCTTCTTAATTTATGGGCCGATGGGTATATGGTTAGCATTTTTTGGGGTTCCGACGAATTTTTTTTAATAAATAAAAGTGAGTTCGACAATTTATCTATACTTGCAAATTTTCTATACTTGTGACAGTTTGTGGAGGTTATAGGCCAGATTTGTTTGGTGAAAAATATCAAAATTATTAGATTGTGTTACCTGTTTATGATTAAAAATTATTAGAGTGTGAGTTTGATATTTTTTGAAGATCTAAATATTCAAGCTTGGTAAAGAAAAAACATGTCAGATAATATTAGTGTAGAAAAAAATGAAGAGACACTTGCTAGATTGTGGGCTAGATTGAAAAGAAAGGGTGATGGGAAATGTTATTTTCCTTGCAATAATTGCAAGGGCTTAAAGATGAGAAGACTTCTAATCACAACAGCTAAGAAACATTGTAGGTAGCATGCTCACATTGAAGGGGGGCATGATTATCATCCATTGGTAATTTGTTCATTATATGTCTTTATATTGATTGAATTTGTAAATTTTTATATTGTTTTAACACTTTATATATATATAAAATATCACTTGATCATGATCATGGTTTATTTCTGTTGATCATTATTATAAACGTGGGGCACCCTAGGGCACATGATATGGATTATCACAACCCAAAGAATTTGGTTTTGCAAGCGGAGGAACATGGAGCTATAAATATCGAAGATGAAGTTAATGATCCTATGGAAGAAGATGATCATGCACCAGAAAACATAGTTGAAGATGATGGTGCAAATACATTGATCCATGACACATTTAGTGGTGTGGCTAATCATGATGATCGAGATGACTTTGATGATGTTCATGATTTACCTGTACTTGAGGAGGAATACAAGCCCCTTTATGAAGGCTCCCAAACAACTCTTCTCTCTATTGTATTGTTGTTGGTGAACTTGAAGGTTATGAATGGTTTATCCAACATAGAAATCTCACAGATGTTAGGGTATGTCATATATGTTGAATCTTTTTTCATCTATCTTTGTTGTTAGTTTTTCACTAATAAATAAAGGATGAAATATGTACCATTAATATTCTTTATATTAACATATTATTTTTTCATTGTAGATTGATAGGTGAATTTTTGTTACCACCATCAAATATTTTACCTCGCTCATACCGAGATTTATCTACCATTATGAAAGATATTGGAATGGAGTATCAAGCAATAGATGCATGTCCCAATGATCATATTATATATCATAAACAACATGAATTTGCAACAGAATGCCCAGAATGTCATATCAGTAGATATCAAACAAATCAACTAACAAAAAAGGTGTCTCGCAAGGTTCTTCATTATATTCTCATTATTCCACATATGCAATGAATATTTAGGTGCGAAAGCTTAGCGCAATTTATGGATTACCATGCATATAATAGAAGTGGAGATGACATTCTTCAAATGCCTACAAATGGTTCTACATTTAGGGACATGGAGGAAAAATGGTCACACTTTAAAGAGGGTATGTGCAGGATCATGATGGGCCAAAAAGTGGTGATATGATGGGTATGTGTAGGGTATGTGGATAACAAATTTTTTTTACCTAAAATTGATGAAACAAAAAGGGTCTTTAAAGGATATTTTCAGCTTTCCACCAATATAAATTATGCTCTACTTTGAATTTAATAAATAATTGTTATTCATTTTCTATTTGAATTACAACTAAAGTCCTGATTGATAGGCTAATTGAAACACATCTATAGCTTTCAAATGGTATCACATTTTTTTGATCCAAAAACATGTGTCGCATTATATGCTTTGCATACTATAGGATTTTTTTTTTAAAATGAATTTCATGAAGGTTGACCAAGTTAAGGTGGTCAGACATACATGTTTATATTTTAAAAAAAAATTGTAATAAAAAATTCATAATTATTTATTTACTTAGAAAAAAATTACAAAAAAATATGCATCACATCCAAACATGAGTCCTCTACTTATATCTAAAATATTATAAAATAATATTATCATTTTATTGTGGTTAGGGTGGTTAGACAGACACCTACTTCTTATTTTTCCCTAAAATGTAAGTACTACTACATTGAAATTTCAAATTTTCACCAAATAGTTTTTTTTTTTTTAAAATAAACCTAGTAGTTTAGAAACTACATTCAATTTGTTATAGATTCTATTCTTACATATTTTTGGAATAATATAGATAACTTATTCAATTTTTTATGTCAAGTTGCCTAACTCTGATTTTTCTAAATTTTTTGCCACTTAAGGGCCTATCTTTTCCACGATGATCCTGTAGAAGTTGAAAAACCAACTTCACAGTCCCCAAGAACACTTGCAAGCAATCACCTATCACATGCAAAGATATTTAGAACAAAAAACAACATAAGTTCTGTAAACCCGCAGAGCCAATGTGTGCAAGCAAAAATCAGCATTGTTAATTATTGAATGAATTGTTTTACAAATAATACAAAAGCCTTCGAAAAGGAAATGATGCAATAAAGTAGGAAAAAGCAACCCTAATATTATCTTGAGCAAAAGACAGATCAATAAGATAAGATAAGAATTAAATGATAATTATCCTAGGAAATAAATAATTACCTAAGTAAACTTATCTTAAAGTGTAATTAAATAATTAATTACACCAACACCCCCCCATAAGTGCAACTTAGGGAGAAGAAAATTATTATGCAAAGATAAGTCCCAAAAATAAGGCCTGATCAGGTACTCATTTACAAATGCAATGCAAACTAAATCAAACGAGGTAAAGGAGAAAACCACATGGGAACAAAACTCCTCCCCAAAATAGAATGCAATAAACTAACTAAGTGATGAAAGATGGAGGACTCCATAAGACCCCCCAAGGACACCATCCATCACAAAGATACATAAATGAATTCCCCCATAAGAGAGGAAGAAAGAGACCATAGATCCCCCCCAGAATGAAGTAACTCCAAAAGAAGTGAAGAGACTACATCTCCTGAAAGAAGTGAGAAGGAAGAGGCCGAATGAAAGAAATATCTGAAGGTGGAATAGGTGTAGCCCAAGATGTCTCCACAGAAGCAGGTGTGACCTCAACAAATGAAGAAGCCGAAGTAGGTGAAGACTCAATAGAAACCTCCAAAGATGTATGATCAACTGGATCTTGCTGCACTAAAACAAAAGAAGCAATAGGAGGTGGAGGAGATGGAATAGAAGGCTTGAGAACAGGATCTGAAGTGAGAACACCAATGTTCAAGAAGCCAAATCTCTCCTCTGAATTATGATGCACACTCGAAGTGTGATGAACAACTATAGGAACAGAAGCACCACCAGTAGCAAAATCAGTGAAAGAATACAACCGAGATGAGTGATCCACTATCCCAGTAGCAATAACTGCTCTACTCTCCAAGTCTCTAATGATAACTGAATCAGGTGTGAACTCCAAAGATTTCCCATTTCTTTCATGCATCTTCTTCTAGTGTTTTAGCTTCTTCCCAAGTTCATCTTAAGGGGGGTGTTAGAGTACTAAGTTATTCCACTTAATTAATTATATCATATTGGTTAATTAATTAAGTCACTTATTCCTTTATTTACTTAAGCTAAACTTAGGCACATTAATAATTGATTAATTATTAAGTGTGCACACTAGGGTTCATTTAGGGTTTACCTTTTAGGGATTCTTGATCTCCTTCATAAAGATTGATCTCTTTGTAATAATTGATTCTCAATAATGCATTTTTACTTTGAGGTTTACAGAACATCTTCTTTGGTTCTACATGTCTTTTGCATGTGACAGGTGATTGATTGCATGCAGGTGATCTTGGTTTCTAACAGATCCTTCACATACCCAAGAAGAACCTCATAATCTTAGGCTTTCATTGGCAGCGAATGGTGTCAATCCATTTAGAGAGTTGAGATCTATTTACTTGGTGTGGCCTATTTTTGTTATCAACAATAACATTTCTCCATGGATGTCAATAAAGAGGGAGGACATAATGTTGGCAATGATTGTTCCAGGTATTTTTTTACATCAATTTTCTTTAACAAAGTAGCATCTCATTTGTCTTATTTGTTGCATAATGACTTATATTTTTTTCATTTAATAGTCATCTACATTAATTTATATATATTGCAATAAAATGGTTACAATAATTATGTAATGTTTATGTTCATTCAACTAGGTAAGTACCAAGTTAAAGATATGAATGTATATATCGAGCCTCTTATCGACAAGTTACTAAATTTATGGAATGGCGTCACTATGTGTGACGTCTCTAGACCAATAGGACAAAGACAATTTTAATTCCGTGCAATGCTTGTATGGACAATTCATGATGCACCAGGGCTAACACATTTTTGTGTTATGTTATAACATTCGACTGCACTTTAAAGATATTTAATTTTGTGAAGTAGATATCATGCATGTTTTTTAAACAATCTATTCATATTATATAATTATAAAAATTTACATATTTAATCCAATTATATATGATCTTGCAGGTCTTCAAACAAAGGAAAAATTTGCATGTCCAATTTTTGGTCAAAAGATGAAATCTCGTCATTCAACAAGTTTAGGAAAGAAGGTGTTTGATGAGTATAGGAACTTCCTCCATAGAAATCATAAGTATCAAACTACTGGGAAACATATTTTCAATGGGAAAGAAGATACTACATCAAAACCACAAAGAATGACACCTCACCGATGGAAGTTTTAATATAATAGAATTAATTGTCAAGGTTATACATCAGATCAAATTGTTTATCTATCATATATGATATGTTTGGAATTTATATTTTTATATTGTGTTTTGTTTACTCATGTTGTAATTGACAATGATTGTCGTTAATTTGTTTAACATATATGCTTCATGAAGGTTTTCAAGGCATTAATGGCCAGCTTCCACAGGGACTAAAAAGTTATCCCAGATAATTTAGTAGGTTGCCCTACTATGAACAACTAAAAATTGTGCATTTGTTTGACACAATGCATATCAGAAATAATATAACATAAACATTATGGAAAATATTGGATGGAGGGCATGGCAAAGAAAAAATTGTCAAAATTTGTAGTGACATTCAAGAAGCCAATCATGCAATGAAAAATGTCATTCAATTAAATAGCGATGGAGGCCAAATTAATATAAGCACCCTTCCTTGGTTATTAACAGAGTAGCAAAGCATTGCTATAAAAAAAGTTATATGAAAAATTCAATTTCCCACAGGATTTGCTGAGAACATAAACAATATCATAACATAGAAAGGTGAATTCGGGTCAGAGATGAAAATGCATGATTGGCATACTTTCATTAAGGTAATTATTCTAGTATATTTTATATATATTTGTATACTTCATGTACTTTTTAGTGTATTATGTTTACTAGTTTTGGAAAAATAATGAAAAGATCATTTTATAATTGTTGCAATACGTTCTACCTCTATCTCTCCTAGATAACTTCGACAACAATGTCAAGCAAGTTATATATGATCTTGGAAAATGCATGAGGTAAGTAGTGATATTTGTTCAATTCATTGTATAGATCTTATATTTTCCATTTTTTCACTTGTTATGTAATATATTGTATATTTTTGTTAAATCTCATTAATATATTTGTGCCTTGAATCACTTGTAGATGGTTGTCATCTAAATAAATCCATAAAGAAGATATAAATTATTGGAAGAGAAAAATTTCTCGTCTAATGTGTGAAATGAAGAAGTATCTACCTTCGACATTTTTCAATGCACAAGAACACTACCTCATATACCAAGTTGAGGAGATCGAATTGTGTGGACTTGTACACACAAGATCAATGTGGATGGTTGAGAGGAACTTGAAATTTTTGAAGGCTATGGTTAGACAAAGAGCACATCCTGAGGGTTCTATGGTGGAGGGATATATGGTATACCAGACCATGGTGTACATTATTGAATATCTTCTTAAGTTTGTAGCAAAGATCCATGTAGATCGCATTTGGGATCCCAACTCCTTTAAAAAATTTGAAGGGGAGTACCTAATGGGGAAAGGTAGATTGAGGAAAGCGAGAGGTAATTATAAGATGGTCATGGAGATTAATTAGAATACATTTTACATTGCCTTCAATTGCTTGAAAAGAAACAGTAGAGAACTAGTCCAAATGAAAGAATCTTCCACACACAAATAGAAAAGTACTAGTATTGTATTACTGCAGAAAATAAGTCTTTCACTACTGGTTCCTTATTTTATCCACTATGTCATCGCAACGTATTACTTTGATTATTACCTTGTTGGCGTAACTTGAGATATGTTCTCCCATCTAAATGTTATATGTGTAAGATGTGTCATCGGGCGATCCATTTTCTATTGTTCTGATATCAATGTGTTCCTCTGATGAAATATATTGGTGCACCTCATGCTGAAATCCTGAGTGAGTCTATCTTTAACTTTCATGAATAACCCATCGGTAGAAAAAAAATGTGTCCCTGATACAAGCCTTTTATCTTCATTGAAGTAGTATATGAGATCATAATTATCACTTGTTAGGCTTCTAATGGCCAGCAATGAGTATTTTTTCGGGGAAACTTTCATGAGTTATGCCAATATGCATTTCCTGTGGTGCTACATTATCTATTTGTTCCTTTTTAATCAAAATATACAACCCAATTTCTTCTGTCGATTGGTATGAATGCAATGTGTCTATGTCAATATTGTAAAATGTGCTTCCTCGTTCACATTGTTATCTCTCAAAAATGTAGGTAAAAATACCTCAAGAGGTTGCCAAACTCTTGGTACGTTTCAGGGTAACATACAAGGCCAAATGGTTTTAGACCTTCCTCTCTTCAAGTGCTTCCAGACCTACGTGGGTCTACCTATGTGAATGAAGTAGACTTGAACTATGTGATTCCTCCTACAATAGTCTATTCACAATGGAAATTTGAAAGTGAATAGAAGTAATAATAATCTATCATAAATTGTATATGTAGTATCAAAGAAATATGTTCAGTTAACAAATGTAAAAAATTTAAAATGAAATGAAACTAAGTGATGAAATGTGAAGACCAGTGCTCTGTTGGGTATATGGATTCAAGTAGAAATTAGAGACAAGTGAGTTATGATTGGAAATAATTCAAACTGTTTGGCACTTCTATGTTTATAACTTGTATAAACAGATAGGGATCTAATTATCATATTCTTCTTTAATAATCCAAAATAGTATTCCTAAGTTGTTGTGAATAATCAAGAGGAATTTAATCTTTACTTGAAAGACCCAATTAATTATGCCACACAAATATAACAAATGTGCACTGATAAATTGAAATTATGCTTGATATATCAATTTAAACAACAGAGTAATGTTAAATATGGAGAAAATCTAGCAATATCTTCAATTAACTTAACAAACAATTGATACCAACATAGAGCCACCAAATCAAATATTTTCCATTAACTTCATCAAAAAATTTACACATGCATCTTGGTCCTTTATGATGTAAGCATTGTATCAATCCCTATTCTCCTACTTCTTCTATCTAGTCCTATCTTAATAATTTTTTCTTGGTCCTGGTCTCTCTTATTTATGGGAGAGGCAACAAGCTTCAGACCAAAAGACATGACTTTTGATAAAAAAACTTAACTAACATGTAAAATATAACTAAAAAAATTAACAACTAACACATGAAAATTTTGTTAATCTCTGAGTAAAAACCCAAGTCACCAAAGACCTGTGCAAATCTTTTACTTTATGATAATCATCATTGATA
Source organism: Sequoia sempervirens (assembly GCA_007258455.2). Classification (NCBI taxonomy): domain Eukaryota; kingdom Viridiplantae; phylum Streptophyta; class Pinopsida; order Cupressales; family Cupressaceae; genus Sequoia; species Sequoia sempervirens. The sequence continues at coordinate 69,134,773 of VDFB02075321.1, forward strand.
GTGATTAATCTTCATTTGAACCAAGGTATTTCTCCTGCCACTTAATTATGGTTAAATCATTCGGCCACTTGTATTCCTATGTCGCAGTGAAGTTTGACAGGTAGCTTTTCCATCTACTATCGAGAAAGTTTCTGGCATCTACAATGAACTTTGTATAACCATTATCTAATGCAATAATTCCATCAAGCAAAGCATGAATTTTTTGCAAATTGATATTACCATCACCCTATATATGTTTCAAACAGTGCGGAACCATTTGATCAAATTCATTTCTCCATTCATCCACATCCTTGAGTTGACCACCACCTTTAATGATTAGAGGGCTAAAACTGTGTTTTATTGAATCAAATGAATTCCTTCTATTTTCTACCTTCTTCTTCATATCAATCAAATACTTATGCTCATCAATGATTCCTTTTACCATTTCTTGAGTAGGTTTTAACCGTGGGGGTTCATTAGGATCTCTTTGTGTGGCTTTACACTTAGTGGTTAAGATATGGTAAGTGGGCTGCCATCTTTTTTGCAATTCCTCTAAGATAGGGGAATTAGTATTTATCTATTCCAGATCTCTTACCAAATGACTGAAGCCCTCGTGAACTCCACTTATTTTCTCTTTTAAAACTTCAACTTGTTGTTTCAGTATTTCCTCCAAGGTACTCAAGATGTGTCGTTTGATATCATCCATATTATGATTCTTTAGTTTCTCAACTTCTTCTTTCAATTGTTGAATCTGTGGATTTTCAAATGAAACGGGTGGATGATATACAACCATTTCATTCCCCTTTACATCTGTGGCTTGTTGCAATTGTTATTTCAATCTAGCATTTTCAATAAATAACTTATTTATCTCCTCATTTGATAGTTTGAGTCTTTTCTCATACTTTTTCATCTTCTTTTCCATGTTTTCCACTAAATCTCTTGTAAACATTATTGAATGCATTGTCATAGTTTTTGCTTCTTTGGGAGTAGTTTCCTTCATAGTTCTGACCAAAGAAAACCCTCTCATTTCCTGCACCACATCTAGAAGACTAGGCTTCCTTGAGCCTTTTTGTTTCATCCATAGGGAAAGGGTTTGGGTGGTTGGATTATATCATCTCCCTGATACTCCTTCTGAATCAAATTCTGCAACCAATTTGGGATCATCTTGAGCTCTAATTTGATCCAAAAAAAACACTTTGGACAGTTCCATTCCTAGTATAATGAGCATGTTATTTTTCAACACTAACTCCCTTGCTTCTTTAGGAGTAATATTGGCATTTCCAATATTTAACTCTGCCATTGTTTGTGCCTACACTTCTGCATGTTTCAAATCATCATCTCCAATGAGGTTAATTTTTAGTCTGTCATCAAATTGTTTCATCTTCATTTTTATCCAAAAATATTTGAACTCCCTAGTATAGATAAAGTCATCATACTCCATGAATCTCAGGGAAGCAATAATTATTTCATAATCCTGCATTTCATCAATAGCCTCCTTCGATATTCTCATCTTGGGATCATGAGGCTCAAGGATTTTATGTTTCTTCATCACTTGACTCATAGTCCACTAGTGACCCAATCTTTTGTTTCTTGGCAAGAGGCTCATCTATTTGAGATGGAGGAGATGAATGAATTGGTGATGAAGGTGGTGTATGTGATGTAGAGGTTGTGGATGATGGTGGCTAGGGTGTAGGAAGTGGGGTTGATTTCTCTTCTTGATCCTTTTTAGATAATTCATAAAATTTACCAAGGACTACATTATTTTCAACAAATCTGGCTCCTCATCAAAAAACCCCTTGAACTTCTTATATTTTCCTCTCTTTTGATCCTCCCATCTCATCATCATTAACCATCTTTTCCTTCTTTCAAACACATTTGCAAAATAGACCAGGTTTCTTATTACATCCTCTTCTAGATCAAATTCATGTGTTATTGCCCTCTTTGTGAATAGGGTTCTTCTGATATTTTTGATGTGGCCTTCTGGATCGCATATTCTCTCTTTCCCTGATCTGAGAGAAAAATTATCTTTTATAAATCTCTACAATTCCTCCAACATATCTAATCCAATTGACAATTCTTCAAATACCATCAAATCAAGTAGAAATGTTCCTTTTTTCTAATTTTTCATCAAATCATGCTCCATCCAAAGCATTTTCCACATAAATTCTAAAAACAATACTCTGCTAGGCACAATTTTTGGTAAAATATGAAGGGCCTAATCACAACCATATACCCTGATGATGGTGTGTTGTGGAATCAAAAACTAATCAACATAATTATGTGTAAAACCTTGATCCAGTTTGTATTATAGGGGTCTCATGACATCCATTAGGCATTGTGGTAATCTTGGTGTAGGAGAACCAAGATGAGCAATCAATCTGATGACAAAATCATCCCTAAATACAACATAATCACTTTCATTTCATTTACTGTCCCAAATATAACTCCATTCTCATGTGTTCTCAATTTTATCCTCTTTGTCCATTTTGTTTCATTTTGAGATAGCGTCAAATGACATAATAAGGAGTACTTTCTACAAGTTATGGGGGCCTTGGCTTCCCTAACCTATAACAGAACTTCATGAATTTGTTTCTCAATGAATGAAGCAAAATCAAACTCCACATTCGATTCAGGATGCTGGATAATCATGGCTATTTTCATCAACCCTATCGACATATTATCCTATGCATCAAATCCAAGTATTTGACATAATACATAGTAGGTATTTTTGAAATAGGTCTGAAATTCAAACACTAGAAAGGGTTCAAGTCTTGAAGAGTGAATGGGAAGGACTCTATTTTTTTCACCCCTTTTCATGTGTAAGGGGAGTTCATCAGCTCTATAGGTCCTTTTCAACCTTCTATATTCTTGCTCTAGCTTCCCCAAGTCAATTTCAATGGCAACCTGCCTATTTAGGTCAAAACACCTAATTATAGCTTCCCTCGAGATATCTACAAGACATTGACCATCTGGAAGTCTAACCATTTTTGATGGGGCATGATATCTATTGGACAATGCTCTAATTAGCTCAACATCAACAAAAACATTAGGAACAACTAATTTTCCTATGTCAAAAGTCCATGGGTTTGACACTGGAACCCTTTCATCTCTACTCCTATAAAAATACCAATATAAATTCCACCCAGATTGTGGAATTATTGGGTCCCTACACCCTTGAGCTAAATCGTTAAACACTTTCTTAGAACCCTTATCTACTGAACCAGGTAACAGGGCAAGTAATGGAAACTACAATGAAATTCTACTAGATTTTTCTTCCTTTCTAGTTCCTTCCTCTGATTTCTTTGGTGCCATTGTTTAAATTTCAGTGAATGATAAGTAGACTTACTCAAAATTTTGCTCGCTCTGTAGAATTCTACCACTATCGTACTTTTAGCTCGCCTGTATTCACCTTCTACTAGCATGAGCATACGTATTCTCAATTTTCCTTGTTAAATTTTGATATCATACCGCATTAATTTCATATCTTAAGTTCTTCATCATTCAAATCTTTCATACCAAGCTGAATTTCATACTTTGATGTTGATTGATGTGACTAGCCTTCATTTAATGCTCCAATGGTAGATTACCACACTACCGCATGACATTTTTTATCCCCCGCGGTATAGCAGTTCCTCCTTATCTCTATTCTTATTTCACCGCTCTACTGTTGGATCCATTCCAACCCTCTGTGGTATGGAGGTGCATTATTACCTCTATTCTTAGCTTACCACTCTACCATGGGCTTCATTTCAACCCCTCGCAGTATAGCAGTTCCCTCTATTAGTATTAACCATGACCCTGCTCTACCATAGGCAAGACATCAACCTTCCACGATATAGTGGTATACAGTGTATTACTTCCTTTACCCACCACGCTACCATGAGTTGCTTTATTGGAGGCTACGGTAAGGTGGGAAAAGGAAATTTTGACCTTGTGGATGGTAAGAACATGGTTTTTAAGGAAAAAAAATGATTTCATATGAAAGGACCATTAGAATTTCAAATGAAAATTCTAGTTCCAACACACGTAGGGAATTCTTGCAATGTTTTTATCAATGAAGCTTGCTATTTGTTGTGTTGATATATTGTATCCTACCAATATAAACATAAAACATGATCGGGGTGACATAGATACTGCTTGGCCGATATGTCATATCTCTTCAATTTGAAATGTGTGAACAATGGGTCTTGGATACACATAGTTTAGAGGTTTCTTATGAAAGATAATAAGATCATTGGTAGTGGGATGTTAGGTTTCTAGGTACATAAATTATAAGTTAAGGTCGTATATCATGGTAATTAACTAATTATATATCGTTTGTGAATTTCAATTTTATTTGATAGAGTTGGTCGAGAGTGGGATGCACTACATTTGTATGTCACAAACAATCTTGATTGGATGATGGTATGAATTGAATGATGTCAACAATCTGGTCGTGCATTAACATGGGAAGGTGTGGCTTCATTGGTTAACGAAGCTCATCGTAATGGAGATTCCAATGTTACACCAAGGAAAATTGATTTAGCATATGGTTTAAGAGATAAATAGGTACCTATAAATATATTAATCACCCATATTATTTAATTATTTTCAATTATATTGATGTATATATATGTTGAGTTTTTTTTTCTTTGCATATATTCGACCAAGAATAAATATGTTTATCAACTGACGATGCAATAATTTTTACATTTTTGACATATTTCAAGTGAAACACCACAAGGCTATGTGGTGCAATGGTCATAAATTTTGAATAAAAAAGTTGGATGACATGAAGAAAACTTGTGATTCTAGGATAACTGCAGTCTTTTAGGTGACTAATGTTTCATCTAGAAGCAACATACATCCAAAGGTCTCATAAAATTGATACTATGGGATTTTGGATGATATACTTGAGTGTGACTTTAAGTCCTTCAAATTAGTTTTATTCATTGTCCAATGGTACAGGCTATGATTGAATGAAAATGATCCTGAGAGAAATGTTATTGAACATGATAATGGATTTACCATGGTTAATACAAGGTCGATCGAGTGAGCTAGAAATGAGCCCTATGTTCTTCCAAGCCAATGTGAGTAGGTATTTTAGTCAGAGGTTCTAGGTAAATTGGGTTGGTCATTTTTTGTTAGACATGATCCAAGAGGAAGGAAGGTAAAGTATAATGTGGTGGAAGAAGAAGATACTGAAGAAATAGAAGATGATGATCAAGATCAACAATTAGTTGATGATGTGCCTGACGAAGATGTCAAAGAAGGGGAGCTATATCATGATGATGTAGGAGTTAATGTTCATGAATATGATATCTGTGTGGATGATGACATTATCAAAAATGATATCAATGATGATGATGATGATGATGATGCTATGACAAATCCTTACAATGTCGAATCTGGATTAGATGATACAGACAAAGAGTTGGATGAAGAAGAAGATCAATGACATTGAAATGTATTAGTTATGTGATTATATTATATATTTGATATTTATTTCTTGATAGAATTATATTTGATTTATATGGTTACATAATTAATTCATGATGTACTTTTTAATGTTGTTAATTCATGATGTTACAACGATTGTAGCTCTCCTAGAAATTTCCATATGATCATATCCTAATTCATCTATGACTATTTATGATTAGATATTATTTGATCATATCTTTGGTTATTCCATTCCCAAAAAATAAACGTTTCCTCATGTTGACCCTGCATAGTGACATGTGAATGGGGTCAACTTTGAATTTTTTCAATTTGTGCTTGTATGGAGTGAAACTTGACATGGTTAGCCTAGATGCATGCGTTGATGATATGGGAGGGTTTCAAGACTCAAACATGAGGTCATGCATGTTATTAAAGTGTATGGTAATCCTACTTATAGCAGAATTTTACATGATAAGCTAACCAATGGCACTATAATGGAGGATAAACCCACCTATGGAATTAATTTAAGAGGTAAGGGATTCCTCTTATTGGAATTTTGAGTCTTGAATTAATCCATGTAGTGCTAAAATTAGTTCTAGTGTTCTTCCCTTGGTGTTATATTTATCTCTACAATTTCCCATACTTAACCATTTCATCATCCCTTTTCCAAAGCTATTTGTATCATAATATAAACTTGGTCCAATCTCACATTAGCCCCTTAGGTAATTATCCATTTCCTCCAAGTTGAATGGAACCTTTTGTACCAATGCATCTATGTTTTCCTACCCTAATGGACCAACACTTGACATCACCTTAACAATCTTCTTTATGTCATAGCATATCTCTGAAGTGCCTTTGGCATGCTTTAGACCTTTCAATATTAACTAGATTGAATATATTAATTTTAAAGTCTCTTAACACATTCCATGACAAGAAAATGACTCATTTGTATTAAGGAGTACTTTCCTAAATCATTCCTTCATATTCAACAATCCCTTCTCACACCCACATCATAATTCATATCCATGATAGTTGTAATGAGTGTTTTAAACCAACAATCAATGAATCATAGGATAGAAGAAAACTCATTATGCACAAGGATAAGAATCAAAGAGACTGAAAGAATCGGTTCACTAGATATTCTCCCCATTACTGTAATAGACCAATGTAAAAAAATAAGTCATAACAAGAATAGGACCAAAATAAACTAGGAAAAGAAACCTTGTAGGCTACATTAATAAGATATTGATTGCAAGCATTTCTTCCATGATGTTTAAATGACAAAATATCAGATAGCTCAATCTTTAGTCAAGTAGTATTTCAATCATTGATTCTTAGACATCCATCATGATCAAACATCACATATCATAAGCCTTTTTAACAATCACTAGGACTGTAGATAATATTCAATCATGTCATAGGAAATAAATCATCAAAAATTATAAAGAAAGAGAAAACCAACTATATAAGCTCAACAAGCCACCATACAAAAATTATATTTTGTAGAAAATAAAATAAATTATATGTGGACATAGCATATATATTTTGTATATAAACTATATATTTTGAATTTTGGCCCCGCACGCACAGGAGCATGACATAGCATACTACACCAAGACCCTAACTAGAGAGTTGCATTGAGAACCACTACATCTAGCCCTTGAGTGGAGAGTTGTGAGACTTCACTGGATGAGTGTTGCAAGGCCATTGAGTCAAGGAGGAAGACTAGGAACCATTTGGCAGAAGGAAAGCTAGGGTGAGAGGTGAGGGCACTCAGAACGGGAAAATCAACCAAGGGATAATGACTAAGTAATTTTTCCCCCACATTTAGAAATCTTGTTGCAAGTATAGTGATTTAGACTTTGTTTGTTCCCATCGAGGTTTTGCATGCTATATTTTGGTCAATTTGAGCCAATGTACCATTGAAAAACCCAAGTACTACCTAGTACTGGTGTCTGGTTAGTTTGAACAACCAAGCTTTGAGATGTTCAATCAGTTGGGTGGCCAGTTTTGGCCTGTGAACTATAGTTTTTGTATCTTTCTTAGCATATTTTTTCTACTATAATATTGAAAGGAATTCTTGTCACATAACAACAAACGAAGTTCACTATGGTTCAAATTTCTAAACTTTGATGAAATAAATTTCCATATTGAGGTGCAAAAATGATCAAAGGGACTGAAAACAATACATGGTCTGTGAGTGCAATGAAAAATGCCTAGTGCCTATCCATAAGATAACATATAGAAGTACAAGAGATAAAAAAAGACAAGGAGCCATTAAAAACTTCCAAATATTTCACTGACTCAAAAAAACCTCCAAAAGAACAATACAAATGTGAACATTAGGGAAAGCCTGAAAGAGAACACTAATGAAAGTGGAATTTTTTTTTTCAAGTTCTAGAGGAGTATAAATGGTTTGAAAATGTTGTGGGTGTCTAGAAAATGGTGAAGGAATTTTGGATAGGGAGGGACCCAATTAGCCTCTTTAACTAGATTCTTAAGAAAGAAAGAAACTCTGATACATTTTGGGGTTCTTCTGAGTAGGGCCCATCTTTTATTATTTTATTTGGGGGACCCAAAAAACCATAGGGGTAGAAACCTATGGAGCTTAATCATTAAAGGAAAGGGGTCTGTCCATTTAAAATAGACTGAAAGGATGGTTACACAAGGGGCTATTTCACATCAAATGTGGTCCAAAAAATTTCATAGAATAACTAACTAGACACCAGTACTACCTCAGAGGGACTATTGTCTTAGAGGAAGGTGGTCCAAAAAATTTCATAGATAGGCACAAAAAGTAATAGCAACCTTCCACCAACTAACCCAATCAACCTCCAAGAAAAAATACATTGACTCCTCTAGATGCTCCCAAAACCAAAGGCTTCAAAGCACAAGGTTGGTGACCCTACAAACCATTCCCATACTTACCAAGTGATCTCTGATCAATAGACCCTTACAAGGTTTATTGATACATTCACAACTATTGTTACCTCCACATGCATTTTACTAGTAGTGAAAACCTTGGTTTTTAATCCTCCAACCCCATACCTTGGGATCACATCACCATGAAAGAACTTCACCCAACATCCTTATGAGGGAAGGTACCACCAAATAGGTATTTGTTAGATCTTTCTTCCTCGAGTGAGGGAAATTCAGGAAGAGAAGAGGAAAGCGAGACATGTAGTAGGTCTAAAAGAGGGAGATCAACTATAGGTCAAAAGATTAGAAGAAAATTTTGTAAATGCATGGAATTTTTTTCTTGTTGAAGGGGGGTCATATTCTTATGATGATGAGAGCATAGGCAACATTTAGGTTCCCTTGAGGTACAAACATCTACAGAAACAATGGGTACCCAAGGAACTTCCTCTAATAAACATTGATTTTTGTGTCAACGACAGGATATATCACATAGCACCATTGTCATTACATGGTTTGGGCCTATTTTGCATGGACAACATAAAGGTTTGTTATGACAAAGTTACTAAATTGATGGAGTATGTCAAACTCTGTTACAATTACAAAGATTGGATGCAACTGGTTTGATATACATGAAGTATGCATAGGTATGCACTATCAGCAAATTATATATAACTAAAAGATAAGGATCAAAATAAAGGAGTGGCTATGTACATTGACAGAAGTCCAAAAGCATTAGGGAATATTGCAGGGTTTATAAATAGTACATGACCTGGGTCAACAAGTAAGCAACCCAATTGCATATTCGAGGTGTGCGAGGGAAACCGTGTATTCGTATGTGTAATAAAATTAATAATTGCAGGGGAAGAGTTGCTAATTGATTACAATTTGAATTGAATAGATACAAACACAGCTACTATGGGGTTGGTACATACTATATACCATTTTACCCAACCTCCAATTAATGACTCCAATATACCATTTTATTATTATGTTTTTTTTTGTAAGTCTATTGGTTTCATTTCGGTAATGTTTTTTTATATTTAATTTTTGTCACAGCAGGACATTGATCATAGGGGGAAGGCTCTGACCTAAAGCAAATATCATGATGCATCTTCAGGAACTTCTACCCATTAGGTTTACCTCATTGTAATTGTACAAATTAGATACGAGAAAAATGTTTTATTATTATGTTTTTTCATAAGTTTATTGGGTTAATTTTGATAATGTTTTTAATATTCTTGTCACAGTCAGATGATTGGGGAAAGGCACTAGCAGTAGAGGAGAGCATCCATAGGGAGGTGCAATAACTATTATGTGGTGATGACGTCACATATTCCACAAACCCTCTAGATATGATAAGGAAGACCCAAAAAAAATGCAATGAAGAAATCCTTCAATTGTTATTCACAGTGCCTCAAATAGATGAGATAAGAGAAAGGGTTAAAATATTGACTGAGAGAGCACAAAACTTGCAAGTAAGCTGTCATGAGATCTTTAATTATAACATAAGTTCATTCATGGTTTTATACTTTGTACTCTTTTATGTCATGAACTAAAATATGTGTTGTTTTTATAGGATTTTTTTGCATCCTCATGATGCTGTTGGCCATGATCAGGGTACTGCAGGTGCTACCTTAGGAGTAGGGGTTGGTACAAGTGTTGATCCTGATCTTCCTACGCATACATCACATCATTTGACCCCATCATCCATGCCTCTATTGTCGACTAAAATTTTGGCAACACATAGCATGCAAGCATCAGGTAGTGAACACATGCCAAAACATGTGTCAGGACATGTACCTAGGGATGCAGAGGCCACTAGTACTAGTGATGTTTTAGCAACATTTCCTAGATCTTCCCATATTACTAGTATGGGAACATTGCTGGTCACATTGGTGGTGATCGAGGATTTCGTTTCCATAAAGATAGAGAAGGTCCCAAGTACTTTAAAATGTTTTAATTATTATCATGTATAATCCAATTGAAATTTACTTATTGATCACTCTTTTTAGACTAATGATCCCATGATCTTTTTGTAGGAAATGATGGTTTTTATAAACATCTAAATGATATTACATTGGAGATCTTTAGGCCCACCATACATACATTGTGGAATGCCCAAAATCAATATTTAAAAGATGAGCTCATTAACCATTTAGTTGTGTTGTTTATTAATAACACATTCAACTGAACCAAGGTCCTTAAGAAAGTTGGTACCTATCTAAAGTATGTGAGGGACCAATATAGGTCACATTTAGAGAAGAATAAAAAGTACGAGTGTCCCCCCATGATTCCAGAGAGGGAGTGGAAGGACCTGGTGTCAGATGGAAAGGATAAGGCTGAAAATAAAAAAGGAAAGACACCATCGAGCCAAGGAAGGTATGTGATACTATCAACAATCTAATTATATACTGCTTACTCTTTCTTTTTACATAATCTAACATATTACAAACTTTTCATAGGCTTCCTAACACATCGAAGGCAAGAAAGGAAAGAATAGAAAAACATGGGTAGCAAAAACTTGGCTCTGGTGGTTATATGAAATTAGTTGCACGAATTGCAAGTATCAATAAATGAAATATTGCATCCAAATAATAAATTGCAAACAATTTTGGTTTTATCACACCATAGAAGAAAAATTTATGATCTTATGCAAAAATGTAGGGCTCTAAATTCAACAGAGTGCCCACAGAAGAGGACCTAAATATTTTCTTCTAGCAAGGCTATGGATTCGTGGTTGAATTCCTAAGACTCTTGACTAGGAAAACTCAAGCTTCCATTGCATCTGACACACAAGTAAATAAACTCAATGAAGTTTATTTAAAATTGAATACTTGTGCAATATATTCAATATTAATTTCCACCATAAAGTAATTATGTGCCTATTTGTTTTAAATAGGCAAGCAATGATAATACTGCACATGACATTGGAATGCAGCCTAGTGACAGTGGAGCACAACCTACAGATGAAGGTCATGGTATGCATCCTAGTACTGGATGTATTCATATGCTATACAAAACACAGTATGGATTAATATAATTAAACATCTGTAATTGCAATTGCTGTATTAATTAATGTAACATTTCATGTTTCAACTTTAGAGCGTATAGAGCATGATCAACATGTTGAGCATGACCAAGCTAGACAAGATTAGGAACATGATGTGGCCCCATTAGGTAAAGAGGACCACTCTAATGTTCTTTTAAACATATTTAATTGAAATCGGTGTATTAATTAATGTAACATTTTTTGTTTCAACTCCAGAGGATTTAGAGGGTGTTCAACATGTTGAGCATAAAGCTATAAGACAAGATGAGGAACATGATGTGGCCCCATCAGGTAAAGAGCACCACTCTAATGTTCTTTTAATTAATGAAATACTTGTAACATAAAATAAAACATATCAATTTAACATTTCTTTGTTATTGTAGTAGACCCCTCCTTGTGATGCAGAGTCAAGGTGGAGGAGATTTAATCAGTCTTCAATAAAACAACAACCTTTGTTATTACATTCAGCCACCTTGAAATCCTTAACACCATCGAGGTCTTTAGTCTCCAAAACTCATCAAATGGACTTATCTCTTAAATAAAACAACTCAAGGAACATTTCACCATCAATATAGTACCTACTCAAACCCTCAACACCTTTCCTAAGCCAAACATACAGGGTTTCTTTGCAACTTTTTGGAGATCCTTCAATCTGCCTTGCAAAAAGGCTACAAAATTAGCCCTATTTTACAAACAAACTACTCTTTAAACTTCTCCTAACACCATAACCTCTTGGAAAATCATCAAACATGTTTGAAAACACTCAATTTCATAGGTTTTAGCCAATTTCTCAGCCTCTTAGCCATCGTTCCTTGAAACCCTCAATTTCCTTCCAAACACTTAGGGTTTTTTTAAGTTTTCATCCTTCTAGGGCCTTCCAGGCCAAATCAAGGTGTCAGATTACTAGTATAAGGTCTGCATAGGAATTTCACACCCTTTCCTAGATAATGCCAACAACAAATGATCAAAACACATCACTTTCCTACTCATTCTTGCATGTACAAGCCTTTATTTTGCATTGTGATGGAATCCTATGGTCTACAATCTACTTTATTTTCATTCCAAATCACAAAGGATATTGTCCTAATCTAACCCCATGCCTCCCCATTGAGCAATAGGCTAGAACAGTAAGTGGGGAAGGCCTAGTACATATTGAAACTTCAAACGGTGCTTCACTGTTCTACTTAGGTAGATTGCAAAGAAACAACAAAGAACAATATAAATCTATGAATGAGACTTCAGTACAAGTTCAAAAACTTGTTAGTTCCATCTCTTATAGGAAATCACAAGATATTTAGATCATCAAACTACTTGTACGGCCTGTACAATGCTGGAAAAACACAGAAATATAGAGGAAATGAGAGAAAACAGAGAATTAACACAATTAGGCTACTTTTTATTCAATGATTAATCATTACCACTAAACCATCAAAATTTCCTCGTGCCTTTTTCCATAATTTTAAACCTTTACAAATCAATATGGTCTTCCACAATGCCTTTAACCACCAAAATTAGCTTTTGAGAAACTCATAACAAATTTGTTGCATTAAGCAACTCACAAATTTGTAACTTTAGACTCCTCCGACCTAATGACTTTAGCTAATAACTTTTAGAACATTTTAAATTTACTCCTAATACATCATCTAAAACTTCACCCTTGCACAATTCCATTAAGGCTTACAAATCCATGTATTGACACATTTCAATGCCAAAAGTGTATTTGTGCACATTGACCACCAAGACACACACAAAATTCCTAATAACATGAAGGAATGGTCTATTAAACCTTATGAAAAAACCTCTAAAACCCCTAAATTCACCTAAACACTTCATTACCAAGACATATTTTGAATCATGGTTGTAGGTGCCCTTGCACCACCTTGCAAGGGCCTCCATGTCGTGAGTACACAACTAGGCATACATTAAGATCATGAGCAGAGGACATAACAACTGATGGGGGGACATATGATTTAGAAAAAAGATACTCAACTTCTTTTTTTACTTGCAAAAAAGAAAAAGAAAAAAGTGATTCTAATCATATTATGACAACCATATTTTTGATAATATGTAAAAACTAAAAGAATAAATGTTATATGTTAATGAATGAATGTGAATATGTTAATGAATGAATTTTATATGTTAATGAATGAATGTTATATGTTATTAATGGATGAATGAATGAATTTTATATGTTATGTGTTACCAATCAACTACTTGTGACAAGGTGTTGTTTTCTTCTATCAACCTTTTCTCTGTAAGAAAGGAGATTCAACTCTGGGTTTGTGAATTGGGATTTTTATCTATGCATGCAAAGAAACTAACATGATTTAATGAAACACATATATGGATAGTTTATGACATCAAAGGATACATGGTTGTTACCTTTCAAACTTCTAATACATTGTCAAATGACAATTGTTAATGTTCTAGTTCTTTGGGGGAAGATGTTTGAACGAATAATATTTTTTTAAAAAACTATAGGGTTTCGTTGCAATTTCGGTGAGCATAGCCTAACGAACCACACAAATTTGTGATGAGGTTGTTGTACACACGACGTAGTTTTTATAGTAATGAAAATGATGGTTTGCTCCACCTCATCAAAAAATGGATGAATGTTTGGTGTTTTTTCGACAATTTCAAACGGGCGTTCTACAATGTTTTGTGATTTTTTGCATCAATAGATGGACAAAGTTACGTTGATTTTGTGATGGAAAAATCCAACATTCTTTATGGCACTGACTGACGATGTTGGGTTGTGGTTTCAACATATAAAAATTGGTCGTTAAAGCGACGAAAATCCAACGAAAAAATTTAAATCAGTGTTGCATTGGTAGGTCAACTATATTTTTTCAATATGTCACCAAACATTCGTCAGAATTTGTAGTCAAATACAATAGTGTCAAAATATAGATTTAGACTCCTCTAACATCCAAACGAACTACATTAGAACCACAGATTAAAATTCTTCAGGGTAGACCAATGTGGACCAAATTATCGGATGTCTTTAAACCTTCTTACAACTATGCACTGGATTAACAATTTTATGCATGCTCATGCTTCACCAATTGGTTTACACATAGATCTTCATACCAAATGACAATGTTGACATCAATTTCAATAGTATAGTTGTATACTATACAACTTATGCTCATACTCATGCTCATGTTTCCAATAGACATATATATAGAAGCTGAAAAACCAACTTCACAGTCCCCAAGAATCACCTGCAAGCAATCACCTATCACATGCAACAGATATTCAGAACAAAAAAGAAGAGATGTTCTGTAAACCCTCAGAGACAATATGTGCAAAGAAAAAACCAGAATCATGATTATTGAAAGTAATTGTTTTACAAATAATACAAAATCCTTGAAAAAGACAATCATGCACAACCCTAATCTTATCTTGAGGAAAAAGACAACTCAACAAGATAAGGACAAGAATCAACCTAGGAAATAAAAATGCCTAAGTAAACTTATGCTAAAGTGTAATTAAATAATTAATTACACCAACACCCCCCCATAAGTGCAACTTAGGGAGAAGCAAATTATTATGCAAGAGATGAGTCCTGACAACAAGGCCTACTCAGGTACTCATTTACAGATGCAATGCAAACTAAATCAAACGGGGTAAAGGAGAAAATCACATGGGAACAAAACTCCTCCCCAAAATAGAATGCAATAAACTAACTAAGTGATGAAAGATGGACTCCATAAGACCCCCCAAGGACACCATCCATCACAAAGATACATAAATGAATCCCCCCATAAGAGAGGAAGAAAGAGACCACAGATCCCCCCAGAATGAAGTAACTCCAAAAGCATCTCCTGAAAGAAGTGAGAGGGAAGAGGCTGAATGAAAGAAATCTCTAAAGGTGAAGTAGGTGTAGCCCAAGATGTCTCCATAGAAGCAGGTGTGACCTCAACCAATGAATAAGTCAAAGTAGGTGAAGACTCAATATAAACCTCCAGAGATGGATGATCAACAGGATCCTACTGCACTGAAACAAAAGAAGCCACATCGGTAGCCACAACAATAGCAATAGGAGGTGGAGGAGATGGAATGGAAGGCTCAAGAATAGGATCCGAAGTGAGAACACCAATGTTCAAGAAGCCAAATCTCTCCTCTAAATGATGATGCACACTAGAAGTGTGAGGAACAACTGTAGGAATAGGAGCACCATCAATAGAAAAATCGGTGAAGGAATACAACCGAGATGAGTGATCCACTATCCCAGTAGCAATAATTGCTCTACTCTCCAAGTATTTGATGATAACTGAATCAGATGTGAACTCCATAGATCTCCCATTGCCTCCATGTGTGATCTGATAAATGGAAAGAAGTTTGTTTGTCAAGTGAGGGACACACAAGACATCCTGAAAGGAGTGCTCCCAAAAACTAATAGACCCCTTCCCTATAACACTCATGTAAGTGTTATTTCCCATCAAAATGGGAGACATAGTGCAAGGATCAAAGGAAGTGAACATAGACTGTGAAGATGCCATATGATGAGATGCTCCTGAATCTAGAAGCCATCTCCCTGATCTAATAACTAAAGAAGCACAAAGAGAATTTCCCTTCATATCTGATGAAGTATGTAAACCAACTGTGCCTGTGTTATGCTATTTTGAAGAAGAAGAATGAGGAGAAGAAGATGATGCAGACATCCTACAAGGAAAATCAATCTGATGTTTCTGAAGAAGATGTTTCAGCTCATCAATGTCCTTCTTGTAACAATTATGTTTTGCATGTCCTTCCCTCTTGCAATATGCACATGTAGTATTCTCCTTCCTAGATGATTTCCCATTAGAAGAGGAGGATGAATCTGAGGACTCCTTTTGTTGCTCATGAGGTTTGAAATTCTTTTGTTTCTATTTCTTTCATTTTCCTGTAGAAGCCTTCTGATCTTTGGGCTCCTGTGATGCAATAAGTGCATGTGATGAGGAAGAAGGTTTCACCATGTCCATGCTAGATAACTTAGCTTTCTCTCGAGTGAGAGATGAAGCAAATTCATCAAGAGATGGCATAGTGAATCTCGTACCAAGTGCATCCCTAGTGGCATAAAAGGTAGATACAAAAACTGAATAATCTGGTCCAAGCTTAGAAAGAATGGACAATATCAATTGAGAGTCTTCTTTCTAAACACCACACTATGACAACTGCAATCTAAGAGACTTGAGTTTGGTGAAAAAATCTTGGATACTGTCAAAATCCCTAGGATTTAAGCCAATAAGCTCATTCTCTAACTGAAACCCTCTCATAGTATCCTGCTTCCCAAACAAAGACTCTAAAGTAGTCCAGATCTCATTAGGTGTAGTGCAAGACTCAATATGAAAAAGAAGGTCAGATGAAAGAGACAGACATAATGTATCATAAGCTTCATCACATCTATTAAACCACTTTCTCTTTTCAGTAGCACCTGTAGGTTCAATTTTTGTACCCATGGTTACCCTATACAACCCTTTATGTTTCAAATGAATCTCCATTTTTTTTTCCAACCAAAATAGTTGAATGGAGTAAGGGGTGCAATATTATGTGTATCCATGACAAAAAAACAACAATATATACTCTCAAATAAAAAAGCAATGCTCGTTGATCTAAAAAGAATTACCCTGATTGCACGCTTCCCAAGAAAATGATTGAAAAGGTAAAGGCTGAGATCAAACAAGAATATCAGATACCTAGTAAAAAAATCTAAAAAAATAGGTCTGAGATCTATGGAGAGCACTGAACCAGCTTTCCAACACCTATTTGTTTTCGAAAGACGGAGTCAAGACGCAAAAGTTACGCCTCTCAGAGTGAAAACAATAACTTTTGGCTTTGACATGCGAAAAAAGCATCAAAACTAAAAAATCAAAAATAAAACCACCACCACTGCGAAGTGCTCAAAATCAGATTTTCGGTGATATCTCGTTTTTGAAAATTTGACTCTGTATGCAAAAGTTATGAAAAAATGAAAAAAAGGTCTATTTTAGGATCTTTTAGCACTAAACAGGGTCAAAATTTCGGCCCTCAGGGGCTGGCCCTCTACCCTGCATATGACCGGCTGCTGCAAGGTTGAAAGAAAATTTGTTGGGGGCCTTGAACTGTAGTTCCTAGTCGGCGATATGACCCGGGCGGGGGCTGAACTTGGCACGAGGTTGGAAGTCTGGGCTCACGAGCACCAATAGGACCACGTGCTCTGGTCTTAGGCATGCGGGGGCAACAAGGGAGTGACAGACCGGGTGGAGGAGGCTGCTGGGCAGTGAGCCGACTAAGGTCCGGTGGCCTCTTGGTGGTGGTGTGGTGGCACAGGCCCTTATAACTGGCCACAATTTTTTTAACGACATTTTTTGATTTTTTAATTATTTTTTTGAAGTTTTTTTGAAAATTTCATCCTCGATCTATGTGCCCTGGGGCCGTACGACCTTGGGGCTAATTTTTTTTCCTTTTTTTCAACTTTCACCAAAATTGATGAAATGAAAGGAATTTCTAGGGTTTTTGGGCACTCTGAACACGATGGCGACATCTGTTTGGCCCAAAAATGCACAGAAAATTAGGTGACCTCTAGATCTACAAAATCAGCCTAGCTTCAAACCCTTGCATAGAAGAAAATGTTGTGAGAGAATATCTTCAAAACATGAACAGGCAGCAACAGGTCTGGAGCTCTGATACCATGTAGAAGTTGAAAAACCAACTTCATAGTCCCCAAGAATCACTTGCAAGAAATCACCTATCACATGCAATAGATATTCAAAGCAAAAAAGAAGAGATGTTTTGTAAACCCTCTGAGACAATACGTGCAAGAAAAAACTAGAATCATGATTATTTAAAGTAATTGTTTTACAAATAATACAAAAGCCTTCAAAAAGGAAATCATGCACAACCCTAATCTTATCTTGAGAAAAAAGACAACTCAACAAGATAAGGATAAGAATTAACCTAGGAAATAAAATATTCCTAAGTAAAATTATGCTAAAGTGTAATTAAATAATTAATTACACCAACAATATCAATGAAAAACTCCTTAATCTTTCAACAATATCCACCTTTGTTATTGATGGAAACATGTCAAAATTTCTATTCAAAAATATTCTCCCCATTTGACATCAAGGGAAAAGGGTGCATACATATGTTCTATTCTTTCCTCTCCTTTTGACACATATCTTCTCCCCCTTGCATAGCTTACATGATTTTGCATTTATTAGATTAAACAGATACTCACATACTCATGTAATCCCTCTAATTGATATATACATATACATAAGAGAGTAACAAACTAAAAAACTTGACTAACTCCCCCTAAGAGTGTTATCAAAAAAATTGGATCAAAAATTTTCACTAGAAAACTCTCTTTACATCTGCATATATACAGTGAAATTTGACTATGAAATTTGAAATGCATAATAGGAAAATAAACATAAACCATTAATCATAAGAAGTACATTTGACACCTGTAACTTCTCAAGATGTGCTTGACTATCTTTCTTGCATTCTTCCCAACCTTTCTTGGCTAGGCCAAGCATGTGGCTCTAAGTCTCAAACTCCATAAGAAGTTTTTCACCATCATCTAGGGTATTAGGTGTTGGAAACATAGTTGTTGTTGCACCAAAAGATCGACCTATCAATGCCTGATACAACTGTGAGAGTTAATGGATCCATGGGAGGCGGTTTAGCCATGTCACAAATCCTAAGGGGAGCGCTGACCATTTTCCAACATTCTCCCCCTCAGCATTACCCGAGGGGATTTGAACCCAACACCTTTTGCTCTGATACCAAATTTTGGAAACATAGTTGTCATTGCACCAAAAGATTGACCTATCAATGCTCGATACAACTGTGAGAGTTAACAGATCCATGGGAGGTGGTTAAGCGATGTCACGAATCTTGAGGGGAGTGCTAACCATTTTCCAACATTAGATACCATATTTAACTTCATTTTTTTGTCTGCACTCATTAGGCAACTAGAGATAGGTGTGAATTTGCATTCACCAAATCATTGAGATGTCCAAATTGTACAATTATACAATTATCTTCTCTTTTTTTACTTGTATTTGGAAGAACTACTCAAGAAAATTCTTGATTACCATCCTTATGCTCCCATCAATATATTGTGTCAGATCATAGGCACTATATGCCTTATCAATTTGGGAATCAATGGAGTTCATCTCATCCTTAATACTTCATACAAAATTAAAACATCTTGGCTTTTGCAACATAATTTTACACATCTGCGAGATTGTCCTAAAATTTATTGTGTGTGGTGGCACACTTCTCTATTATATCCTGTGAAGCATTTTTTCCTTAGTCATTTTCATTTTTGGCTTGTATAAATGTTTTCAGTTTCAGGTGCCCACGCTCAAGTAGAAATATTGAAAAGATGCGCAATGCGCCACGTGGTGGCTACACAACTTTCATCTCTCATTTTGCTTTCGGAAGAGAGTTTGGGACACATGTTGACTTGTTGAGCATTTTCTTGGGAGCCATATTCATGAGCTCAAAATTTTTTGCCTTGTTTACACGTCACCTCTTCACCATGGGTAGGTTGCATCTCCTATAGAGTGATATTTTTCTAAAGTTTGTTGAAGCTGGTTGGCCTTTTTCTTTTCTTGGTTTTTGGGATGAAGGTTTTGAGTCAGTGCCTCAGGGTGATGTAATCGGTCAATTGGACCTTTTTCTAGGCTGTTGTTTCTAGGATTTTATCA
This sequence comes from Sequoia sempervirens, assembly GCA_007258455.2. Classification (NCBI taxonomy): domain Eukaryota; kingdom Viridiplantae; phylum Streptophyta; class Pinopsida; order Cupressales; family Cupressaceae; genus Sequoia; species Sequoia sempervirens. The sequence continues at coordinate 69,154,822 of VDFB02075321.1, forward strand.
TCTACAAGCCTCTATCTATACTAAATATCTAAAGAGTATTAATGCAGCAGTTGGGAATTAATGAGAAAAGATTGTTGCAACCTAACCAAGGATCTACAATCAGATTGCAAGCTATCAAGAATCAACATCTGGCATCAATTAATTCTGTGTTGAGGTGGAATTTTCTTCATTTGGTGGCTATATAGGAAGGGCAACAATAAAATGAGGGGTTGGATTCCAAGTTACAATTTCTTTGAAAAGAGAAGTTTCTTTAGTTTTCTTAGGGTTTTAGAATTATTTCCAGAAACAAGTTGCAGAACTACTTTTCTTTGGCATGTTATATCTATTAAGGTTTAAACTATTGTGGATTGGAATAAGACCTTTGTTTCAAAGTTCATTTGATATTTAAAAGCATGAACTATTGAGGAGAAATTGTTGAGACTGTGCATGTATGGCCTTTTTCAAGTTTTCTTTCTCTTTATTATCATTTTGAATGAAACGTTGTGTCTTGAAAGCTAAATTTGGATAGTTTAAGTAGCTGATTTCCATGTTGTATGCTTGTATAGTAGATTATTAGGTTAAGAAAACTGGTTTTTCATTGGACTTCTCTATTTATTTTTAAAGTTGTTTTTGTCGTGCTATGTTATATTAGGAGGAAGAGTTCATGTGATTTCTGAGATATTGTTTTGTTACTCATAAGAAATCTTTATGTTTGATCAGACCGTAATGAACACTTCCTATAGAAAGATTTGGAAGTCTGCATTGTGCTTGAAGTTAGCCTTTGTTGTTCATTCTCTTTCTAACAATGAAGGGTTGTTGCATTTTATGTCTATTTATATCACTCATAGGAATGATTTGGGTTTCAAATTTTGTAAAATATTTGGCGCATCACCTTTTATGTTTTATATTTACATTTCCTTCTCCCCTTATCTCCAAACCCCAAAGAAGAGTTGGATTTCTATAAAAATCCTGGAGGAATTCAGCGAGACACAATTTTTCCCCCACTCACTGAATTTCCCATAAGACTGTCAGAGAGGCACAAGCTTTGATGATCAATAGTTCTTTTTCTAGCATGCTTGGTGGGACAAGAAGTTTTCCAAACACTTGATTAGAAGTTAGAAATATTTCTTGAATTGGGCTAAGAAAGGAAATTGGAAGTTCCATTCCTAGAGTCCAAACAAGAGCATCTTTGAGAGGTCACTTCTAGTACTCTCAATTACCTACCTTAGTACCTAGGAGGAGGAGACTTACAAGCTCTGTATCACTTGTAAGGAGCAATAGAGTAAGAAGTAAGAGCCCAGTATCTAGAGCTTTATCTACTCCACTTAGAGGCTTAAACTTCCAAGTAAGATTACCTGTATATCCGATTCATAAGAATCTTTTCTCTATGGCTCACGTACCTCCCCCTACTCCTAGACATTTCATAACATGGGATAGTCTGCTATAACCACCCACACCCCCAGATGTATGGTCTGACATACCCGCTAATTCCCTCAAGGCCATTGCAAGATTCTCTGAAGAAGAATTCAAAACCCCTTCCAAACACCTTCAAGATATAGCGGAGGTATGTAGGGTACATAACATATCAGAGGAGAACATCGCATTGAGGCTGCTAGTTGCATCTTTTTAAGGGAAAGGCCCAAGATTGGTCTCAATATTTGGCCTCCAATTCTATCATCTCCTAGGACCGGTTTGGAGAGTGCCTATTCAAACGCTTCTCAGAGAAAGGAGACCGCTCCTCGTTTCTACAACAATTAATTACCATCAAGAGGGATCCGCATGAGGCCATGAGCAACTTCAAGACTAGATTCCATAAAAGCTGCAAAGGATCCCCATAAATTCTCAACCTCAAACCACCATGGCATTCATGTTCTATCTAAAGGCCTTCGACCTGAACATCTCATTCATGATAACCTACATGGGAGGGGATATATTACCCAACGCATACAAGGTGGTGGTGCATGCAGAGAACAATCTAATCAATGTCATAAAGTTTCCATCTTGGGCATCGATGCCAGTGTTTGTAGAAATCTCATATGGTCATCGAAAAGAAGCCACCCTAGGTACTCCCGTGACACAATTAATGTTGGTTACCCCATAGTCTATGAATGTGCATCCCACCGCTCAAGAAAGCACATCGATATTTTCCTCAATGGTAGTAAACTTTATCAACATGAAGGATCTCATGCAAACTTTTTCTAACAAGTTGTTCATTATCAAACGATAGCAAGCGATGCCTCAAAGCAAACCACACAAGCCTATGATAGAGGGAAGTCATCTTATCAACCAAATCCATATCAAGGATCCTTCAGAGGAGGAGGTCAAAATATTTCATCGACAAATTAGATAGTTCCAACCACCATTCCATTGTAGATGGCCAAGGATAGCTCAAGTAAAGAGTTAGTCCAAAGCCAAAATTTTTTTGAAAAAGATGAAAATTTTTGGTGCTTCCCGTGCAGCAATAGCCATATGCCCTGAAACTGCCCAAGGGGGAATAAGCACCAAAAGGTTGTGGAATAAAGAAGCAAGGGCATGCTCCCAAATGCAAATGAGTATGAATCATCCAAAATGGAAAATTCTCATTTCAGAGCACAAATGCAAGGGGGTATGTGCAGGATGATCATGGAAAAACAGGCGGGTATGTGTAGGATCATCATGGAAAAAATAGGCCCTTAAGTGGCAAAAAAAAAGAGTTAAGGCTTGACGGAAACCACAATAAAGTTAATATCTCATATTATTTCAAATGTGTAAGAATAGAATCACAGCCAACAAATTGAATGTAGTTTCTAAACTACTAGGTATATTTAAAAATATATATATATATATATATTTGGTGAAAATTTGTAATTTCAATGCAATGGTACTTAAATTTCAGGGAAAAAAAAAGTAGGTGTCTGTCTAACCGCCCTAACCACAATAAAATGATAATATTTTTTTATAAGATTTT
>VDFB02075321.1:69798455-69908735 GCA_007258455.2 Sequoia sempervirens
ATCTCTTATACAATTTCTCTATTGGTCTTCAATATTTATTAACAAAGAACATAGCTCAAATCTTGTATCAATATGTTTCATGATATTCTTTTTTCCTTATCTGCTTGAAGCTCCCTGGAACAAACTGCCAGGGTTTTTTTATGTAAGGGGTCAAGCTTGCTAATTACATGGGATGGCAGTGTCTTATATCAATATGTTTCATTATATTCTTTCTTCCTCATCTATTTCAACTTCCCCATAGTTGTTCTAAAAATTTCCCTATTTGTTCTATAATATTTATTGGGGAATAATGTAGCTCGAATTTTGAATTGACAAGGCAACTGTGATTCTAAAGTCTTTTCCTAATAGCTCTTTTCCAATTTCGCTTTTTGTCTTGTACCAATGTGTTTCATGATATTCTTTTTTCTGAACTATTTGAACATCCCCATAACAAAATGTTCTTCATGATATTCTTTTTTTCCAGTTCCCCATACCAAACCAATCATTATCATAGTTTTCCTATTCTATTCTCCATATTTTAAAGTTCTATTTAATGTGGGTTTTCCAACATCTATCATTTTCCTATGACTGTTAAGTTTTTTCCTAATAGGTCTTTTCCAATTTCCCTTCACCCAAAATTTTTTAGATATGGACATCTATGTATGTGAAATTACTTACAAAGAATATTCAAAGTAAAGAACCCAATTCAAGTCAAATGCATGTATAGATTTGAGTTTGCAGCATATTCCTACTTACCTGAAATTCTATCACTATCTAGACAAGGTGTAACAACAAATTCTATGTAGCAATTAGCTTGTCAATTCAAAATTCAAGCTACATAATTTTCCACTAAATATTATAGATAAAATAGGAAAATTATAAAACAACTATTAGAAAAAACACTTAAGAATCATACATAAACCATAGATCATCGAAAACCCACACTAAACATATTCATACAAGAAAAGCAGTCTATGTAAGAGTTGGATTGTCAATTCAAAAATCAAACTACATTATTTGGCACCAAACCCACATTAAATACAACTCATAAAGCCAATGAGTAGTAATAACCTACACAAAATTCCTATAACACCACACACTCAATTGGAAATTTGAGCTACATTGCCTAAAACTAAATATTCTAGACAAATAGAGAAATTGTAAAAGAGCTATTATAGGACAAATCCTATTCATGGCTGGGCTAACAGAAAATCCCGTCGGAAACTTCAAACAAGTAAACTGAATGTAGATAAAAGAGATATTAGATAAAATAACACTTAACACCCACCAAACTAATTTTATCTCCAACATGTTTCTACTTTCATACTAACCCTCTGCATATATATACATATGCAATCACTCCTATGTTAATCTACAATTGGTCCTATGTTAATGGGTGCAATGACGAAGATGCACAAAGATAACTAAAACAATAAACAGGGGGAGATAATTTATTGCTAACCCTAACCATATTTTTTGACAAAAGAAATAAGATTTAGCTACAATTGCTTCTATGGTAGTGGGTATAAGGCCATATATATCCAATCAATCCTATGTTAATCTAAAATTGGTGCTATGTTAATGGCTATAATGGTAAACATGCAGAGAGATAACTAAAACAACAAACGAAGGGTGATAAAATTGCAAACCCTAACCATATTTTTTACCAAAGAAAAAAGATTGAACTACAATTGCTCCTATGGTAACGGGTATAAGGCCAAAGATGCATAAAGATAACAACAAACAATAAATGGGGGATCAAAAAATTACTAACCCTAACCAATTTTTTTTACAAAAGAAAGAAGATTTAAGTGCAATTTCTCCATCCATACAAAACCATAATGCCAAACACCCATATAAAACAACTTACAAATTTCATACAACAATAGTTTTAACATAAACAATAAATAAATCATTTATGAAAACATCCATGTAAAACAACTTACAAATTGTGTAGAACAATAGTTTTAAAACCCTCCAATCTCCTATAAAATGGAGTCAAAGCCATCGATTTTTACAATAGTCTCCTATAAAGAAACTACGAAACCGAAGTCGACGATTTTTAGAATAGTCTGCTATCAAACCAACACCACAATGGCTCTTTTGAAAATGCAATTTAATCAATATATTTTCTTGCACATTTTGGACTTTACTTTCCCACACTGCAAAACCCATGTAAAATGACTTACAGATTCTGAAGAACAAAAAATTTAACATAAACAATAAATAAATCATTTATGCAAAACACCCATGTAAAATGACTTACAGATTGTGGAGAACAACAATTTTAAAACCCTTCAATCTGCTATGAAACCAACCACGGAGCCGGAGGTGATAATTTTTACAATAGTCTGCTATGAAACCAACACCGTAATAGCTATTTCGACAATACAAATTAAACAAAGTATACTTTCCCACACTACGATACTCAATATTGCATTTACTTCATCTGCCCACATTTACTTCATCTTCCCCCATCGTACAACAATGACATAATGAATTAACACTCCCACGAGCAAACATTTACAATTTAGCTTCCGTGTATTGAGGACACCAACTCCACCACCACCAACCCATGTAGTTACTAAGCTCCATGTCGCCACAAAAAGAACCCAGTCAAGTCACCACTGGCTGGAACATCTCCAACTTCGAAAAATTCAATTCACGGTTGGGTTGATGAAAATCCTGGCAAAATATTCAAACAAAATAGCCTATCGGCTAAATACTACTAAAACCTTTCCTCCTATTTGTCCAAGTGTATTGACCATTACCCATCTATATTTCTAATAACATATTTCTTTCCACAAAGTTTTTGAAATCAATTTCAGACTACAACTTCCTCCCCACTCCACCTTTTTTGTCTTTTGGTCAGCATTAAAATCCCCCCAAGTAGACAAAATTCAAAGGTAGGATTATTGCATATGGTATCTAGCTCACTCCAGATTTCTCATTTTTGAATGCAAGTGATAGGAACATATATATTGATCAAAAAAGACCACAAGTTGGATGCAAGACTTCTTACCTTGTGATCCAACACTTACAGGAAGCCACTTCTTCTAATGACACATTTTTTGGTCACCACAAATTTAGTAAACTACCAGAGGGGCTAGTAGCATTAACCCCAACCATTTTTCGCATCTTTAAGATTTTACAAAAATACTACTTTTCATGTTCTCCTAGTTTTGTTTCATGTGCAGTAAATAAATATTTTCCTAGAAGGAATCCAATCTATGCCTAAAAAGGAATCTTTTGTTAGGGGCATTTAAGCCCCTAACATTCTAGGATATGATTTTTATTGTTGTTCAGGAAGGGAGCCACCCTTCCCTACTTTCAACATCTCACTAATATTTAGTTGTCCACTAGACGAGCACTGTCCCATTTAAGTTTCTCTTGGTTTGGGATTCAACCTCTTTTCTTCTGCTCTCCACAATCTAGAGATAGCTTGGTAACTTGGTTGCTTCCTTATAGAAAATTCCCAAATCACTAATCCCTAAGTTCTCATCGAGAATGACCTTGATTCAATTGTTTGATTTGGGGGAGACAACATCATCATCTGACTCTAGATCAACTTCTACAAGCTTTGGGCCATCCACCCAGTCCTCATCCAAACCTATTGCCTCCAATTTGAGCGAGCCTCTTTTGGCTAATTTTTCCAATTCTACCAATTCATACCCTACTTCAATAAGGGAATTAAGATCATCTTCATGAATGTTGGGGTTCATAAAATCCATGGCTTCTAAAATTTTCTCATCTAGTGCTTTCTTTTGATTCATCATATCCTTCTTCTACTCCATGATTGTAGGGGGAACTTTTGACATTAGGTTTGGGTTTTCCACATGAGTGTTCTGAAAGTCATAGTCAGATTTCCCAACTAAATTTTCCTTGTAGGGACCAGAGTCACAACAATTGACCCATTGTTTCATTGGAACATCCTTATTGGCACCACCTATTCAACCTGAAGACTGACATCGGCCTAGTGTCTTGATAAGGGTAATATTGGGTCATGGATCTAGAATCAAAGTTTGCAACCTATTTCCCTAGTCTATGAATAACTTGATCTCTCTCCAGTGCAAGTTGGGATTATTTTCTACACACAATCTTACTTAGGTGCTTATCATATCCTCACCGAATCTTTGTTCAACACATATGTATTTTCCTAAGTGATTTTTGATGCCTTCCATTATTCCAAGTTCCCAAAATTCCAAGGGTGAATTGGGAGGTTTGAACCAGTCCTGAATCCCATCTATGTTGTGACAAAGGGGATCAAAACCTACCACCCACATATGAATATATAATCTACAATCATCCATTAACCATATCCCACTTTTGATATCTTCTCTAATTACTTCTAACGGGTAAATCACTATAAAATACCCATTAACTAAAGCCATACATTACATTTCTTCCCCCAACACCCATGCCACCAACTAATCATACTATCCCAATTGAGATCTTTACCATACCATTTTACCATCAAGCCCAATTTTTCCAATTGTGCAATTGTCGGCTGAACTTTTTTCGTTCCAACAACCATTGTCTTTCTATTGTTTCTTCTTAGACTCAAGTTATTCTTGTCCTCCCAGACCTTATTACATAAGTTACCATTCAAATTAGAAGACATGTATCTTTCCTTTGGGGTCAGATCATGCTACTACTAATTGGCCATGTTCCTATTTTTGTTCCGTGCGTGAGGATGATTCCATCTAGTGTTTTTTCCTCTTCCCCATTTCATTTTACCACCATAAAAATTATTGAGACCACCTTGATTGTCATTGAATCTCCATTGTCTACACTAGGAGGGCCGACACATATCATACCTAGGCTTCCCATTCCCACCAAAACCATTGTTGATTCTTTCTCTTTTCATGGATTTTGATCGAATGTTGTGTCTTCTCCATTGTTCATCAGTCGCTCACCCCATGATCTAATCCATTTGAATATCATCTTCCCCCACCTTTTCCTAGATATGGGGATCTGATCTTGATTTGGTAGCCCCATGGAAACCCTTCTGATCCAAACCTAACATTTTTCCCTTCCTTTATTTTATTTTAAATTTTTGTGTTGGTCATTATTTGGTCTCATTTTTTTTTGCTTGTCTTAGCATTTTCTTGGGTCTCTTCTTTTATTGTGATTTAATTATTAGGTTTGGTTGCGTTGTCTTAGTTTTTTTCTTATTTTTTGTCTCTTTTGCTTATTTTTCCTTTCCTTTGTTGTTTTTTTAAATTTTATTTTGTCTCTATTTTTGAATTTTTTTTGGGTTGTTCCCTTTTGTTGCACTTTAACCTTTTATTTATTTTTTTGATATAATCTGAATCTTGTTTATGATTATTTATAGTTTCTTCTAATTTTATTCTTTGTTGCCCCTCTTTACTTATGATTTTTTAGTTTTTTTGTCCTTTCTATGTCGTTTTCTTTGTAATATTCTTATATTTAATTTCAAGGTTTTAGTTTTTATATTTAATATCTTTTGTCTTTGTCTTATTTTTGTCTTTTCTTTATTGCAATTTTTGCTTTATTTAATTGTTTTGGTGGTATTTTACATTTTTTGGTTCTTTCTCCTTTCTTCTTTATTTCCCTCGCTTGTCTTTGCTTCTCTCTATTTCTTGCTTTTATTGGGTTTTTATTATCTTTTAGTTTTTTATATTGTTTGTTAATTGTTTAGTTTAATTTTAACTCTTATTAGCTTTCTTGTTCTTTTCAAAAAAAATTATTTATTTCTTGTATCTTTTCTTGTTTTTATTATCTTCAATTTGTTCTTTTCGCTTTTATTGTATTGATTAAGAATTCTAGTTTTTGTGTCTTTTTCATTGCTTGGTAATTTTAATTGTCTTGGGTTTCATTATTATTATTATTTTGTTTATTTCTCGTATATATATTTTATTAGTTGGGATTGTCATTTTTGCATTATTATCATTTTTTCTTCTTTCTTTGTTTTTGTTTAATTTTCTTCTTTCCTTTCTTCTAGATCTTAATCTTAGTCTTATTATTTATATTTCTTGATTCAATTTTTTATACTTATTTTGGTTATTTTATTAGTTGATTTAATCATTTTAGTTTTTACTTATTTTCCTTTCATTTTGTCCCCTTGGCCTTTCTTGCTTTGTTGGTTTCCTATTTATTGTGTGTTTTTATTTTAATTAATTTGCTATTTTCCTTATTCTTTATTTTGACATGTCCCTTTTATGTGTTTTTTTATTTTCATTTTTAAGATTATCAATTTCATAATTTAGGTTGTTAATTTATTTTTCCTTTGTACATTCTTTTTTAAATCTCTTTTGTCACCATCTTGTTTAGCTTAGCCTCTTACTTCTTTTGGTTTTGGGTTGTGTGCCTCACAACTCTCCTCTCCTATTTCTACCCAAGTCTGCTATCTCATTTTCACTTTTCTCTCTATCTACTTTTCATCCTAATGATGGATCATGGAGTATGATCTGAAACGTTGATGTAAAAATCTACATATTTGATCTAGAAACTCTTATTCAATCTATCATGGACTGCGGAAACAAATTGTTACAAACAAAATTATTATTAAATAATTTTAATGTAAAATAAAATAACTTTTATGTGAATAAAATAAATTTTGAATACATAAAATTAGTCAATACTTATAATAATATTTTTCTTCTAAAAATTATGAAATATCTAGAAAATTTAAATAGATCATAAAAAAATATAAAATTATAATGAATAAAATATAAAAAATATAATAATACAAAAATATGGTGGAGCAGAGCGAAAGGAGCAAAAAATTGCAAAAGGTATGTGAGCGAGTCAACTAGGGTGCGGCGAAGGATGGTGATTCTCGCCCAGCTCGATAGACTCAGGGTGATTCGTAGAAGGGGAAGGAGATCTCATGGGGTGTTGAGATGGAGCAAGTTCATTTAGAAAAGGATCTACAGAATAGGGCAAGATCGGTAGATTGGCGTGACAAAGAAAGAGGTAAAATTTTGCCTCCTCACGTGAATAAGGATTGGTCTAGGAACCAACGACAAAACAAAACTTGAAATCAAAGAAGGAAAACCTGGTTTGATCCCCACAATAGAAAATGGTGGGAAAGGGATTCAAATTTTAATGCGACCTTCCCGAACGACAAAATGAAGGATAAAAGATCCAGATCCAATCCTGGTGGCGATGAATTTTGCAAGGTGGATCGAAGAACCTTTATTTTGGGATCCAAATGGTTGGGTCCTTCAATTAAAAGGTTGGAGGAGTTGGGAATTATTATGAAGTGGTTTGGCTCCAATTTGAATTGGAATGCTATGATCCATTGGTGGCATGGGAGGTGGGGCTCAGATATGGGTTTCAAAAATTTGGCGAATGATTTCTTTCTTGTCATCTGCCCCTCATCCTCAATTCGCACTAAAATTTAGAAGGAATTTGGCTCGTGGATGGCTACGGGTTTTATATTTGCAAGTGGGAGGTGGGATTTGATCCAAATAGACATCAGTTAGCATATATCCAAGACTAGTACAAAATTCCAAAGCTCCTATATGAATTCTGACATGCTAATATCCTAGAGGAAATTAGAGAGAACCTGGGGAAATATATTTGCACAGATGAATGGATGAAAGAAGATGGAATTAGCACTTATGTGTGCATTTGTGTGGAGAATCCTCCCAATAGCATTAAGTGGAAAGAGATGGAGATTCATACCGATTGGGGTATTCTAAAGAAATCTTTGGTGTTTGAACCACGGCCACAGGGCAACTAGATCAAAACCCTAGGTTGGAGAACTTGGAGAAACCCACTGGGAAGCGTAAGTGGAAAAACCAACACCCTTGGGCTTGAGGCTATAGTGGGGCAAGGTGTGGCTGTGAATTCAATCAACTCTGACCAGGTTCAATCGAAACAAGAAGTCTCTAAGAAGGAAGTTATGGAGTAGACAAATCCCCAGGTCCATCTAGAAGATATCAATACAACCCTTACCAACAAGGTTAGCGACATGCTGAACATCATAGATAATAATATAAGAAAGGAAAACCTCAAATCTCTTATTGAGGTAAGCAAGGATTTAGCAGAATTGGCCCAAGAAGCTAAGCAGGTGTTGATTGATCCATTTTCGATGGACTAGCTAATAGAAGATGATTGGTTGGAACCGGTTGGGAAAAGTGATGAAGCTCTTGCCTGCAATCCTGAAGAAGGAATGGCATTGGCTTCAATTCAAGAATGGTTAGGAATATCTTAGATAGAGGCTGATGCTCATTCTCCAGACTATGGGGAGCATAAGAAGAGAGGAAGAGTGCCAAATGTGGAAAAGATAAAGATTGATGGCGAAGCGGCTGGTAAGAAAAAGATACTGGAAATGTTGAAAGTAGGGAAGGGAGAATCCCTTCCTAAAGAACAATGAAAATATTTACATGGAATTTTAGAGGCTTGAATGCCCCTAACAAATGCCATCTGGTGAAAGATCAATTGGTAGCTTCACAGGCAGAAATTTGCATGCTACAGGAGACAAAATTAGATCAAGATGGTTTATTGGCTTTTGGTAGGAGGTTGGGTTCTTGGAAGTGGTTTGTGGTTGAGGCAATAGGAGCGGCCGATGGTCTTGTCACTCTTTGGTGGCCTAATTTGGTTTCTCTAGAAAACTTGGCTAAGGGCAATAGGTTGCTAGCTTGCTTAGTGAGAAGTTTTTGTGTTGAACATGTAATTAACTTTGATCAATGTGTATGGCCCCATTTCTTTTTTAGATAAGCAGCAAGTATGGGTAGAAATTGAATTTTTTTGTCAAAACCGAGTGTTGGACCATTGCATAATTGGTGGGGATTTCAATGCGATTTTGTATCTAGAAGATAAGAGGGGGGGAGTATCTAGGAAACTTTAGTCGCAGATATATTTTGAACCTTTTGTGGGGAGGAACTAGTTAATTGATCTTCCTTTGGAAAATAGTAAGTTTACCTGGACTAACATGAGGTATGGGTTCAGTTCAATTGCAGAAAATTTGGACATTTTTTTTATTTTTGGGCAACCTGGCTGCATTTTCATTCACTTTGGATTGCAAAATCCTTCCCTGTCTAGGCTCATACCATTTCCTTGTTCTATTAGAAATTGTTGGGGAGGGATTCCCTCATAGATGCCCCTTCAAATTTAAAAATATGTGGTTAAAAGCTCCAAATCTGTTGCCTCTCATCTCTCAGTGGTGGGGAGAAGTTGAGGTGGTCAAATCTAAGATGTTTACTTTGTCAAGAAAGTTGAAACACATTAAGTATCATTTGAAGGAATGGAAGATTTTAAGTTTCAAGAACATATTTGAAGAGAAGAAATGAATCAAAGGGGAACTTTCAGCCTTAAATGAGGAATTAATTTGGTGGGGTATGGATAATGCAAGATACCTTTAGGAAAAGGATCTCCTTAGCAGTTGGAATGATATTTTTTCAAAAGAAGAGGTGTTTTGGTGTTATAAATCTCGAGAGCTTTGGTTAAATGATGGGGACAAAAATACGAATTTTTTTCATAATTCAACAAAAATTAGGCGTGAAGTTAACAGAATATCAAGTTTGTGCTTGGAAGATGGTAGCATGGTGGAGCAGCCCGACCCTATTGCTGAAGCAATGATTCTTTTCTTCAAAAATATTTTGAATGACTGGGAAGGTTCCAACTTCCAAGCGCAACAAGAGCTTCTTAGTTGTATCCCCAAGTTGGTGAGGGTAGAGAAAATTTGTTATTGAATAGGTCCTTCTTGGCAGAAGAGATCAAAGTAGCATTATTTCAACTACATCTGGATAAATCACCAGGTCTTGACAGTTTCTCTGCTGCTTTTTTTCAACATAGTTGGGAGATTGTGGGACCTGATGTGGTTGAAGCTATTGAGGACTCTAGAGCCATCAATAGAGTCCTAAAAGAACTAAGCAATACGTTTATTTCCCTCATCCCAAAGAAAGAAAAACCGGATAGATTGGAGGATTTTAGGCCTATCTCTTTATGCAACACAATCTATAAAATTTTCGCAAAGGCTACAACAAATAGGTTGAAGGTGTTACTACCAGGTTTGATATCTGAAGAACAAATGGGATTTATGCCAGGCCATTTGATCTTTGATGGATTAATTGTGGCTCAAGAAGCCATTCATTCAATTCTCAACGCACGAAATCCCTCAATGATTCTCAAATTGGATATGAGGAAAGCATATGACAAAGTTAATTAGAGGTTTTCATTCAAAATCCTGGAGGCCTTTGGTTTCTCCATTTCTAGGATTGATTGGATTTTTGGATGGATAACATGCCCAAGGTATTCAATTCTAATCAATGGTTCTCCACATGATTTTTTTAAAGCATCTCAGGGGCTAAGACAAGGGGACCCTTTGTCTCCCTTTTTGTTCATTTTAATGGTGAAGGCTTTGGGGTGGGCCTTTGGTCAAGCGACCACTTTAGGGAAACTTAAAGGTGTGCAAATAAAAATCTCTCTGCCGCCGACCACCCATCAATAGTTTGCAGATGACAATTTTCTCTTGGGGAGAGCAGAGGTGACAGAAGCAAGATCCTTCAAAATAATTCTCTCAAAATATTCGACGGCATCGGGTCAAGAGGTGAGCTCTGAAAAGTCCAATTTTTTTTCTTTTTTGTAAACCCACCTTTGGAAAAATAAATCTTGCAAGTCCTAAAGTTCAGAAAAGGAAAATTTCCTTGCAAGTATGTTGGTCTACCACTGGAACCGGGACAACATTCGGGCAAATTGTGGGATCCCTTGTTGTCTAAGATTGATCATAGATTTTCCTCCTAAAAAGGGCGTTGGCTATCATGGGCTAGCCGTTTAACATTAATAAAATCAGTATTGGCGACGATCCTAGTTTACATGCTCTCATGTCAACCTCTTCCAGGAGGTACGTGTGATAAACTCAATCAAAAGCTAAGACATTTCTTCTAGCAAGGCGGGTCAAAACAGAGGAAGTTTCCTTTGATAAAGTGGGAGAAGGTTTGTAGCTCAAGAGAGGCAGCAAAGGAAGGCATAAAAAATCTAGCACTTCAAAATAGAGCTTTGGGTGGAAAACTAACGTGGCTAATGTATGCTCAGCAAGACCTGAAATGGGTTAGAATTCTAAAAGCAAAATATCTGCAGGATGGCCCAATAAGTTTCTTCTCAAACCAAGTACTTCCTAAATTATCTTAGGTGTGGAACTTTATTTGTAGTTGTCAGGATTTGATAGAAAAATACCTTTCATGGGACTTCGGTGATGGCAGACAAGCTTTATTCTAAGAGGATTCCTAGGGTGGCTATAGTAAAATGTCAAATGTGGAAATGTTAAGAAATATGAAAGAAGCCACAAAGAGGGCCTGGGGCTCTCGTGTTAGAGATTTCTTGGCCTTAGAAGAATCTAATGGTGCACTGGCTTGGCACTGGAAGGATCCCTCACAGTTGGGTTTGAGTGAAGGCGAAATCAAAACTTTCAAAGACATCCTTAGCCAATGGCCCATTTTCCTGAGAGGTGGTCAGGACGTCCTATGTTGGCATGGCTCTCCAACGGGCTCTTATCGAGCCAAGGAAGGTTATAGCATCCTTTCTAAACAACTGGAGACATTGTATGACATCCCTAGTGATTTGTGTTGGAACAAATTATGTCTACCTAAGGTTGGGATTTTCGTGTGCGCTATAGTTTAGGGAAGAGTTTTGACCTCAAAAAGGATTAAGAAATTTGGCATCAATGGCCCTTCAAGATGTGCTCTTTGTAAAGTAGCGGAGGATTCAAGTGATCACCTGTTCCTCAATTGTCCTTTTACCAGACAGTGCTGGGAATGACTTTGTGTGAAGCTTTGCCTAACTACAGTCTCCCTAGGAAACTTAATAGGCTAGCTCAATGGTTGGCCAAGATGTGGAAATGGATCAATTTTTGCTGGCTTTTGGAAACTAAGTCCCTCCTTGTTGATGTGGGAAGTTTGGAAAGAAAGAAATCAAAGGATCTTTAGGGATAGTGTCATGTTGGTATCTTCCTTCATGAATAAGGTAGAAGCTTGTATGGTAGAATTGATGAATTCAAGAGTTGAGAAAAGCCCCAATTTGTACTCTTCCTTCTCATGTTGGGATGTGAGAGTACTCAAGTTGTGGAATGGCTTGAAAGTTCCCACCCAACTTGGGATTGGGGGAAAGACAGTGAAAGAAGAACATAAAACAATTAAGTGGTATCCTCCGGGTGGCAGTTGGTATTAGCTTAACTTTGAATGGGAGGCCAGACAAAATCTGGGTCAGTCGGGAGCAGGGTGTATTATCAGAAATTGGTAGGGTAAGATCGTGGGAAGGTTGGCATTGCCACTCTTGCTGAGAACAAACAACTGGGTGGAACTTCAGGTAGTTTCACATGGGATTAAATTCTGTCTGGAGTTAAATATAAATAATTTAATCATTGAAGGGGACTCTCCTTTGGTTGTCAATGCTTTGCGAACTGGTAAGTTTTAGAAATGGAAGTTAAATGCTTTTCTGGTGGTCACAATGCAACAATTGAATTTGTTTGAGAATTACGAAATCTCCCATATTCTAAGAGAAGGGAACCATGAGGCAGATGCATTATTAAATCTTGGTGCTGATAGGATCTCTCTAAAGGAGGTAAGCAGGGAAGCCCTGGTGGCAAGGTAACCGATGTGGATGGTTGGGTAGGTTCCACTTCACCATGGTGAAGTGGCAAACACATTAGAGTGGGGTGATCAAAAAGGTTGGTTTGCCTATTTATGATAAATGGACGGGTGGCATCCTTTGGCAAGGTGGCGACTATTGCATGAAGGGAAACACATGTTAATGGAAGGCTCTAGAGGAGGTTTTTTTCATCATTGAACGTCGACATGGTGAACTTGTGACGTCCCTCTAAATGCTTCACCAACTACCACAGAATAATGACAGAGCATGGTTGCAGCCTCATTAAATTGTGATCTTCTCTGTTGCAAGCATCACACTTTGTAAGAAATATAAGTAGGTTCATTTTATTAGTTTTAGGAAAGGAGTTGGAAATGAAGGGAATGGTGAATCCAGTGGAGCTTAAGGGATTGAAGAGGTATATTGCATTTGAAGGTGAGGTCTCCACGTTCTGACTTCAACGTCTCATTCAGCACCCAGATTATTTGGTCTTTGTGGCCATTAAATGAATCACAGGGAAGAAGTTTATGGAAGGAGCCAAAGGCTATAGTTTGGATTTTGATATTTCTTCTCAGGTCTTGTCCATATTGTTGGATGTGGGTGTCCCCAAAGGTGAGGCTAGGGTTATCATGCAGAGGTTGTTTAGGAAGGATATGTTGGTTGGGCTCGATCAGGCATTGGCAGTTACGTGTCTTGGGAAGGGCATCCTGCGTCCACAGGACCTTCATTTGCTAGAAGATCCTGATGCTCTGGTTAACTACTACCCATTCTTGTTGGACGTGTCTGGGCTCAAGCTATTGGAGCACAGGAGATTGGCAAACGCAATCGTGGATTTCCTGAGAAAGAAGTTTTGTCTGGTTCAAGTAGAGGACTTGGCTTGGAAATAGGCATTTCGGTGTTTTGCACAACAAAATGTTTGGTGATGTGGGTCTGGTAGGGTGAAATATTCTATTAGTGTTTTTGTGTTCAAAAATTTTGAATGTATGTGTTGTCTTCATTCAGGTCTCGGCTGGTAATGGGTCTAGTTTAAAATGTAAGGTTATATATTTTTGTTGGGTTTGTAGTGGGTATAGCCTTGACAAGGCTTCTGAAGTATTCTATAAATGGTGTCTCTGGTTGCCCTGGATGGGCCGAACAATGTATTTTTTTGCTCATATTATTAGAAACTTTCCTTCTTACTGATCATATATATATATGTATGGTCTCATTTGTTTCTATGTGCATGACCATAAAATATAAGCATATCATCCACGATATTCAATGAATATGTTATTATATTTATTAACAAATTAAAAAATTTAAGTTAAAATTAAAAACTTAAAAGCTTAAAGTTTAATTAAATTAACAGTAAATCAAAATTCATTACAATTTATTTAGTATTTTTAATATTCAAATTTAAATTAACTATTTTTAATATAATTTTTTTTTTAATTTATGCCAAAGTCGTATCCAATTTGAAAGTGTCGAAACTAAATTTTATAACGTAGGGTGTAAGAGCAGTTGGGAGACGATTACTTTGATCGCATCCATTCATGTCCTTTTATTTCTGACACATTAATGCTTTGTATACTTTTCATTCTTGTCAACAAAGTAGAGAAGCTCAGAGGGAATCCCTTGGATCTTGAAATAAATAGGCCCCACAATAGTCTTGATGATCTGCTCCACCGTCTCCATGCCCACCTTCAATGGACCTGATTTTTCCTTTTCATGGTCATACAAGCTCAACAATCATGTCATTTCCTTCAACACCGCCACTTGAAAAAACCCCAAATATTTGAGCCTCCTCTCTTGCTCTGCCTGAACCGTACCCAATACCACCATGCAAACCCACTACTGGAATTATTTCCAAGTTGCAGCTCCCCAAATTGGAGAAGTGGAAGGTCAATACCAGCAAGAGTATGGACGAGCGGATACAAAGAGAGGCAGGGAACACTAATTTTAGGTCATTGGTGTTTATACTAAGAAAATGTTTCTTCTTTCTTTGTTCCTTCCAATATTTTCCTTGTTATTGCCTTGGCAATGCCCTATTCCATTTCTTCAAGTTGGTTATAACTATTTCCAATCATTATTATATTGTATTCCATGAAGCACTTGTTTATTTTAGGAAAAAGATACATACAATGACTATGCCAACCAGTGTTAAACTCCTAAGAGCTTACATAGAACATTGAAGTTATTGATTAAGCTCTCTAGTCTTCTAAAAACTGCGATTGACTCAAAATTTCATAGGAACTGTGATTTTATCAAAAGTACAAGAAGAGTTAAAAAGGAAGGGATTGAATTTTCACTCATTCTAGCTGTATAAATTAAATTGGACTTGCAACTTCACCAAATCAAAGGGGTTATCTATCTCTACAAAATTATCAATCTGCTAAAGTTTCTTCTATTTGCCAATGAACACAATCTTTAAGCCACGAGCAAAACAATAGGAAACATCAATCTCTTTTTGGGTTATAGAATTTTAGTATTATTCCCATCATCATATCTAGCACTGAGTGTTTTTAAATTCTCTTGGAGATGACCTTTTTTTATGAGGTTAATAATACTATAATTGAAAAAGTGGGGCTTATGCTTCTGTTAAGCATAAAAAATCCTACCTTTTAAAAGTAGTATGACTTCCTATGTACAGAACCAAAATATTAGACTTGCCTTATCCTGGTTTATTGGGATAGCAAAAGTAGTTCATATTTCTATCCAAACCAAGATATACATTTGAATTGACTAGATTATTTATCCCAAGTGTTGCAAATGAGAGAGGACTCCACTATAAAAAAATGAATCTCCATATACATAAATCCCCATGAAGTCAAAACACCCTTATAACTAGGCTATTAGAGACTGTTTGATTGCAGATATTCTTTGAGTGCTTTCCCCATTTTCTTGAAGTTTATTTAGTTGCACAGACTCTTCCAAATAAGGAGTGAGAAACCATCTAAGGATTTATCTCCCCAATATGTCTACACAAAATAAAATAAGACAAATAATGGTTTGCATTTAATTTATTT
The DNA here is from genome assembly GCA_007258455.2 of Sequoia sempervirens. Classification (NCBI taxonomy): domain Eukaryota; kingdom Viridiplantae; phylum Streptophyta; class Pinopsida; order Cupressales; family Cupressaceae; genus Sequoia; species Sequoia sempervirens. The sequence continues at coordinate 69,813,995 of VDFB02075321.1, forward strand.
CATTTGTTGCCCTTTTAGATTATCTAAACTATTTTCTGATTAAACCAATATGTCTATAGAAAATAAAATACTATCATACAATTATTTGACATACCCCATTGCACACCTAAAGTGCAATAGCTAGTTTTTATTTATTTTGTGTTAAATTAATTTGAAAAATATAAATGAAGTGTTTGAATTTTTATAATCATTCAATTTATTCCATAAAAAATATTATTTTCTTAAAATCTTCATGAAATAAAGGAGAGAGAGAGAGAGAGAGAGAGAGAGAGAGAGAGAGAGAGAGAGTGTGTGTTATGGAGTGATCGAGCGAGAGGAGTGATAGAGACAATTAGAGAGGGAGGGAGAGATAGTGAGAGAGAGAGAGAGAGGTGAGATAAATAGAGAGCGAGGGATTGGGGTTGAGGGTATAGCATTTATGTATTAGGATTAAGGGTCCAATGTATAGGGTAGAGACTTAAGAATTGAGGGTTGAGGGTTTAATGTACAGGGTAGAGGGTTGAGGGATTAAGGGTTGACAATTTAAGGATTTAAGGGCTAAGGGATGAGTTTAAGGGTTTAAGAGTTTAGGGTTGAGGATTAAGGATATAGGGTTTCATGGCACCTTCAAATTTTCAAATTTGAAGTGCCCATATTGAAAAAATTGTCTTTGCACACTCAGAAGTGCACCTACAAAATCTGCCCTTGAGTGACCTACTTTAGAGGATCACAATTTGGAGCCTGTTGATTTTCATGTCAAATGGATTGTTTCTCTCCATTCTCCTTACATTTATGTACTCCCTTGTTTGATTTTAGAGTTTCAGGATCAGATTTTCTCTTTTTACGAGATCAAAAGCAAATGCAGTTTGTTCTGTTTTACATTTGCATTTCTGATAATGTTTCAAGGTGGTCAACTTTGATCCCTAATATCTTATGATGAATGATGATTCAAGGAAGGCCCTCTTGCAAAAATACTTAGTGTACCTAGATGAGCTTATGTTTCCAGTGGTAGGCCCCCAAAATTTGTTTTGATATTTTTTCGAAGCGGTGACTTTGAGAGCCCTGATTGGTTTTTGACAGGTGAAATTGCAGAAAAGTCCAAGTAGGCAACTTTGGTATTTAATATCTTTCACCTCAGGAAGAATTTTTCCATTTTTTTTGTTGCAATGAAGTCTTAGGTAAAATGGTAACATTCCTACTTAGTTTTAGGATCCTAGGAAAACTTTTGATTGGTTAACTAATCCTTTTCTGACTACAACATGGCCGAAAATGGTCTCCCAAAAAGTTTCAAATTTTCAAAATATAAGGACAACCCATTTCTTGTTTTGGTCTAAAACTTCTACAGCTCCATTTTCATCAATATTGAAGGTCATTTGATACATTATTTTAATGTACTTCTATTGCAGTGAACACGTCCTTGGGGGCAAGTTTACATTGAGGTACCTGATTCTTGATGGCTCGGAAAAGTTTGAGAAAATGGGTTTTCTCTCAATAATTTATTATGGCCACATGCAAAAAATCTTGGTTCCAGGGGTCACCATTTGTGTGCAATGAAATTTCTCTGTTTGGGCCACAAGGGTAATTAAAATTTGCATTTTTTTTAAAGTTACAAATACTTATGCTTAAAATATTTTTGAATATTTTAAACATTATGTAAATATGAAAAATGCATTTAGGGAAATTATAAAGTGCATTTCAAATGTTTATAAGAAAAGCAAGTTTAATCCTTGCTTGTGATTGGTTGAAAGAGAACTCATCCCTCATCTCTGGTTTGAAGCTCTTCTTCCCATTTGTGTCAGTGATCAGAGATGATGGTTTCTTCTTATCACCCATTGCAGATTGAAGTTCCTTCTCCTTCATCAAATTGGTGATCATCGGACATCTATGTTTTCATGAGAAGTGTTGAAAGTAAATCAACGATGAGTGATCGAGTTGTTCCAGTGTCCATCGCCCATTGACAATTGGTAACTTCTCTTTCCAGAACAATTTACGATGGCCTTCTTTATCCGATGGTTTTAAAATTGGGAATTAAATGCAAGTTTAATTCTGGTTGCTCATTTGCTAAGAACTTCTGGCATTTTCACGACATTTTCACAAAGTTGCATCGCATCGTGGAGATAGTGAAATCAAATCAATGATGGATTTATTTCATCACTCATAGCTAGTTGCATTCTAGTTTTCCATATTCTATCAACAATGGGCGATATCATATATTCCTCTATGTCAATCACTAATCAATTTCAGCTTTTCCAATTACATCAGTGATTAGTGATGATGGCTGCCGCGAGTAAATTTTCACAAATAAAATAAATTTTTATTTGTTGCAGTGAAAAATGGCTGGAAGGAAAATAAATTACGGTGGGAAGGTAAAAGGCATTGCATAGGTGATTTATTTTCCCAATTAAATGATTTTAATCCATGAAAGAAAACTTTGGCTGCTTATATTCATTGTGCATCGCTAATAAATATTAGTTTTTCCAAATTTATTAGCGATGTGCGAACATAAATTGGGAATGTTGCTGGAAATTAAAGTGATTATAATCTGAGAGTGAAATCATCGAGTAAATATTTTTGTAAAAATTAAAGCCTTCACTGATGAAAATAAAAACTTTTATGTTGGGCATTTAAATATGTAAAATGTAAAAGGAAAGGAAGGCACATGAAGTAATTTTAAAGTGAATATTTTATTCACTATGCAAAATATTTTGACTAGAGATGAGTTTTTATAGAGAGGACCATTTTCACGTAGTTAGGTGAAAAATGAACAGAGAGGAGGTGAAGTCTTTTCCAAGTGAAGATATTTTCAAAGTGGGTGAACGGATGAATGATGAGAATGACGAGTTTTCAAAAAAGGGAATATTTTTTGTTACAAAGCAAACACAAGATACATGAATCAAAGGGTAAATTAAGCGTGAGGAGCAAGAAAATAGAGAGTAGGTTGAAGATTGTTCTGCAAGCAAAGGAAGTTGAAAATCAGTGAACCTAAATGTGCCAAGTGTCTTGTTTAGATGAGCATTTAGGGTTTTTGTGTTTCCTTAAATGTTGTCTTTCTACCTCATTTTGAGGAGATTATTTTGTAATTGAACACCGAGAACATTGTAGTGTGAATACAAAGCATTTTAGAGTTAAGTTTTAGGATCGGAGTCTATCAATATTTATGTAATTTTGATTACAATAATAGCACGATAATGTTGAATGTTTCAAGTTTGAGACTATTTTACTCTCCTATGTACAGGTTCTACAGATTATGAATGAAACAATCAAGGATTGTCTTATTTGTCTCTATCAATTTCAAATAGATGTGTGGCTCTATTCTTGTTTATTAATTCAAAGAATTAATGTAGGTACTTGAATATGGTTGTAAGTTTGTATTGAATTGAGTGTTAGGATGCTAGTAAGAAGTAAAGGTTAAGGCACAATGCTGAAATACTGTAATGCAACATTTTAGAGCTTCATATACTATCAGGTGTGAAAATTGTTATCAGATTATGTATGTGTTTGAGTTGACTTTGTTCGAAGGATGAGGCACCGATCTAAGTGTGCAATTCATGTTACATGTGTTAGTTAATACAACCAATCATTTTTTAAATCAAATATGAATCTCAATTCATTTGTGTTAGGATTTTAATGAGTTACATCTCTCATTTTTAAATTAGGCATCACTGTAGAGGGTCATCCAAGCCTTTATAGTATTGTGTCTATTAAGAATCTAAAGGGGAAATTTATATTTACAATGTATTTGGCACTTCAACACACAAGTATCTATAAATATAATGAGTGGGATTACCCTCCTAGGTTTAATAGAGCCTGAAGTATAGGGGAGAAAGGGATATTTTATTCACTCTCCCGGTTGTTGGCCATATCAACTTGTTGGGTCTGAATATGAGAGAGTGGCTACTCTTTAGGACTCATTGCATCTGATGATTTGGGAACCAACACATTGGCGACTCTGTTGGGGAGAATTCCATAAATATTTTGTTTTAGACCATTCAGTCAAAGAGTCATTGAATTTTCAAAAATGATCAAAGGACCTACATGCTTGAAGGAGATTGCTGCAATGTTTCTGATGTATTCTTGAAGTCAGGTGCTCTACTGGTGGAGAGAACTCAGAAATGCATAGATCTTGGAAGAAGCTTTCTACTCCTTGAAGATCCTTTCCTCTTTCAAAGAGGTTACAACTCTACATAAATTTCTACATCATCAGAAGAGTTGGTTGCAGCAGTTCTCAAGTATTTTTCTATTGCAATATCTCTCTATGAAGGTTTTCAACAAAAAATTCTAGTTAATATTGTCCCTTATTCAGTATTTGAAGATACTAGTAGAAAGGGAAATGAGAAAGTAGGATATTCTGAAAAGGATATTGAGAAGAAATTAGATGTAGAGGGAATAAATTCTTTATTTGCAAAAATCTATTTCTATCCTAGTTCTCCTTCTACAAGTTGTAATATCATGCCTTGAACACAACCATGTCCTCAAAGAAATTTTTTCACTAGTGAAAGATATAACCCTCTAGATTTCAGTCAAATCCAAGGTTACCCACATTCTGTCCCAAGAAGAATTAATGAATATTTTCCTAAGTTTAGAGGAGGTTTTGAAGAACCAACATTTCAACATGTACAAGGTTTTTTTGATGTAATGGAAGATTGTCAAATAGTAGAGGAAGATGCCATCATGAAGTTTTTTGTAATAACTTTAGAAAATGATGTTGAATACTGGTTTTCTATTTTACCCATGCATTCCATAGATTCATGGCATGAGCTCAAAATGCATTTCATTGATTATTTTGAAGAAGAGACAATAGACAATGATTGCTTGACTGAAGAAAGAAGCCTGCATACACAAGAAAAATATGAAGAGAAATCTGAAAATGAGGTTGAACCTATGTAACTTATTGATGCATTATATTCATGATGTAAAAATATTTGAGGGTGAATCCTCCTATGATTTTCATGATAGATTCATGAAGATTATGTTTGCTATACCAACATTAAATAGACCTGATGAATCAGTGTGTATTGATGTTTTTTGTGAAAGACTTGAGCCAGGTTTGAGTACTATGCTAGCTCATTTGAAGCCCCCTAGCGTTAAATGTTTATATCAATGGCTATCAGTAATTGACGAAATGATACATAAATATGAAAGTAATTTCCTAACTCAATTATGTGATGGTACTTTCTCAAGATTTAGTCCAATAAATGAAAATGGTATAGTAGAAGAGAAGAATGATGCATCATTAGGTGAAGAAGAAGTTGTTTTTGAACAACCTACAGAAGAAATGTACCCAAGAAGAATATTGCAACCATGATGGTCATGATGAAGGCTGAAATGATGAAGATGAAACTGAAAGTATTTTCTCTTCTATGGATTTTGAATATACAGATGAAGAGCATAGTGATTTGAAGAATGCTTATGTGAATTTCAATGTATCAAATGAAAATGATAGAGTATGCAATGATTTTATGTCAGAACAATCATGTGTAAGAAGTTGCAATGAAGAAACAAGTGATGGTTTTAAATTTGACAGTAAAGAAGGTAGCCTTGTTGATTGTTTTTGGAGTATGAATGAAGAAGGAGATATGTATACAAGAGATTCAATGGATGAATCAGTTCAAGTAGTTTCTTATGAGGAGAATGCCTATGTTGGTAATGATGAACAAGGAACCCATTTCTTGTTTGATCTTTCACTTTAGTCTACTCCTTTTTTTTATTCTTTAGTTACCATTGAATGTTGGCATGAGGATAGCATTGAATTAGTTGTACATGCAAGTGAAAATATAGTGACAAATACTGGTACAACTAATGAAACTTTTTATGATAATTTTGGACTTGAAGAATGTGATTGTGTCAATCACATGGATACATATGCAAACCTTTTTACTAGATCTGCAACTCATAGTTTTCCTCATAGAAAGTATGCTTCAGATTTCCATGTTGATGCAGCAGAAGGTGGTGTTGAATATGATACTTCTTGCAATAGTGAATGTGTTTTAAACATTCATTGTGAGGAATTTGTTGCAGAGGTAGTTTTTGAGCCATACGAACCTGTACTTGAAAATTCTTTTTGTGATAAAATAACGAGTGGTGACAATCTTGTCTATGAGCTTGAAGTAGGAAACATTGTTTGGGATGCTGACATTTCTTCATAATGTTATGGTTTGAATGTGGATGAAGATATTATGAATGTTGGTGAATCTTGTTTTCAGAACATTGATTTATGTAATGATCTGATTAAGTTGTGTTGTTGGGATGATAACAAAATCACATGTGATGCAAGTTAGTTGAAATAATTTCAAATGTGTGAGCACTTTTTGCTTCACACACAGAAGGATTTCACACGGTTTCTTAAGGATGATGTCTTCTCTGAGCTTGATCATTGTGAGGGAATCAGTAAATGGGATGAGGTGTTTTTAGATGGTATTGATCACTATCCCCAGATTTTTTTACTTTCCACAGAATCAAAAAATGAAATGAGTGGCAATGATGCAACTTATTTCATTTGGTTGCCATGTGATAGTAAAGTTAAATTCAAAGGCAACCTAACATTTGTCTTTACAATAATGAAGTTACTAATGTTACTATGGTGTGGCAGAGGCAAGTATGGATTAAAAAAGACCAACTCTTTTCAAAGATTGGTGTTTTACAAGGGTAAAAACTGGCATCCGTTTTCCATTTGCTAGCTTGGGGCTGTCAAATGACGTTAAAAGTTGAAAAAATAAAGACTTTGTCACCCAATGTTCTGGGACTTGCTCTGGTCTCCCAGAGATCTGAATTCTTGCTATGCCCACAAGGGGCATACATCCCTAGAAAGAGCCACTAATGGTACCTTTAAATTTTCAAATTTGAAGTGCCCATATTGAGAAATTTTCCTTTGCACACTTAGAAGTGCACCTGCAAAATCTGCCCAAGTGACCTACTTTGGAGGGTCACAATTTGAAGCCTTTTGATTTTAATGTCAAATGGATTGTTTCTCTCCATTATCCTTACATTTATGTACTCCCTTTTCTAATTTCAAAGTCTCGGGATTACATTTGCTCTTTTTGCAAGATCAAAAGCAAATGCAGTTTGTTTTGTTTTACTTTTGCATTTCTGACAAGGTTTCAACGTGGTCAACTTTGATCCCTAATATCTTGTGATGAATGATGATTCAAGGAAAGATCTCTTGAACACATACTCAGTGTACCTAGATGAGCTTATGTTTCTAGTGGAAACCTCATAGAATTTGTTTTGATATTTTTTCAAAGTGGTGACTTTGAGAGGCCTGATTGGTTTTTCACAAGTGAAATTGCAGAAAAGTTCAAGTAGGCAACTTTGGTATTTAATATCTTTCACCTCAGGAATAAATTTTCCATGTCATTTATTGCAATGAATTATTGGGTCAAATGGTAATATTCCTACTCAATTTTAAGATCCCAAGAAAAGTTTTGATTGGTTAACTAATCCTTTTCTGATTGCAACATGGCCGAAAATGGTGTCCCGAAAAGTTTCAAATTTTTAAAATCTAAGGACAACCCCTTTCTTTTTTTGGTCTAAAACCTCTACAACTCCATTTTAATCAAGATCGAAGGTCATTTGATACAATATTTTAATGTACTTATGTTGCGGCAAACACGTCCTAGGGGCTAGTTTACAAAGGATGTACCTAATTCTTGATGGCTGGGAAAAGTTTGAGAAAATGGGTTTTCTCTAAATAATTTATTATAGCCGCATGCAAAAAAATCTCGACTCTAGGGGTCACCGTTTGTGCGCAATGAAATTTCTCTGTTTGGGCCACAAGCATAATTAAAACTTGCATTTTTTCTAAGTTACAAATACATATGTTTAAAATATTTTTGAATATTTTAAACATTATATAAATATGAGGGTATGTGCAGGATCATCATGGAAAAAACAGGCCCTTAAGTGGCAAAAAATTTAGAAAAATCAGTGTTAGGCAACTTGACGTAAAAATTTGAATAAGTTATCTATATTATTTCAAAAATATGTAAGAATAGAATCTATAGAAAATTGAATGTAGTTTCTAAACTATTAGGTTTATTTCAAAATAAATAAAATCTCTTTGGTGAAAATATGAAATTTCAATGCAGTAGTACTTAAATTTCAGGGAAAAAATAAGAAGTAGGTGTCTGTCTGACCACCCTAACCATAATAAAATAATAAAAAAAAATTATAAGATTTTATATATAAGTAGAGGACTCATGTCCAGATGTGATGCATATTTTTTTGTAATTTTTTTCCAAGTAAATAATTAATTATGATTTTTTTATTACAACTTTTAAAAAATATAAAAACTCGTATGTCTAACTACCTTAACTTGGTCAAAACTTCATGAAATTTATTTTTTCTTTTTTTAATCCTGTAGTATGTGAAGCATAGAATGTGACGCATATTTTAGATTCAAAAAATGTGATACCATTTGAAAGTTATAGATGTTTTTCAATCAGCCTATCAATCAGGACTTTACTCGTAATTCTAATAGAAAATAAATAATAATTATTTATTAAATTCAAATTAAAGCATAATTTATATTGGTGGAAAGTTGAGAATCTCTTCTAAAAACCCTTTTCATTTCATCAATTTTGGGTTAAAAAAAAGTCGTCAGCCACATACCCTACAAATACCCATAATATTGCCACTTTTTGGCCCATCATGATCCTACACATACCCATGAAAAATGAATTTAGGGAAATTATAAAGTGCATTTCAAGAGTTTATAAGAAAAAAAAGTTTAATTGTTGCTTGTGTTTGGTTGAAACATGGCAGCATGACTTCACGAAAGAACTCATTGCTCATCTCTAGTTTGAAGCTCTTCTTCCCATTTGTATAAATGATCAGCGATGATGGTTGCTTCTCATCGCCCATCATGGATTGAAGTGCCTTCTCCTTCATCAAATTGGTGATCATTGAACATCTATGTTTTAATGGGAAGTGTTGAAAGTAAATCAGCGATGAGTGATGGAGTTGTTCTAGTGTCCATCGCCCATCGCCAGTTGGTAAATTCTCTTGCCAGAACAATTTACAATGGCCTTCTTCATCCGATGGTTTTAAAATTGGGAATTAAATGCAAGTTTAATTCCGGCTACTCATTGGTTGAAGAACTTCTAACATTTTTACAGAGTTGCATCGCATTGCTCATCTCCATTTTGGGATGGAGCTAGTAGTGAAATCAAATCAGTGAAGGATTTATTTCATTGCTCATCACCAGTTGCATTCCAGTTTTCCATATTCTATCAATGATGGGCAATATCATATATTCCTTTGTATCAATCGCTAATCAATTTCAACTTTTCTAATTACTTCAGCAATTAGCGATGATGGCTGTTGTGAGTAAAGTTTCACAAATAAAATAAAGTTTTATTTGTTGCGGTGAAAAATGGATAGAAAATAAATTACAGTGGGAAGGTAAAAGGCATTGCACAGGTAATTTATTTGCCCGATTAAATGAATTTTAATCCCTCAAAGAAAACTTTGACTGCATATATTCATCGTGCTAATAAATATTAGTTTTTCCAAATTTATTAGCAATGTGCGAATGTAACTTGGGAATGTTGTTGGAAATTAAAGTGATTATAATATGAAGGTGAAATCAGAGGCCCAGGTAAATATTTTTGTAAAAATTAAAGCCTTCACTGATGAAAGTAAAAACTTTTATGTTGGGCTTTTAAATATGTAAAATGTAAAAGGAAAGGAAGGTAAATATTTTTGTAAAAATTAAAACCTTGACTGATGAAAGTAAAAACTTTTATGTTGGGCACTTAAATATGTAAAATAAGTAATTTTAAAGTGAATATTTTATTCACTGTGCAAAATATTTTGGCTGGAGATGAGTTTTTACAGAGAGGACCATTTTCACATAGCTGGGTGAAAAATGAAAAGAGAGGAGATGAAGTCTTTTGCAAGTAAAGACATTTTCAATGTGGGTGAAAGGTTGAATGATGAGAATGATGAGTTTTCATAAAATGGAATATTTTCTGCTACAAAGCAAACACAAGATACATGAATCAAAGGGAAAATCAAGCATGAGGAGCAAGAAAACAGAAAGCAGGTTGAAGATTGTTTGCAAGCCAAGGTAGTTGAAGATCAACGAACATAAATGTACCAAATGTCTTCTTCAGATGAACATTTAGGGTTTTTTTGTTTCCTTAAATGTTGTCTTTCTACCTCATTTTGAAGAGGTGGTTTTGTAATTGAACACAAAGAACACTATAGTGTGAATACAAAGCATTTTAGAGTTAAGTTTTAGGATTTGAGTCTATCAATATTTATGTAATTTTGATTACAATATTGGCAAGATAATGTTGAATGTTTCAAGTTTGAGACTATTTTACTCTCCTATGTACTAGTTCTACAGATTATGAATGAAACAATCAAGGATTGTCTTATTTGTCTGTATCAATTTTAGATAGATGTGTGTCTCTATTCTTGTTTATTAATTCAAAGAATTAATGTAGGTGCTTGAATATGGCTCTAAGTTTGTATTGAATTGAGTGTTAGGATGCTAGTAAGAAGTAAAGGTTAAGGCACAATTTTGAATTACTGTAATGCAACATTTCAGAGCTTCATATACTGTTAGGTGTGAAAATTGTTATCAAATTATGTATTTTTTTGAGTTGAGTCCATTCCAAGGATCAGAAACTGATCTAAGTGTCTTATTCATGTTACATTTGTTAATTAATATAGCAGTTGATCATTTTTTAAATCAAATATGAATCTCAATTCGTTTGTGTGAGGAGTTTAACGAGTTACATCTCTCATGTTTAAATTAGGCATCACTGTAGAGGTCAGCCAAGCCTTTATAGTATTGTGTCTATTAAGCATCTAAAGGAAAAATATCTGTTTACAGTGTATTTGGTACTTCAACACACAAGTATCTATAAATATATTGAGTGGGGTTACCCTCCTAGGTTTAACAGAGCCTGAAGTGCAGGGGAGAAAGGGATATTTTATTCACTCTCCCATTCATTGGCCATATCAACACATTGGGTCTATATATGAGAGAGTGGCTACTCTTTAGGACTTATTGCATTTGTTGATTTGGGGGAACCAATAGATTGGCGACTCTGTTGGGGATAATTCCATAAATATTTGGTTTCGGACCATTCAGTCAAAGAGTAATTAAATTTTCAAAAATGATCAAAGGACATGCATGCTTGAAGGAGATTGTTGCAATGTTTTTGATGTATTCTTGAAGTATAGTGCTCTATTGGTCAAGAGAACTCAGAAATGTATAGATCTTGGAAGAAGCTTTCTGCTCTTTGAAGATCTTTTCCTCTTTCAAAGAGGTGGAAACTACATAAATTTCTACATTATCAAAAGAGTTAGTTGCAATAGTTCTCAGGTATTTTTCTATTGTAATATCTTTGTATGAAGGTTTTAAACAAAAATATCTAGTTAATATTGTCCCTTATTTAGTATTTGAAGATACTAGTAGAAAGGGAAATGAGAAAGTAGGATATTCTAAAAAGGATATTAAGAAGAAAATAGATGTAGAGGGAATAAATTCTTTATTTGCAAAAATTTATTGTTGTCCTAGTTCTCCCTCTACAAGTTGTAATATCATGCCTAGAACACAACCATGTCCTTAAAGAAAGGTGTTCACTAGTGAAAGATATAACCCTCTAGATTTTAGTCAAATCCAAGGTTACCCACATTTTGTCCCAAGAAGAATTAATGAATATTTTCCTAAGTTTTGAGGAAGTTTTGAAGAATCAACATCACAACATGTACAATTTTTTCTTGATGTAATGGAAGATAGTACCAAAAGAGAAGATAGTTTCAGAAGAATTAGTCAAACACAAGGAGAAGGGGATGGTGAAGTATAAAAAAGAGGGAATGGATGGAGAGTGAGCATTGTGAGGCCTACCCAAAGGAATGCAATTCTCCATGTGAGGTTCTTAATAACCCTTCGGACAATGAGGGTGACACTTAATCAGAGGGAGATTGTTATCCCCTCTCCCTGGTACTATTGACGAATCCTGATAAAGAGGTGGTGACAGTTTCTCCAGTCCCACCATGAATAAAATGTGGGTGAATATCCTCTGAGTTTGATGACTCAGAGTGATGATTGCACCCTATTTTTGTTTTTGATGATACCATTCTCTTTCTGTTAGGATTTTCCTATTCAACACTCATGTGATTTCTTGTTTCATGTGCTAAGGTGGAGTATTTTTGGGCTGGTATGTAGGAGAAGTTCTAGACTAGCTAACCTTGGTGGCATGTATATTGTATTTGGACGATACACAAGTTTTTGTTGGAGCTGCTATTGGAGAATCTTCTTTGGTCAACAAGGATGCAGATTCAACACAGTTACAATAAACTCTATTTTTCAAGGAGCTGGCGTGTCTTCATTTAGGGAATGTGGAATGTGGTCTTTTACTCTTCCATTTTCCTAAAATGATTGCATGTAACAAACTAAGAATATCTCGAATTCTGGTGCAAATGAAATGAAATTTAAATGTAATTAAGCCTGATACTCGTTGCTCCATTATACTATAAATTGAGATTTCAGGGCTTATTATGGAGAGGTCAGATTCTAAAGTCTTAATAGGGTCCTAGGTAAAAGCTAAGTTTAGAAAGGGCACATAGGATATAATTCTAAAGTAGGCTAGTATTTTTTCTTGTATAAGAAGTCATGTATGTAACCATCTTAAATGAGTTTTATAGAAATTACTGATATCGAAACAAAATGTCATTCAAGGAATTGATACCATCCTATGTATGTTAATTTCAAAGTCATGAATGAGAAATACTAATGGTCTTATCATTTGTCTTCAAATATTTCATTTGAATGTATTACTTTGTTTTCAGCTTTAATTCAAAGGATTAATTAAAATGCTTGAATAAGGTCATAAACTTTGTAAGGAATGGCTTAGGATTGCTAAGAAGTAAATGTTTTCTTGCACAGTGAGTTTTTGTAAATGCAAAGCAATATGAAAATAGTTTGTTTCTCTCCTAAACAAGTAATTTGTATATTACTTATCCTTTTGTGTACTTGAATTCATTGCTCCAATTGATTAGACACTAGTTATTTTGTCAGAAACTCTTGCATAAGATGAACAAATAGTGTTCCTGGCTCTAGACTTCTGAGAAGATAATACTTAAATAGAAAATCTCTCCAAGGGTAATAGAAGTGGAATTGATTTCAATTCCTAGTAGATAGCTAATCCTTCATCTGAAAATCTGCCAAATCTTCAATGAAATTGATTTTATCTACTATAAAAGGAATTAATCTGTGTACAAATGTGTTACTAATTGATTATATTGCACGAAAATACAATTAGTATTACCCTCTTTGGTTTCACAGAGCTTGAAGTGGAGTACAAACTTTAAAATTCTATGCTCGTTGTGTTGGCCACTGATCTAACAATTCTTGATCATAGGAGTTGGCTACTTCTTAGAGGAGTGTTCGGTTTTGCTGGAAAGATCACCAACAAGATTGAGTCTATAGGTTTTAGGTTATAGGGTTGAGGGATTAGGTTTGAGGATCTAATGTATAAGGTAGATGGTTGAGAATTGAGGATTGAGGGTTTAATGTATAGGGTAGATATAAGGTTTAAGGGTTTAAGGTTTGAGGGTTGAGAGATTAGAGTTGAGGGATTAGGATTGACAAATTAAGTGTTAAGTGTTGAGTGTTGACGGTTTAGGGATTGAGGGTTGAGGGATTAATGGTTAAGGGTTTAAGGGTTTAGGGTTCAAGGTTCAGGGATTAAGGTTTGAGGGTTGAGGGTTAGGGTAGAGGGTTTAAGGATTTAAGGATTGAGGGTATAAGTTTGAGGGTTTAGGGTATTGGTTTGAGGTATAGGGTTGACAGTTTAAGGGTTTAAGGGTTTAAGGTTTAAGGGTTTAGGGTTTAGGGTTTAGGGTTTATGGTTTAAGGGTTGAGGGTATAGGATTGAGGGATTAGGGTAGAGAGGGAGGGATGGTGGGAGGGAGATATGGAGGGAGAAGTGAGATAGAGAGAAGGAGAGAAGAGGATGGATGGAGAGAGAGATGAGGGTTGAGGATCCAATGTATAATGTATAGGGTTGAGGGTTTAGGCTATTGGGTTGAGGGTATAGGGTTGAGGGATTAGGGTTGAGGGTCTGATGCATAGGGTAGAGGGTTGAGGGTTTAATGTATATGGTAGAGGGTTAAGGGATTAAGGGTTGATGGTTTAAGGGATGAGGGTTTAAGGGTTTGAGGTTTGAAGGATGAGGGTTGAGGGATGAGGGTATAGGGGTTTAGGGTTTAGGGTTTAAGGTTTGAGGGCTGAGAGATTAGGGTTAAGGGATTAGGTTTGATGGTTGATGGATTAAGGGTTGAGGTTTGAGGGATTAAGGGTTGAGGGGAGAGGGTTTAAGCATTTAAGGTTGGTTGAGGGTTTAGGGTATTGAGCTTGAGGGTAGAGGGTTTAATTGTTGAGCATTGAGGGTTTAAGGGTTTAATGGTTGATGGTATAAGGTTGAGGGATCAGGGTAGAGATGGAGGGAGGGAGGGAGGGAGAGATAGAGGGGGATCCAATTTATATGGTAGAGGGTTGAGAATTAAGGGTATATGGTTGAGGGTCTAATGTATATGCTAAAGGGTTTAGGGTTTAATGTATAGGGTAGAGGGTTGAGGGTTTGGGTTGATGGTTTAAGGGTTTAAGGGTTGAAGGTTTAAGGTTTAAGGGTTGAGGGATGAGGGTTGAAGGTTGATGGTATCTGGAGGAGGGTTAGGGTTTAAGGTGGGTTGAGGGTTGAGGTTTTAGGGAGGGTTTAAGGGTTTAAGGGATGAGGGTATATGGTGAGGTTTTAGGATATTTGGTTGAGGGTAGAGGGTAGAGGGTTTAAGGGTTGAGGGTTGAGGGTTTAGGGTTGAGGGTTTAAGGGTTTAAGGGTTGAGGGTATAGGATTGAGGGATTAGAGTAGAGAGGGAGAGATGGGGGGAGGGATAGATGGAGGGAGAAGTGAGATAGAGAGAAGAGGAGAGGAGAGAGAGATGAGGGTTGAGGATCCAATGTATAGGATAGAGGGTTGAGAATCAGGTTATAAAGTTGAGGATTGAGGGTATCGGGTTGAGGGATTAGGTTTTAAGGGTTGAGTGAATAGGGTTGAGAGTTTAAGGGTCGAGTTTAAGGGGAGAGAGAGGGGGGAGTGATTGAGTGAGAGGTACATTATAAGAGGGAGAGGGGAGATAGAGACAATTAGAGAGGGAGGAAGAGATAGTGAGGGAAAGAGAGGTGAATATGATTCACAAATAATCCTTTTCTAGTGAATATGAGGCTAATTTCTAGTTAACACCATCAAATCTTCACTCATTAAGTGTAGACACATAAATTTTTCCATGTCCTTACCATGGCCTAGTTGACACTTCACTGGGGACACCATAAGCCATTTTGTCCTAATCCCACTTCTAATCCCACCTTAATCACATTTCTAAAATTAATTAAATAAATCCCTTTATTTAATTAATTTCCCCCATTCACATGCCTCACATAATTCAAATTAAATATTTGAATTATTCCCTCACATTTAATCCCTTTATTTAAGTAATTCCCCTCATTTACATGTCTCGGATAATTCAAATTAAATATTTTAATTATTCCCTCACATAAATCCCTTTATTTAATTGATTTCCCCCATTCACATGTCTCACATAATTCAAATTAAATATTGTAATTATTCCCTCACCTCTCACCACATTCAAACAAGTGTCACATGCTACATCTTCCACTTAATCCCTTCACATGTCAAATTAATTTAAATAATATTTTATTTAAATTAGGTCTCATTTATTCTCCACTGCACACTTGTCACATGACTACAACCTCTAATGAAGTGGGAAACCCTAATCAACCCTAATCGATTTGCATCATCCATATCATTCAACATAACTTGCAATCTTGTCCATCCATTCAAATCATGATTTTTCTATAAAGAAAACCCTTAAAAAGCCATTTTTGGGGACATATCATGCATTGGAGTATTGTTATGTTGTAGGAATGAGCACCCAACATTCCTCCATTATCAACCCTTCGAAAGCTTGCATTCTCATGTGAGGTTGAGAAGATCCATGGAGGTCAATCAAGTCTAGTTTGAGAATCGGTTTGTATTTCCTTTATTTGTTTGTATAATTTTCAATCTAGTTTGTGCTTCATGGTGCTTGATATGGTTTATTTAGTTTGTTGTTTTCAACATAGAACCTAATTTTTTTCCCCATCTACATTAACCATATCAACTACAATCTATAAATATGATTCACAAATAATCCTCTTCTAGCCCAAAGAAAAACCTCTTTCAATAGCATGCAAAATAGCAAGAGCCTCCATAAAATTATTAGAATGATGAACCTTATAAATAGAAAATAAAAACACCACATCACCATTAAAATCTCTGCTAATACCACCAATTCCAACATGTCTAGGATTCCCCCTAGAAGATCCATCAGTATTTATCTTCATAATCCCTTATGGGGGAGGACTCCACCAACCCTCTCGATGAACCTTCTTGACCTGATGAGGACCACTACTAGTAGAGAAATTAGACCCGCTACCCTCCATAGATTCATCACAAAGGGAAGATCACCTAGTTCCACAACAACTGAAAGATCACATTTAGCTAAAATAGTCTCCTGAATCTTGTTGAATATCTTCCTCCATAGAATATCCCCGTCCTGCTTCACATCTTGAAAAATCCTTCTATTTCTCTCAAGCCAAATGTGCCAAATAATAAAGGTAGGGACAATAATCCAAGCAATTTGAAGAAAAATCATCTTAGCAGGGGGTCTCCCCAAGCTCTCCTAGAAATCTATAAAAGAAGAGGCATGAACACAGTGGTGTCCCAAAACTCCCCACTAAAAGAAAATGTTTGAAGTATCCTCCTCACAATTATTGCACAAAACACATATGGAAGGACCCTGGAAACCTTTTTTCCATAAATTTTCCCAAGTAAGACATCTATTTTGAACCACCAGCCATAAAAAGAAATTACACTTAGGCCAAGAAAAATTATTCCAAACCTGCTTCCACCAAGGGACCCCAACCTTTCCAAACACCTATTTGTCCAACTCCATCTACCCAACAACGACATAAAATCTACCCTTCATATCAAGAACCCAAGCCAAAATATGTTTGTCTCGAAGAGAACTGCACATTCTACCAACCAAAATACTAGCAAGCTCATGCCTCTCCTCCTGAGTACTTCTAGGAGGCCACTCCTGGGGATCCTTCCAATGCCACACCTCCACCTAACCTAGGGTCTGAAGATTTTTTAAGTTTTCCACCTTGCACCAACCAGCTTCCATCAAGCAATCATAGAGAGATTACAAATAAGGAAATATAGAAATAATAGGGGAATAACCATCCTATGAATCATACTAGAAGAGGGCTTTTGATCCCTTATTGCAGATCCAAAACAAACCATCCTTAATATACTTAGCTCCTTTTTTGAGAGTATCCCAAATCATAGACCCTTTCCCTTGGAGACAATATTGGGGAAGGTTAGAAGAGTTCACCCCATTGAGGTACTTATAATTGAGAATTTTAGCGCAAACCTAATCCTAACAAGTGAACCAGCACTAATACAACTTAGCAGCTAAAGCTTGTCCCATCAAACAAGAAGACTTATGACCACTAACCAACCTCCTATTTTGGCTTGCAAATAGATTCCCACTTCACTAAACTCCACTTTGAATTGAGAAGATTTCCTGCCCAAAGGAATGATGAGTGAGGGAATCAAACTCCCTAACAAATCTGATAGGAGCAACTTGCACAAAGCATTGGTAAATAGGAAGAGATTGGATGATGGATTTGAGCAAAACCACACAACCCGCTGAAGAGAGCCACCTGTGAGTCCAATGACTAACCCTCCTATGAAATTTATCCAAGACATCCTTCTAGAAATCTTTTGGATGAGGACCCACAGTAAGAGGAATCCCTAAATAAACCAAAGGAAGAGTTCCAATTTGAAATCAAAGAATCTAAGCAATCCTAGACTAAATAAGTCGAGGAGTATTTAAAAGGTAAATTGAAGACTTGTTATCATTAATCTTTTGACCAGAGGCCATCAAATAAGCATCCAAATCCTTCCTTAAATTCATAGCTTCATTTATTTTGGTCACACCCATTAAAGCAGTATCATCAACAAATTGAAGATGGGACAAAGGCAATAACATGTTACCCCAACACCACCACTGAATCAATCCTTGACCAACACAAGACTTGATAAGCCTCCCCAGCCCCTCAGCCATAATGATGCATAGATATGGGGACAAAGGATCTCCTTGTTGAAGACCCCTAGAAGCTTCAAATAGATCTGAAGGCTCCAAATTGATAAGCACCAAAAAGGAAGTACAAGTCAAACAACTCATGATCCAATCAACCCACTCTCCATCAAATCCTAAATCTAAAAGAACCTTCTGCAAGAAGGCCCATTTGACTCTATCATAAGCTTTTGCCATATCAAGTTTGATAAACATAGCCTTGTCCTTAGATATTACCATAGAATGAATAGCCTCAACAGTTATAACTACCCCATCCAAAATTTGTCTACCTACCACAAATCCCCCCTGCTCATTAGAGACCAAAGAATTGAGCCAAGGATTATGCCTTTCTGCAATCATTTTAGTAATAATTTTATAAACCACATTGTAAAGGGAAATGGGACGAAACTGATCCAAAGTACAAGCACCTTGCTTCTTCAAAATAAGAGCAAGAAAGGTGGACTTCATGGCCTTCAACATTTCTTTATTCCTTTGAGACACTTGAAAAACCTCCAAAAGACCCCCCTTGCTAATCTCCCATAAAACTTGACAAAATTCAATAGGAAAACCATCAGGACCTAGGCTTTACCTTTTTTCATTTGAAACACAATAGTCTCCAATTCCTATAAAAGGATAGGCCATAAAAGAGACTTATTCATCTCATGAGAAACCAAAGAAGGAATACAAGAAAGAATAGAATTTCCCTCAAAACTCGCAGGGGGAGAGTCCTCAGTAAAAAGAGCTAAAAAAAACATGGAAGCCTCCTGGGAAAAATCTGCTTGAGAAGAGAGTTGAACTCCCTCAAAACAAACCAGAGAGCTGATAAGATTACCATTTCTTCTTGCAGCCACAAAGTGATTGAAGAAGGTCATATTTCTATCTCCCTCCTAAAGCCAATCAATTCAAGACTTCTACTTCCAAAAGATATCCTCCCTCAATTCCCATTCCTCAAGATCCCTAGAAGCCATAGCCTCTTCCCTACTCAACTCAATCATGATACCAAGGTCATAAATTTGGTGGGTGATAGAATCCAAATGAGCCTAAGCTGTCAACTTATTGTGATGAAGATTCCCAAAACATTTAAAATTCCACTTCTTAAGTCTATATTTCATAAACTGCAATCTCTTGACAAAGGTATACATAGTTGTACCATAGGCGAGTCTCCCCTTATGCCGCCATTCAATCATCAACTCATTGAGTGAAGGATCACATAACCACATGAGTTGGAATTTGAAAGGAGGATTCTCATGGACTTTGAAACGAACAATTGAAGGCTTAATTGGTCAATGATCCAAACCTCTCCAATCTAGGATCTCAAAGCTAGTAGTCCACCTATCCCCAACTTGAAAACATGAGAAAAAAAACCTATCAAGCCTCTCATAAATAGTAGCATCACCACACCTTTGACTGTTCCAAGTGAAAATACCATTATTAGGTTTCACATCAATAAGGTTCAACCTAGCAATTTTGTCAATAAGAAGTAAATCAGCAAGGTAAAGCTTAGCAATACTCCCTCTCTTCTCCTCTAAACAAGAAACAACATTATAATCTCTGGCCATAATCCAAGGATGCCAAGGAACTAGAGAGAAAACATAACTAAGATGATTCTAAAGTTGGGACTTACCCATCAGATCAGTAGGAGAATAAACATTAGTGAAAATACAAGATTCACCAGACTCTAAACTAGTAGCAATCATAGAGATAGAAGAATGACTTGAGATCCAGCATAGAGGAAGTACCTTTCTTAGATCCCATAAACAAACCACACCTCTAGAGCTACCAAAACCACCAACACACTGACAACACCCATGAGGCCAAACACTAGAAGCTCTATTTAACATTTCATCCACTGATATCTTAATTTCCTGAATGAAGACAACATTAGGGGAATGACAACCAATCATCTCTCAAATATATTTTTGTCTAGGAGTGCTATACAAAACCCTTACATTCTATGAAATAACAATCATCTATGGGGATGAGAGAAATGAGAATCCAAGGTTTTTACCAACCTAGATTCCACCAGAGTCTCACCCATCAACTTAACCTTCTCAAGGTCTTTCTTGCAACCCACCTTAGAATCTTTCTCTGGGGGGGCCTTTTTAAGAGCCTGTTGTTGCAAACCCAAAGCCTACATAGTCCCGCCTTTCTTCCTTGAATCCAAAGGCTCAAACACCTATGAAGGAGAATAAACTGCCACAACTCTATCATCCTTCAAAATAGAAGATCCATCAAGAGTGAAGGCATCCTGTTGCTGAGGAAAAACATGCATTTCCATCTAACCATCCTCCATCTGACCAATGTCTATCTGACCAACCTCCATCTGACCAACCTCCACCTGACCAACCTCCATTTGAACAACCTATATGTTTTCCCTAGTTGAGTCATGATTCCTAGTTTCTTCATCCTCTGGAAAGACCACTTCCAATGAGCTAGTACCAATAGGAATCCCAAATGGAATCCCCTCTTCCTGAACCAATTTATCCAAAGCTTCAAACCAATTAAAATCCCCATCACCTTGTTTATCCTTAAGAGTTCTCTTCTGACCCGTCCCCTTATTACAAGGCTTAATGTGAACAAAGCCCTCCATATTTGTAGCCCTGTCACCATAGGATCCTTTCCCCTATCATTCTTAGGAGCAGTCTTAGAAGAGGCATTTTTTGTAGTAATTGCATGGTTAATCTGAGGGAATCACCTTTACAAATTCCCATATTCATGACAAACACGACAACCAAAAAGGGAGAGTTTCATAATCGAGTTGTTGAATCCAAGAAGAGGATCCAAAACAAACTTCAATAGAATCAAGTAAAGGATGGTTTAAATCAACTTCAACATAAATTTGAGCATAAGAGATTACCATTTTGTCCAAAGTTTGTTGGGCAAGTCCAGCCAATTTACCAAGTAGTTGGGCTATCATATGCAAAATATTGCTTCTCCATAATTCCAATGGAAGCTAAGGTAGACGAATCTAAATTGGAACCCATGTAGGAAGTTCTTCAGCAGAGTTTAAACCCTCATGCCATGGTTTGATAAAGAGCCCAATCTAATTGTAAAAATATGGGCCACCCTCAAAAGCCTTATTCCTAGCCGCCATGCACGAAAAGAAAACTAGAAAATAGTTATTGGCAGCCAATATAATCTCCATATCACCTTCAGGATTCCAAACCCTATGTGTCCAAGATTCCAAATCTAGTAAAGAAAGACAAAGCCCCATGAACTTGCAAATTAGAGCATGATTTCTCAAGTAATTAACATCCTCTGCTATAGAATTCAGTTGAATCACCAAATTAGGAAAATCCAAGCACCACTCCAAGTAGTCGTTCACCTTTCTAATTATGGGAAACCCCGCCATTGAGGAAGCCCCTTCCCCATTCTAGTTTCTTTTAGAAGACTCCATAACCAAAGAGGTAAATAGGCATGAAAATAAGGCCCATGAGTAGAACAACACACTGCTTCAGAACCAGTAGCAAAGAAAGAATCCAAATAGAGGGATTGTAGACCCCCCATGCCCAAGAAGAATGGTTAGAAAAGGAGGCACAACACCACCCACAGAGGCGCTCACACCTCTGCAGTGACCACACTCCAACCAAAAAACACTCACAACTTTACTAGCTGCACAAAGACCCCACAAACTAGCACAAAACAAACCCACCCACACAAAGAGCACACCTAGTAGACCCTGCAACAGAGAAAGAATGCACATGCAATGAGAGAAAGCGGTGTGCAGGCAACGACCTGCTACAGGCCGCATGCCTCCATCCACACCTACGACACCATCCGGATCTTCTCATCTAAGGTTCTAAAGTATTAAGAATAAGAAAATGTTTAATTTTTATTATAGAATTATTAAATTTTAACAATTATCATATAAATAATTACAAATCATTGGCTTTCTAAGAATTGAAACTATGGATTATGCTTAAGAGGTATTTAAGAATGTTATAATGAAGCAAATAATTAGTTATATCCACTAGAATAAAAGGAATAATATGGCATAATACTATCTTAAGTAAGAATAGGAAAAAAAACTCTTTAATATAAATTTTTGGATAAGAAAACCCCAATGGAGAGCTTAGGGTGATAGATCTAGATGTTGAAATGATTACATAGCATACAAAGTTTGAGTAATTTTTTTAAAATATAATTGACCATTCTATTTTTTTATTAAACATAAGAAATGGAGTTTTCTTATTAAGAAGTTGTGGTATGCAATAGCCATTGACCATTCTATTTACAATAACATTTTTTTTCAAATAGTCAAAGTTTAAATAATAAAGATTATAAAGTATCATTTTTAAAAAAATATTAAATCTTAAAATTAACAGATTTATTAAAAAAAAAAAAGTAATTTTTACATCATTATTAATCTTACTATACTTTGATGAAATATTTTATTTTTTAAATATTATCTTGATAAAAAAATATCAAGTCATGCTGG
Source organism: Sequoia sempervirens (assembly GCA_007258455.2). Taxonomy (NCBI): domain Eukaryota; kingdom Viridiplantae; phylum Streptophyta; class Pinopsida; order Cupressales; family Cupressaceae; genus Sequoia; species Sequoia sempervirens. Next base: position 69,836,628 of record VDFB02075321.1, read on the forward strand.
AATGATCAACTCTCACATGATTATTAATGTTAAGAAGTGATTTACAATTGTAATAAAGAATGGAACATAATGACATACATGTGTAAATAAAGAATCATATATTTTCTTTTAAACTTAATAGTCATTTACATGCAAAAATATTAATATTGAACAATAAATATAATATTAGTAATGTTATTCAATAATAAAAATAACTCTTAGTAAAATATAAAATAAATAAATTAAAGTAAAAATTCAAAAATAAATAAATAATAAAATAAAAATAAGAATTTCTACCATATAAATTATCCAATGTCAATGACAAGAACACATAAATTCTACTGAAATTACAATCCATCATAAACATTGATTAACATTGTTTGGACCATTAATATTAATCATTCAATTTTAAGAGTTTTCATTTGTAGCAGTTAAAAACTTTTTTCACTGCCCTAGAAATAAGATCGTAGATCTTTATCTGTGAATAGCAAATATATATCGCTCTGTTAGCTTTTCCAATTCTGACTTGACACTGGTATCAGCGCAGGCAATTATGTGAAAATAATGCTTGAGATTTGCAGAGAAGAGATTTCCAACGCAAACTTTTAAAACAGACAGTATAGAAGGAATCGCATATTATCAGGAAAAATAATTTTAATGAGAGAGAAGAACAAATTTGTACGCAGCAGTAGCAGTGAACCCTGTCACCGTGAAATTGTTTAAACATGGAAGCACAGAAGAATATGACAAGGCAATAAAACATAGAATAGTCTCTTAACAAGGCATGGTTTCTATGCCAAAATAACTAGCAAAGCGTAAGGCCGTTTTGATATCAACGTTGCCACGGTTCAAAGTCTCAAGGAAAACATAGTCTTCCGAAAGTAGCGATCGAACACCAAAGACGGAACATGTTTGAAGGTGGAGAGGAGCAGTGTCCATGAATTTGTCAAGCAACGCTTGTCTGCCTTGATCGAAGCTTGGGCGACGCCAGTTGAAGATTATCCTCAATGCTCTACTTCTCTCGGCAACGCATCCCATGCATTTGGGTCAACAACCTTCTCAAACTCCTTCTCCGGCACACCATTCAACAGCACCACAACGGGAGCGCGATGGAGTTCTCTCAGCAGGGAAAAAGCACCTACAAAAACAGGGCCCACAGGTTCGCGCTTGTCCTTGAAATTGCAAAGAAAGGCGAGAGTTTGGATTGTGGGCATGGCCTTCACCAATTCCATATAATCTTTCATGCACCCTCTTGCATCAAAGTTCACATGTGCCGCAGTGATTTTGGGTAGTTTTGATCCTATAATTCTTAGCTTTGCTTCACCCATCCTACGCTTCTGCTCTGTGAGGTCATGCCATCCAAGAAAGTAAAAGAAGGCAAAATCTAATTCCAGTGGGGAGGTCAACGTTGCATACGCGTCCAGCTGCTCAATGCCCGATATGAAGTGGAATCTGGCATGCTTGAGGCGGGGGCAGGCCTGCAGAAAGGCCGCGTGGACATGTGGCTGGTTGAACTGTTGGGAATCGGGCCAATAATATTCCAGCCTGGGGCAGTTCCTCCCCACAATGTCTGAAGTCACCAAGGCCTCGTGCTCTCCTCCTCTCACATACCTCCGTTCCGAGTCCACTTCCAGCCATTGCAGCTGCTGCTGAGATGAAAGAAACTTGTGGAGGAAGTAGCCATGCGCAAGAATGTCCACCACGCGCGGTGTTCCCGCATAGAGGTCGATTTCACGGTGGGTGGAGAAGGAAAAGTATCCCAAAATGGCGTCCACTGTTTCCTCATCGTATTTGTGGTGGCGGTGAACGTCATAGCAGAAACGGAGGCTCACGAGGCGGCTGCCGGAGAAGTGGGTGATGAGGCGGTTGCAGATGGATGGTGTCACGCTTTTGAAACACGACATGTCCACCCTACGACGCTGCTCGTATAAATTTTTGGCCTTGGATGCCACACCCCTGCAACACAACATAAAGTTTGCAACATCTTTCAGAGATAGTTTTTCCCCTATTACAATGATTATCTCATTCGGGAGCTCTGACAACTTCATACAAGTACGCCTTGACCTTCTCCTTCCTTCTCTGAATTCGCTCATCCCGCACAAAACCTGAATAAAATCATTCATGTTGATTTCAAGCTTCAGAATCATATTATGCAATTTACGAAATTTGCAATTTAAAATTGAGAGCAAGTCTTAATTCATGGGCGGACTTAAACAGCACACATTAATCCTCGCGTGGGCCCCTTTTTATAGAAATTTATATTATAATATTAAAAATATATATTGATAGTTAAATAGCTGCCCCATATATATATAATTTACAGTGTTTGAGTCAACAGCCTTAGGCCATTCCAATACATACATTTCCTGCACCTCGCTTTCTTCATTTACTTCTATCCCCACCCTTAGCTACTATCCAAAAAAGTTACAATTGGAGACTGGCCAGACCAGCCCCAAACTATCTACAGACACATACTAGCAGACCTATTTCGCACATTTTGATTACAAATCAAAAAACTTCATCGATACCTAGGGTTTTCATTAACATTTATATAATAAAAATATAAATATAATTAATGATAATAAATTTTCACAATCCATATTGCTCTGGAATCTGTTTCTGGATTTGATTGTGTTGAAGCTTTTTTCATTAAAAAAACTATTACATTAAAAATATAATCTCAAATATAAATATATAATATTTTATATAAATATATGATTTGATCCTTAAGGGAAACAAAGACAGTCTGTTGCATTAAAAAAAGATGTAAGATGTTAGTGTATGTTGTTTAAGCCTACCCTTAATTTAGGGTTTTTCCTATTTCTTAGAACAATGTTTTTGGAATATATATCAGTAAATAGAGTACATTTAATCCATGAAAAGAGAGAGAGTGCTTATCTGCAAGATGACCACCCTTAATTTAGGGTTTTTCCTATTTCTTAGAACAATGTTTTTGGAATATATATATCAATAAATAGAGTACATTTAATCCATGAAAAAAGAGAGAGTGCTTATTGCAAGATGACCACCCTTAATTTAGGGTTTTTCCTATCTCTTAGAACAATGTTTTTGGAATATATATCAGTAAATAGAGTACATCTAATCCATGGAAAAAGAGAGTGGAAAAAGAGAAAGTGCTTACAGATTTAGTTCTTGAAATTTGACTGAGTTCAACACTTGTTACTTGCCTGATGCTTTATTTTTACAAACTGTAGAATTAGGAAAAAATTCAGATGAAAGCTATGAATCAATGGTATCAACCACCAAATACATAAAACTTAAACTCTAAAGATCATAATTCAACAATGACTCACAAATGAACATAGAAACATAAAATAACAATGCAATAATACCATAGTTCATATTCCATGGTTGAATCACCTTCATTGCTCTTCTCCATTTTGCTTTATATGCTAGCTTGCCCTCAGATTTGTAGTATGCAAGAATATCAAAGATAGTGGTTGTAATTAGTCAATTAGTGTCAAAATGAAAGGGATAGATCTCTTTTATAGAAAACCAAATTTGAATGAAGGGCCAAGATTAGATGATGGAAATCAATGGATGAGATTGCTTTGAGAAGCAACAAAATAGGGTTAGGGCTAAAATAGGGTTTAGTTAATGATGGACGGTGGAGATTAAAAGTTAATAAAACCTTATGAAGGTTGAGATAAGAGATAAGATTTGGCACAGATACAGAGGTGGTTAAAATAAATTAAATGGCATCAAGAAAATTCATCCCAACAATTCACGGCACAAAATTCACTGCCATGACAAATTCATCGCAAGAAAATCTCACTACCAGCAATTCACCCCATGGAAAATTAATCGCAAACTTTTAATGTTATGAATGTCGGGGTGAATTGAACCAGCATAATGTGATGAATGTGGCCATGAATCGATTTATCATGGTGGTGAATTGTTGGTTGTGAATTTTTCTAGAGCCAAATTAGGAGAGATAGTGAATAATTAAATAATAAAAGCAATTATTAATTATAGAAGAAGAGAGAAAAGTTGAATTTTTAATAAAAATAATTGGAAACAATTATTTAATTAGAAAGTGAAGGAAAAAACAAATTAGTAAATAATTACTAGTGGAAGGGAAATAATCAATTAATTATAATAGGAAAATGTCAATAAATAATTAAATAAATGAGAATTTATTTAATTAATCAAAAGAAAAATTAATTAATTAAATAATTAAATTATTTAATTAATAGAAGAATATGATTTTACAAAATAATTAAATAATAATAATAAAAAATATTTAATTATGTAAATGAGAAAATGTGAAAAATAATGTTTGCATGTTTGTATTTGCCAATTAGAATATTGGCTTATCAAGTTACAAATAAAATTCATTAATTTAATCTATCTTACATATTTTTGAAACAAAGAAGTGGAATTCTAGAAAATGCAAACCTTATAAACAAGAATGTATGCCATAACTGAATTATATCCAAAGTTATTAGTTTTTTCCCAATCTTAAAATAGCAACACACATCAAACCTTTCAAAAACTGTCCAGTACATGCAATCCTACTTTTCAAGTTCTAACTCACACTCTTGTCTCTCTATTTAATAATTTAGCTCAAATTTCTGATAAATTATAACTTACTAAATATAAGAAGGAAATTCTTTTGATGATAATAGGATTGTATTTAGAGATTTTTATTTTGGATATTTAAATATTTTTTTATCATGATTGTAGAAATATTATTGTATAAACAAAATATATTTTTAATTTTTAAATAAACAAAAATAAAATAATTTTTAAATAAACAAAATAAGATAATTTTTAAATAAATAAAATAAAATAATCTTTTATATTAATAAAAATGGTTATTCTAATAAAAATAAAATTGTTTAAATAAATACTAAAAAAAAATTCTTTAAATAAATAATACAAATAAAATTATTAAATAATTTAAAAGTAAAACAATATAAAATTTTATATTAATAAAATGGTTATTCTAATTATAAAATAGTAAAAAAAATTAAATAAATCATTTAAATAAATACTAAAAAAAAAATCTTTAAATAAATAAAACAAATAAAATTCTTAAATAATTTTAATGTAAAAAATATATTTTTTGTGAATAAAATAAATTTTAAATAAATGAAATTAGTCAATATATTTATAATAATATTTTTTCCACAAATCTAGAAAATTCAAATAATAATAAAAATATATAAAATTATAATGAATAAAATATATTTATGTGGTTCCATTTGTTTCTATATATATGAACATAAAATAGAAGGATATCATCCATGATATTGGAGGAATATGTAATTATATTCATTAACAAACTAAAATTTTAAAGTTAAAATTAAAAACTTAAAAGTTTAAAGTTTAATTAAATCAAGTAAATCAAGATTCACTATAATTTATTTATTAGTTTTAATTTTAAAATTTAAATTAGTTAATTTTAATATATTTATTTTATTTTATTTTCTTATTTTGTGTTAATTTAATTTGAAAAATATTTTTAAAGATTAAAAAAAAGATTGTGTTTGAATTTTTATAATCATTCAATTCATTCCACAAAAACATATTACTTTCTTAAAATCTTCATGAAATTGTTATCTATGCTTAAAAAATAGATCTACACCTCAATATATAAGCCCCCAAACTCTCTAAATTATAACTATCATCTTCTTAAGTCATGCTACAAAATTAACATATAGAAATATTAATAACCATGATATTTTATTATTATTAATTTCATATAGAATTTTCTATATATAACAAAAAATAAAGCATCCCCACCATATCTTCACTCATATTATCTATCCATATGAGAGCAAGGAAAAATTACCCTATTCCTGTTTTTGAAAATCATGAGTGCTATTTTAAAAACTCTATATGCAAGGAGGGGGGAAATTACATAGGCCCCTCCTCATGGCTTGAAACATTTATTACATTTTTTATCATGTTGGCAAGCAAAAGAGTGCATTCAATGTCATCCTCACATGCATCACAACAACAATACACATGCATATTAAAATTGACATTACAAAATAATTTTATCTTTATTCCAATAACCAACTTCCTAATGGTTTGATGTACTCTACAAATATTATCACTCAAGTCATGGAAATGATTGGATTTTCAACCAAAATACACCTCCACTTGATGTTTAACTCTTGATATATCATCATAAAATAAATATGTTCCTACATCCATTTATAATAAGTATACACAACTTAAATATTTTCACATGAAAGATATTGTCTTCACACTAATTAATTTAGATCCAAATAATATTAGACATTGCTACCATAATTATCATGAAGGGAGAAACACCCACCTCCTTTACACAAATAAATGTAAATCCCAACCTCAAATCCATGTTGACAGTCTCCTTTCTCGAAATAGCATATATGAAGTCTCCTAACATCTTCTCCCCTTCAACTCTTTCCTTCTCCCCATTCCCCTCTCCCTCCCCCTCCCACCTACTCTAGGTCTCCCACACTTCTTCATCTTTATCATTACCAAAGGAAGCTTAGCCATTCTTCTAATTTTTAAATAAACAAAATAAAATAATTTTTAAATAAGTAAAATAACTTTTTATGGTAATAAAAATTATGATTCTAATAAATAATAAAATAGACAATAAAAAATAAAATTATTAAATAATTTTAAAGTAAAATAATATAACATGTCTACGAATAAAATAATATTTAAATAAATAAAATTATTCAATATATTTATAATAATATATTTCTTTTTACAAATTATATTTAGAGAATTTAAATAGATCATAAAAATATATAAACTTATAATGAATAAAATATATCAAAAATATTTATGCTTCTATATACATGGGAATAAAATAGAAGGATACCATCCATGATATTCAAGAAATATGTTATTATATTTAGTAAAAAACCATCATTTTAAAGTTAAAATAAAAACTTAAAAGTCTAAAGTTTAACTAAATTAATAGTAAATCAAAATTGATTATAATTTATTTAGTATATTTTTTATTTCTTTTTTTAATTTTTTTTGTGCTAAAATTAACTTGAAAAATGTTTGTAAAGATTAAAAAATGTTATGAAGTGTTTGAATTCTTATAATCATCTAATTCATTTCATAAAAAAAATTACTTTCTTAAAACCCTCATAAAATTGAATAGATCCACACCTTAAGATATAAACCTCCAAACTCTCTAAAATATTACTATCATATTCTTACTTGTCATTCTATAAAGTTAACGTATTGAAATATTAATAACCATGATATTTTATTATTGTTAATTTTCATTTGGAATTTTTCATATATGATAAAAAGAAAAAAAATTCCCACCATATCTTCACTCATACTATCTATCCATATGAGAGGAATGGAAAATTACCTCATCCCTCCCTCTACCAATCATGGTTGCTATTTTTAGAACTCTATATGCAAGGAGAGGGGAAATTACATAGGCTTGTTGAACACCTAGAATACTGAGGAGGGTGAATCAGTATTATCTAAAACCACTTAAACATTTAAACATTCATTCCACATAGCATATTCAATTTGCAATAAGAAAGGAGAGAAATCAAAAAAATCACATAACACATGGACATTAGATTTTTACGTGGAAAACCCAAGAAGGAAAAAACCACGGTAAGGATTAGCTCACAATATATTATAACTGGTTATAAGATATTATAGAAATGCTCACTACAGGTTGACTCACTACCCATAGAATAAAGAAAATATATAAGAGAGTAGTGGGACACAATTGAGATTTGAACAATTAGAATTGCATCTACAATATGCATGATTTACAGTTTCATTGAAGCTCAATACATAGACTTTATACACTTCACACTAATTTTCTCTAACACTATGATCTGCTCTACTCCCACATTACATTCACACAATTTGCATAAAAAATACTTGTACATTCGCTATCAACATCATCCAACACCTAAATGATCTTATACTTATATACATTTCATCCCCAACATCAATTAGGTTAACCTAATTAGATGTATCAAGCAAAATATAACTTGTTGGCTCAACATTCAATATTACACACCTAGCAACTTAGTACAAAACATGTAAAGAATCAAAATAGGTTGAGGTGGACCTATAGTAGAACCCTTATAACATATCAACACTTCTCAAAACTCCATAGCACCCCAAAATACTAGGTTGGCACCTGTGAAGACTAACATCAAAGATCACCAGATGATCAATCACAAATGGTCACGCGGACCTCCAACCTTCATGCCACTTGGAGCACAAACTCTATTGGAACCTTTAAACACTTAAATGAATCTACAAGACTAGATACCATTCCACAATGAAGTGTGCAAACTAATCAAAACATACACCATGTACTAGAAACCATAGTCACTAGTAAACCAGATGTTTTGTCATTCATAACTTCTTCACCAGAGGAAAAATAATGTGAATCTATATTTGGATTCTTCTAACATCCGAAAAAACTACATTAGAACCACAGAGTAAAATTCTTCAATGCAGACTAATAGGGACCAAATTATCGGATGTCTTGTACACTAAAATACCTATTCTGACTTAGTCAATTCTCCAGTTCAACTATCTACACGAGATCAAACATTCTTGCAACTATGCATTGTATTAACATTTTAATGAATGCTCATGCTTCACCAATTGGTCTGCACATCGATCTTCATACCAAATCATAATGTTGACATCAATGCCAACACTATATCTACATACTGTGCAACCCATGCTCATACTCATGCTCATGTTGCCAATAGACATATCAATGATAAAGTCTTTAATATTTCAGCAATCTCCACCTTTATCATTGATGAAAACATGCCAAAATTTCTCTCCAAAACTATTCTCCCCCTTTTGACATCAAGGGAAAAGGGTGCATACATATGTTATGTTCTTTTCCCTCCCTTTGACACATATCTTCTCCCCCTTACATAACTTACATGATTTTGCATGTATTAGGTTACACAAATACTCACATACTCATGTGCTCCCTCTAATTGATATATACATGTATACAAGAGAGTAAAAAACTGAAAAACTTGACTAACACCCCCTAAGAGTGTTATCCAACAAATTCGATCAAAATTTGCATTGGAAAACTTTCTCTTAACATCTACATATATACGGTGAAATATGACTATGAAATTTAAAATGTATAATAGGAAAATAAATATACACCAAAAATTAGAAAAATTATTTGACACTTGCAACTTCTCAAGGTGTGCTTGACTATCTTTCTTTCCTTTTTTCCCAACCTTTCTTGGCTAGGACAAGCATGCGGTTCTGAGTCTCTAACTCAATAAGAAGTTCTTCACCATCATCTAGAGTGTCGGGTAACATATTTAACTTCATTTCTTTGTCTGCACTCAATAGGGCAGTGGAGATAGGTGTGAATTTTGCATTTACCAAATCCTTGAGATGTTCAAACTGCACAATTATCTTCTCTTTTTATACTTGCATTTGGAAGAACTGCTCATGCAAATTCTCAATTATCGTCCTTACGCTCCCATCAATATCTTTTGTCAAATCATAGGAACCAGATTCCTTATCAATTTGGGACTCAATGGAGTCCATATCATCCTTAATACTTTTGGTGGATCTAGGCCACTTCATACAAAATTGGAACAACATCTTGGCTTTCACAACACATAATTTTACACATCTGTGAGATTATCTTGAAATTTACTATGTGCAATGGCACAATTCTTTCAATGTTTTTGTTAGTGGTTGCCAATTTTACTCTGCACTAGTGAATGTAACAAAAAAATGTTGGTGGTCCTAACTATCATATCATCGCAAAAATAAAATCTTTAGATTTTGCAAATAGTTTTGTGAATTTCTTTTTTTTTTAAATCTACATATCCAATATTTGATGGTAATTTTTTTTCTAGATTTGGTTTGTTCCTGACATCTTTTGCTAGCATTGTTCTTCCTTTTAATTTTTCTTTTCGTAAATTCTTATCCATAATGTAGAGAAAACTTGGCCAATTATAATTTTGATGGTTTTAAAAATTAAGTAGGTGATATGATAAGAAAGTGTTCAATTTGAATTTTTTAATTCCCATTGTGCAATTCTTTGATATGAAAATGTTTTTTCAATATTTTCATGTGGCTCTCTAAAAAATATTGTTGGAAAGTTCATCTCTTCTGCATGTTTTTCTTGAAATATTAGAGGTTTTTTTCCTTCTACTAGTGCAATTTCAATGATTTTGTCTTCTATACAATGTATAGTTCTTGACTTAGTAAATCCATGTATTAAGGTGTCTATTTGCATTTCGATGTTATTGGTATTATCATTTCCATTGTCACTATCACTATAACTTGATGAAGAGTTAGTAATTACAATCTGTTCTTTTGAATGATACAAATGCTCATGCCAATTTTTGTTCAGTTTGACATTTTTCATTTTGTATAGTTCTTTTTTTTACACAATTCATAAATAAATAATTCATAGTAACATTTGGTCATATTCTACCCTTTCAGTATGCATTTGCATATTGTAAGAATCTTTAATGCAATAGAAATTGTGCATATTTCATTGGTTGAGTGTAGCAAAACTGTTTGTATAATGTTCATGGTTGTTGGCATATTGATAATAGTTCCATTTGGACCTACTTGAGATCTCTTATGTCCTAGTTACCAAATTTGCACAAAAGCAATTCAAAGGGACATGATTCTTTTTTAAAGTTCAAAAAGTCTACTTGTGTATTATAGTGGCTTGTTTTTTTGAATATGTTCTAGTGTTGCATATAGTGGTTTTTTGTTTTGTTGCAATTTTCGATTACAAAAGTTGCATATTTTTTCCCAAATAATTCCTTTCGCCTTTTGAAAAGCAAGTCATCTATTTCTTTTGTTTCTTTGCTTAAATTTATTACATTTTTTTTAAAAAGTAGTTGGCCACAAATTGTGCATACATGTTGAGGTGTGTCTTCTATTTTTCCATGTAATATTCTATTGGTGTTTTTCTTTTTCTTTTGGAATTGTCTATGCAATGCATTCTAGTTTCTTTATATATTTCTTGTTTAATTTTACGAAGTGAGTTATGGAAAATTTCAGTCAACTCATTTGTCTTTTGTGTAGTGTTTCTAGTCTCTACATGTTTAGTATTTTGAATGGATTGTTTTATTTTATGCAAGCTAATCTTTTTTTTTTCTTTAATCATTGTCATTTTTTGTGATTCTTCTATGTAAATGTCATTTTTATTATTATCTCTACTCCACATGGCATATAATGTGTATCCATGTCACTAACTTTGTAACACATTATATTGTATAGTTTTGTTGGTTTGACACATTTGCTTGATATTTTGTACAAGACATGTTATTGTTTGTTGGCCAAACTTTTATTTTTATTTCCAAAATGTAAGATAGCCATTGAAGGCAGAAATCACATCATTCAATTCCACTTTGTTCAAATGGGTTTCCAACTTTTGTAATAAATGTTTTCCAATTTATTACATCATAACTATTCACCAAGTCATAGTTGAGACATGTTTCAAGGCAATCCTTTGCTACTTTGTCTCAATGGAGCATTGCATTGCAAAATATTGAGCCATGTATCATCTCAGACATTCACTATCATATTCATTATTTGTCAAAATAGCTATACTCTTGAAAAGGTTTTCACCATAGTTTGATATTGATAATGTATTTTTACATAGTTTGGACATTGTACCTATTGAATTTTCCTGTACAAAAAAGAAAATTGAAGTTTTTTTTTCTTGTTTACTTTGGTGAGAATTTTGTTTTATTGGATTTTTCTTTTTCAGCATAAGTGGTTCAAAATATCCATTACTAGGATTTTGATCATGAAATAGAATAGATATGTAGGTATTTATGAATTGTCATTGAAATACAAGTATTCTCTTCCCCTTGCTAAATACCAAATACATATTTGAATATCTAACCATTTACCTAGCGATTTAATGCAAAATGATTCTCCCCAAAGGCTAGAATCATTATAACTTGGATTTGGAAGTGTAGATATTCAAATTTGTTGCAAACTGTAGACATGAAAAATTGGTATCATGCATTTAATTAAGTCATATTCATCCATTCATCAAATAAATCAAGTTTATTTGATTAATCTCTAAAGTCCTCCAATTAAACTAAATAAATCCATCTTTAACACTAACATCATTCCCTTTAGCTAAATAAATCAAAATATTTATTTAACTAAGTCTAAATCACTTTCCATCTCCTTTTGATTTATTTTAATCCATAAATCTAAGTCAAAAATTCAAATCACCTAATCTTCACTTAAGTTAATCAAATCATGATTAAGTTTAAATCTAATCCATGTCACATCCTCTATCTTTTCCCACTTGCAAAAATAAATCATTTAATTGATTTATTAAATATTTTATTTTCCATCAACATGGCATAAAAGTGGAATATTCCCCCCTTTCAAATCTCCCTCTCAAATGACTTGTCCCTTCCAACATAGCATTAATTCCCCTCTTGCATGTCCCCCACTTGGCATTTAAGACCCTTTCTTCTCCCTCCAACAAGCCAACTTTCAAATTTTAAAAGGCCACCTAATGTCATTTATTGGTACATTCATCAAAACATGCACATCTTTGGCCTATTCACATGGTGACAAGTGGCTCCTTCCTATTGGTTGGGTTTTTGTCCCACATTCATCCCTTTTTCCTCTTCTCTCATCCAATTCTTCTATAAATGGAGAGGTTATCCTTCATTCTTATCATCCACAACTTCATGCAAAGTTACTCTCTTCAAATTGAGAGATAATTTTTTCCATTGTCATAGCATTGCATCTTTATCATTTGAGCTTGTCAAGGGTTGGGAAAGGGTCACTTTTCACACCAAAGTGACACCAATCCACTATGGAATAGCTATACATTGTGCTTCTTTTATGCTTTCAATTAGTTTGTTTTGTTGTTTTTCTTGTGAGGCATGATGTATTATTTCATAGGAGTATTTGTAGGTTTGCATAGCTTGAACTAATCCCCGCTAATGAGTGCTGGAGTTTAGACTATTTGCAGATTTATGGTGCTCACATAAAGGTGCTAGAAGGAGGATTATTTTATCTGACTTCACTTGTTTTGCATGAATACTAAGCTACTTGTTCAATTTCATCCTCAAAGTTGAATAGATCATTATGTAGAGTAATAAGGTTTTTGTGTTTTCTCTTGTGAACCCTAGCTGAAATCTATAGATGAACTAGCAGCTTTAGAACTTATGTCTCTAGGACTACTTTTGTCCTAAACACCATTCTGCTTCTGTCTTTTACCCCTGACAAAATCCTTAATTGGGGAATTCTTTTTGTTAGGTTGAACAAACTGCATTAAGCAGGCGCGTCGACCACTAGGCATAATTGTTCAATACTTCTTAGTACCTAGTGAATACTTCATGTCCGAACTGGTCGCATTTGCAATACGGGATTTCCTTGAATGCTTTGTTTGCAGTAAATGTTCACTTAGCTGATAGTAAATAATAAAGGCACGCCAGACAATGAAAAGTAAAAAGCATATGAAAGCCTCAGAGGCAGTGCTTGGAGACGGTTTGTATAGGCGGTTGTTGAGGTTGGGGGACTCCAATCTAAGTTACACTGGTTTTGTTCATTAAATCTGTGTTTCTTTTATGTATTCGCATCTTCTTCTTAAGGTAAATTTCAAAATAGTTCACGTATCTGTATCTTCCCTCGCATACATATCTACCAAATCAATGGTAACAATATTATCTTTGATACTGTCAGCTCCTCTTAGTGTATGCTAGGTTCCTTATGATATTTATTGCTCATGCTTTCAAATCATTGTAGATACCCGTGATTTATTTTCTTCCAAATCTGTCACCCTTATCCCAACATGTCACGTCATTAATGCTAACCATCTGAGGCTGAAGTTGTTGTGGTGATGAGTTACTCGACTGCTTGTTGTGTATCTTATTATTATTTGAAACAAATGTATATCCATCATTACTTGATTGCTTGTTCATGCCAAGGAGCACTGTAAAATGCTTTTTTACAGAGACGGTAAGTACTGCTTTCATCGCTGGCCACATTTGGAAAAGTTGTCATGCCATCATTGTTCGTTATAGTGAATTTTGTTGCCACATACAATGAGTCCCAACAATACATCCGTGAAGCTGGTAAGTTGATTAAATTGCAGTATTATTTTGATGAAATTGCTTTTGAGACTAATAGTATGCAACATTACGTAGTAAAAACCTATGCAAGTAAATTGAAGTGTTCTATTTTCAGCAAAGTTTTTTCTTTTGAAAAAGAAAACTAAAATGCTTTGATTACAACTTTAGCCATTTCGTAATGACTATCCGTGACTCTTCTCCTATAATTAATTAGGAACGAAACCTGTGATTAAGAGAGGCATATGTTTTGGCAGATTTCTCATTTCCATCATTAATGTTGCTGTCTTTTCTCATTAATATGGCTATTTCTCATCGATATTTCTTTTCTCTATATTTAATTTCATTATCCTCATTAAGTGACTAACTGTGCAGAGTGGATGTATAGTCAAAAAGCAGGCATCGACCTTTGCTTGTTCTCTCCTTTGGATTGGAACGACTTTTGAATCCTACTCATGATTAATATTACGGCATTAGATTGTTGAGCAGGGGTATTTCTTAATCCATCGATCTACGCATTTATCTTGCAACATGTGCGTTTCAAAATCCTAGGTCTGTGTATTTATCTCCTAATCAAATATTGCTTGTGTAAGCTGATAGATGTTTCTTGTGATACATTGCATCCTTTACGGAAGGGTACATAAATCTAATTTAGGCACATCAATCTAATTTAGGCGCACAAAAGTCAAATATGAATAGGTGCTGCGAATTGAGTCTTAGAATGTGAGAGAATGGTAGGTTTTTTAGTGTGTTTTAATGAGAATAAAATCTATGTCAAACAGTGGGTAAGATAACGATAACATAGACTTTCTTTTCAATTTAATGTAGTCTAAAATATGCAGTATCTATCCATACTTTAAAAGCCTAGTCAATATATTATTAGAAAGACAATGCGTGGATAAGGTAATGGGACATGTGAAAAATGGTTAGCAGTCTTAGAAACTCATATCCTACGATCATGGAGAGAAGAAGAAATGTTTGCACAAAATCAGATACCCATTCATCTTTGCCATTTATGCTCAGGTTGTTTCCACACATAGTGAAAAAAATTTGATTGGGTAACTAGTACTAAAATGTACAACCATTACGAAGGGATACGTGTTATTGAATGGATATTCATTACTCAATTCTCTTGATCCATAATGGATTATTGATGTTCTCTTACTTTCAAGTGTCTAGTCATAATAGCTATTCATTTCTAAAAAAGTAGTTTATCTATCTTTTTTTGAAAAGTAGTTGAGTTAAAGTGGTTGTGATTTAAAGTGTTTGCAGATTTGGGTGTCATAACAATTTCCTTCAATAAATATGTGCATACTTCTAAGATGGTGATTTTTTGTTTAATCGTTGATCAGAATGATGTTTACATAGAGTGTCACAAAACTGCTCATAGTTGGGTTGTTGTCTTTCTTTCTCATAAATGATAGTCATATTTAGTTGGCTAGAGATATTACCCCATTAACAAAGTGTTATACACTCTTTTGAATGATAATCATTATTTTGAGATAGTTAATGTTCGAGCTTGTGATGATGCTATCGAGGGATTTGTTCTTTGTGGTTGTTTTGTTGACTCAATACCTCTAGTAATGTAGATTATGTAGAGAGACTTTGATAAGGTGGAGAGTGACTCTAATAAATGTGGTACCCTTCCAATGCAATCAATATCAAAGCATGATTCACTTATAAATCCTCCTTTTCTTATCATGATCATCCAAATCATTTGTCCTTTCAATTGAGATCGTGTTATTGTTTGAAGTTAATAATAAAAAATAAAAAAATATTTTGATCCTCACATGATTGTCTTTTGTTTGATAGGAAAAGCAAGGAGGAAGAATTTTCATTCGCACCAAAGACTTGCAACGTTGGAGCATTGGAAACAATCTTGGACAAATCTTGGAGTTGAAGAAAATTAGGCATTGGCGATTGAAGTTGACTAAGCATTTTTAAATGCTTTGAAGATCTTCCATTCTATGCTTTAGTTTTCTGTTTTAAATCAACTCACATCTTCTTGGGGCTCTAAAAAGAACATTTAATTTTTTTCTACAAAGGAGTTCAGAAAGAACTTTAGGACAAACTTACTAGAGTTGGTTTTCGGATTTAACAATTGAACAAGGGAACTTTCATATCTTGTTTTGGTGCTTTAAAATGAATCAAAATCATTGCTTTGTGAACTTAAAATGAACAAGTGTTTCTTTGTTTTGTAATTACTTACTCAAAGTAATATCATCGAAAGGACGTATGTGCTTTTCTCGCACCTTATGATGATCTTGAGAATCAAAAGGCCTTTTGATGATCTTAATTTGGGTAAAGTAATTACCTCGACATTTCATTTTGGGATTAAAATTGAACAGAACATCTTGCGAGTGTGAGTGGAACATGTTGCGTGTGTTCTCCCTTTGTTTCTAAATAAAGTTTGATCGAACTATGAATATGTTTGCTTTCTTTTGTTTATCTTAGAGGGCCTGCCTTGTGGGAAAAAGTACTCACCCAAGGGAACAACCCAACCTGTAACACACTAAGGCCAATTGTATTTTCAGTCAGGATATAAAAGTGGGTACTAGAACAAAGGCCAGTATCACGCGGTTCGTCCTGGTGAGAAGAGAAGCAATCGTCTCTTGTCACATGGGTCAATCTCCATGAACGAAAAGTCTGAATTAAAACCCTTGTGTAGAAAAGCCTAAATCCCTATCTATTTGTTGGTGCAAGAAGGGTCGATCTAAAGTCGCCCCACACTTTTATGGCTTTTAGTAGAGATGGAAAGTATACCATGGGAGATTCATGGGTACTGATGCTTGGTTGCCCTAAAAGAAGTGTTGAGCCATGGAGGGGAGCCAGTGGGGTCAAGCATCTAACCATCTGTTGAAAGTAGGCGTAGCTGGACTTGTCCAAGTGGGGACCCAACAAATACTTTCTCAAATATCTATAGGGTTGTACTTGTTATTAAAATCAAGACACTTTGCTTGATCATAAACACTAGGAAACAAACATTCAACATTTGTCATCAAATTTCAAACCCCTTAGGAGGAGCAAATACCCTTGAACGAATTCACATGCTTCTACTTTCCCTTGGGATTTATGTCCTTAGAGGTTTCTAGGCATTTGGAATCCATCTCAATTTTCTTCTCTAAAGGTCAACATTAGGTAACTCTTGCTTTGATTTCTCTGATTTCCACATGACACACTTTATGGGATGAGAAGAAGTTAAAACATTAGACATCTAGTTCCAAAACCTAATCAAGAAGTGTTTGTGGTAAAATGAAATCATTAAGAAAAGACCAAAGATGATTAAATCCCACACATGCGTCCCAAATGATTTCACTCAAGATCAAGATCAAGAAACCAAAGGTAAAAGCTCTTAGTCTAAAAGATCACCAAAGCATCTCTCAATGCTATACGAATTCAGATGAAGACTACTTTTTAATTTTTATAGAAAAGCTTCAAGAAACAATCCTAGTTTGTACTCATTCTATTATTGTCAAAACCTAGATCTTTTTAGGGAGTTTGAGCATCTTGTTTAGAGAAAAGCTTGTTCTTCAAAACTAAGGTCTAGTAAGAAAGTGTCTTTTTAGGTAAACCTAAGATCAAAATCAAACCTTCATCCATCTCTGAACATCAAACCAAAATCATCTCATCATCAACTCTTTGAAAATCTTGGAAAAATCCTTCATGTTAAACTTTGGGAAAATCACTTGAAACCAATCAAAATCATCTTGTTTGATTAGATGTGTGTGGATGCATCCTTCTCCACATATTTAGTCAAATTATCAAACCTTGTGAACAAGTTTATCCCTTGATAACATCCAACATCTTGGGGTTTAGGAGTTCATGATCCAAAATAAAAAAACCCAATCAAAAAATCATCTTGTTTGGTTAGGTGTGTTTAGATGAATCCTTCTTCACTTAGTCAAATTAGCATCTTGAAAATTCACTCTAGGACAACATCTAACCTCTTAGATTTTATGAGTTCACAAATCAAAATCAAAATCTAATCCCAAATCAAAATCAAACATCAAATCCAAGTCCTAAAGTTTAACATATCCTTCAAGATTTCTCAAGAGTTCTAGACCATCCATATCATCCACCCTTCACATGTTTCACCATCATAGCTTTGATCCTTAAAAAATCCTAAATTTTCTCTTTTGTACCTAAAAGTTAGATCAATCCAAAGAATTAGAGATTCATCTCCCACATTCTTAAAAATTGATCCCTGTTTTATGGTGCAAACTAGATCTCAACACAAGAGGAACATTGAAGCCAACAAGGAAACATCTACTTCGAGTGACTTGAGTCAAACCGCTCTCAAAATGAATCCCATTGGGTCTGGTAGTCTTACAATTAATCTTCCTCCATTTTCACAAGACCATCAAGAGGAAGGTGTCCAAGTAGAGGATCTTACCAATAATCCCTTTGGAATGTCACAAGAGGAAATCACCAAAATTGTTCAAAATTTGAGAATCATAAGATTATCAACATCATGATGAGACTCAATCCCTCACTATACATGCTCAAATTAGCAAAGCAAGGGGCTAAACTTGCTTCCGATTTTGATGTGATCACTATTGTGGAACCATATTTTGGGGTCATGCCCCCAATTTCATCCACACTCCCCATCTCATCTACACCTCCATTTCAAAACATCACTCAAAACATTCTGCAAATCACATCATCCATTGCTCCAAACTCAACCCACTGTTAACAAGGGAAGCACATTTCTTAATGCATTGCAAACACACCCCCTCATAAACAATCAAGATTTGGATGTGAACACCATCTTGGGAGAGTCCATACCCCAAAATCCATCAAATCCATATGTCTCTCTCACCTTTCATGATCCAATGCCCCATCATCATCATTTCGTGCAACACCTCAAATTTCTCTCCCCATAACCTCACAAGGAGAAGGAGATTTATTTGGACTAGGGGGAATCTTTGACACTACATCTTCATCATTCACTCAAGGGAGTATGCCACTCACATTTCCACCACTCCCACCATTACCATAAATATCCACATCACGTCTTGGTCTAGGGCTTCCCCCTTTACCAAACATCAATCAACAAAATCAAATCAACTCTTCGATCATTAATCAAAATATCATACCAAATCCTTCCATCTTGTCATCCACATTGCAACAACAAATGGAAACCATCTCGATAATGCAAACCACCACCATCACATCATCAACCATTCTCCAAACATCTCAAAACATGGTCTCTGAAGGGCCAAGCACATCAATTGCACCATCCACCACTCAAACCCCAATCATCAATACAATGGTGCCTATCATCACCACAACAAGCAACATTCCAAATCCACCTCTACCACCATCACCACCAAACTTGAACACATAAAACCAATATAGTATCACATTGCAAGAAGCTCAGCAAACTACCTATCACAAGGCACTACAACAAATACAAAACTAAAAAGTTGCATAGCTAGCCACACAACAAGTGCTACAAGAACAACAAGCACAGTAGGCTACACAAGCTTGAGCCTTATTACAATAACAAGCACAACAAGTAGCCCAAGTTGCTCAAGTAGCGTAGGCTACACAAGCTGCACAAGTTTCCCAACAAGCACAAGCCCAGGCTCAGGCACAAGCGAAAGCTCAAGCCCAATAGCAATCTCAACAAGCACAAGCGCACACACAAGCACAAGCACAATATCTTGCACAACAACAAGCAACCCAACAACAAGCATATCAACAAGCACTAAAAAAAATACCAAGAGTAGTAAGAAGCATCCCAATTAGCAACCCAACAACAAGCGTTGTTGGTGCAACAATAGAAACAACAAGCTTAGCAACAGGCACTATTAGCTCAACAACAACAGGACCAACAACAAGCGTTGTTGGTATAGTAGCAATTGCAAGCATACTTGGTACAGCAGAATGTGCAAGCACCATCCATCAACATACCAACCAATCCACCCATCCCACCAACAATTAAACCACCTCAGAACACTTTCATCCCACCCCCTGATCTGAAAAATGATGTCACAACACAAATCAAATCACTCTCACAACAAGTGATTGACCTTCAATCAAGGTGAACCACGAAAACACCCAACAACTTGTGTCCTTATCTGTTCGACAGGAGCCTTGTAATGAAACCATTCTTGAAGGGATTAGAGATCCCCAATTTTGACAAATATCATGGGACAAGAAACCCTGAAGATCACATCAGGGAGTTCCAGGCTCATTGCATGGAAGTCGCATATGACGATACCTATCTGATACGACTGTTTCCTAGAAGTTTGGTTGGCCATGACATGGAGTGGTTCTCTCATCTTCCTCCTGGAAACAAGAAGTTCCAAGAAATAGTAGATGCATTCATCAAAAATTACGCATTCAACATCAAAATGGATGTCATTCTAGAGGAATTATCAGCTCTAAAACAAGGTAAGAATGAATCCTTTGCTTCATTCCTACAACGATGGTGATCCAAGGCCAATTGGAGCAATTGGATCATTCCTGAGGAACAACAAGTGTGCACTATCATATTCAACCTTGAAGAAGCCTTGGAATTCCATCTTAAAGTGCAACAAATGACCACATATGACCAGTTGATCTCCAAGGTGCTCAACATTGAATGAGCCCTTATGACACAACCTGGAGGATCACCTGCATATCCTAAATAGCAAAGCAATCACCCATCCACCAATTACAATGACAAACCTCACACATGGGAAAAGAACCAAAACATTACCAATGATGGTGCTGTTGATGCCAAAGTTGTCATCAACACCCCTCAGCAAAACACACCCGCACTGTAATAGCAACCCCAAAACCACCATCAAAACAATCATCAAGTGAATACAACAACACAACAACCAAACAATCAAGCGATCAACGACGTCAACAATCAAAGGGGACCACCCTAGTGAAACAAAAATTCTGCCAAGCGGAAATACACTACCCTTGGGGAACCACTCGAGGTCATCATGAAGAAATTAATAAACGAAAACCTCATCAAGGCTCCTACCTATGAAAATTACCAAGAACCAGATGTCAAACCACTCTGGTACACTGAAAATCAGCTCTGCAACTTCCACAAAATCAAAGGGCACACCACTAATAGTTGCATGAGGTTGAAAAATCTAATCCAAGACCTCATTGATCAAAAAATAATATATATGAAGTAGCCAACAGGAAATTAGAGCGTCAAAATATACATGAATTTGATGCCAAACCATAACAATAAAGGGAACAATAACACTAATAAGGGGAAAGGTACCTTCAAGAGTGTGAATCATGTGTACGACCATGTCGTCACATCCCTGGATGACTAGTGTGCTACCATCACCATCAAAGGAGCCCAAGTCGATTGTGGAGTCACCACAAGAGGTGGTAAAATTACCATTGTAGGATCATCTGAACCAAATAGAGCACCTACACCCAACCCTAGATTTTTTCCCAATGGTTACAATTACCCTGATTAGTTGAAAAGAACCCCAACACAAATCTCCATCATGGATTTGCTAAAAATTTCATCCACCCACAAGAAAATCCTTGAAGAAGCATTGGCTTCATCCACCATCCCTGCATATCTTGATGCAGAACAATTCCAAGCTATGGTCAGAAACATCATCACTCTAAATCTCCTTACATTCTCTGACCAATACTTTCCCACTCAACCATCTCACAACCATTCACTCCATTTAGAGGTCCTCGTACATAAAAATAAATTCAAGCAAGTCTTGGTGGATGGAGGTGCAGGCTTGAATATTTGTTCCCTCAAGGTCATTAAGAACCTGAAAAATCTTAGAGGATTCCATCGACAAAGGCAAAGGCATTACAATCAGAGTGTATGATGATCAAGAAAGAGTGTCCCAAGGCACAATCCAAATCCCTATTCAAGTAGGGCCAACTATCATGGAAACTACCTGTCAGGTACTGGACCTCGACTTGCCTTATAACATTCTCCTGGGACGTCCGTGGATCCATGCAATACAAGTAGTAGCATCAACCTTCCATCAATGTGTCAAATTCACATATGAAGGACAAGAGGTCACCATCCATGGAGATCCTGAACCATTCTCCTATTGCAAGAACCTAGAGGCAAAATACTATTAAATTCCTCAAGTTCCTAAAAATGATGAAGGCCCACCAACACCATGCATTGATCCAGGTTCCACTCTCGCTTCCATTTTTGTGATAGAGACACCCACCACTCCTGCCATCCCCACCATCTCTGATATCAAAGTCATAATCGAAGATAATGGTTGTAAAAACTATACAATTCCCAAAAATGATTTTGTAGTTGGAGAGTTACCACAATCTCCCAGATCATGAGGACAACCACAATCAAATGAAGCCTCCACATCCCAAAAACCCACTAAAGGATATTCCAACTTTAGAAGTTGGGGAGAGCTCGACTGAGAAGTAATAGAGGAGGACCCATCCCATCTCCTATACCAAGACAAAAGACCGATAACCAATCTACCAATGGATGAAAATAGCAAAGGTTTGCAAATGATGCTCACAATGGGCTATGATAGAAACATGAAACTGGGGGAAAATGACAACGAGATTCTAATACCCATCATTCCGGAGACACGAATGAGAAATATTGGCCTTGGATGTACCCCTCCAAGTATAACCATACGTGGCTGAAGTCCTCCAATTAGAAAGGTGACTAATCCTCCTTAGTAATCAACAGCCGAACTTCACTTACCCGTATCTACAAGTCGAGTCATAGACTACTTCACATTTGACATAACTAACATCTATAGTAGTAGTGATGACGAGGATCCCATAACCAACCTACCCATGCTCTTCAAGGACACCACCCTTCTCATCATTAGCACCTTATCTTATGAGTCTAAAAACCAAAACCATGAAATCCACCTAGTTTACCCCCAACTCATCGATTATGACCAATGAGGACCACCATTCTTGAAACATTCAAAAATGATGAGGTACTCTTAGAATTCATCAGACTACAGAATAATATTCCATGTGGGGATCACAAAGCAGGATTCATCATCGATTTGGATACACATGCATATTATGGAGAAACAATTGAATCCCTCATTTGCAAAAGCAAAAAATTGAGAATAATCTCTAGGTCCTTAAGTGAAAACCACACTGTGGCACTCTCCAACCCAAAAATAGTAAAAGGAAAGGATGCATCCAATGATGAAAACCTCTTTGAGGTGCCTAAGGATGGGGGATTCAATCTTCCTCTCAGAGCTCTCCATTAGGAAAAATCAGCAGTCCTAGCCAAAAAAATTAATCTAGTTAATTTAGGAATAGAGGAGACACCGCACATCACATTTTATGCAAAATCATTACTATTAGAGGAACAAGAGATCCTAGTAGCCTTCTTGAGAGAGAAAGAGAGGTTAATTTTACATGAAGCAATGCCAACATGCTCAGGCTCAATCCAGAGATTGTGGTTCATCACCTAGCAGTCTACTCCGCAGCAAAGCCTGTTAGACAAAAACTCAAAAAAATTAACCCTTAGATTCCCCTGCTAGTCAAAATGGAATTGAAGAAGCTACTTGATGTAAGATTCATTCGACCAGTTGACTATCCAAAATGGGTGTCAAACCTAGTTCCTATCTCAAAACTAGATGGGGGCATTTGAATCTGCATGGATTTCACAGATCTAAATAAAGCATGTCTGAAAGATGATTTCCCATTGCCTAACACTAACATGACTGTAGACATGATAGCAAGACATGAAATTCTTTCGCTAATGGACTAATTCTTTGGGTACAACCAAATAATGATTGCCAAAGAAGACCAACACAAAATGTCCTTCACTTGTCCATGGGGGACTTACTGCTGGAATATGATGCCATTCAGCCTAAAGAATATTGGGGCCACCTACCAAAGCCATGACATTAATCTTCCATGACATGATCCACAATACTATCAAAGATTATGTTGATGACATACTAGAAAAATCCAAAAAGAGGAGAGGTCACATACCAACCTTGAGTGTTATTTTCAATAGGCTAGAGGAGTACAAGGTTCGCTTAAATCCAAAGAAGTGTGTCTTCGGCGTACAGTCAAGAAAGTTGTTGGGCTATATATTATCAATGAGGGGTATTGAAATAGATCCTGCAAAGTTAAAAGAAATACTTGAGATGGAAGCACCCAAAACATTGAAACAATTGAGAGGCCTTCAGGGTAGGCTTCAGTCCATTCACAAATTCATAGCACAATTGGCAGACCAGTAGAACCCATATTCTCACCTACTTTGCAAGGGAGTAGCATACAAATGGGATGACAAGTGTGAGGAAGCCTTCAACAAAATCAAAGAATATATGCTCACACCGTCGATCCTCATGCCACCAATCCCAAGAAAGCCATTAATCCTCTATGTGTCAGCAACAGCAACAGCCCTTAGAGCTCTCCTAGCTCAGCATGATGAAAATGGGACAGAGAGGGTCATTTATTAGATCAGCCGCACAATGGTCGGGCATGAGTTAAAATACTCATTCATCAAAAAAGCATGTCTAGTAGTAGTGTTTTCTTCACAAAAATTCAGACACTACATGTTGGCACACAAAATAAAACTCATCACCAAAATTGACCCCCTCAAGTACCTATTATCAAAGGCAATGCTCACAGGAAGGATGACCAAGTGGGTCATGATTCTATCTAAATACAACATTGATTACATGGAATGAAAAGCAATCAAAGGCCAAGTAATCACAAATCAGCTTGCAGAAGCACCCATGTATTCAAAGAATCCACTTATATCATAGTTTCTAGATGAATCCATCTTCAATCTCAGCATAGCCGACCACTAGAAACTCTACTTTGATGGTTCCTACATGCAACATGGATCAAGAGCTAGTGTCTTTTTCATCACCCCACAGGGGGACTATATACCTAGATCCTACAAATTGACATTTTCCTGCACTAACAACATTGTAGAGTATGAGGCTTTAACCATAGGTCTCATAATAGCAATGCAGTGGCACATCATGACCCTCAAGGTATATCGAGACTCTCAGCTAATAATAAATCAAGTAAACGGTGAATACCAAACAAAGGATGATAAGCTGACTCCATACAAAAAAATTGGTAAAGAGCCTCAAAGAATCATTCATTGATATCACATTTGAGTAGATTCTTAGAGAAAACAATAGAGGAGCAAACGCCATTGAAACAATTGGATCCCTATTGGACATCCCTCACAATGTCTCGAAACATGAATTCTTGGTAGAGCAACTTCTCATGCCCACATTCAAGGTACTAGAGTCAGAATTTGTGTGTGAAATCATTGGTCCTAGTGATCCCTGGTACCATGACATTTATACCTATCGACAAACAGGTGTCCTACTTGCTAACTTACCCTCAAGCCTAAAAAGAACTTTTGTCAAGAAAGCATCCTAGTTTGCCATCCTAGGAAACACCCTTTACCATAGGAGCATAAAAGGAACCTTACTACATTGTTTAAATGTTGAGGAGGCATTGACCACTTTAACTGAGGTGCATAATGGTATTTGTGGTTCATACTCGAGTGGAATGACCCTGGGCAAGAAATTGTTAAAGATGGGGTATTATTGGCCTATAATGGAAAGAGAGGCACATGAATATGTCAAAAGGTTCCTACAATGTCAACAACATGAGGTCCTCATCCATGCTCCAACTCAAAAGCTCCATCCCATTGTCACACCATGGCCCTTCTCATAGTGGTGGCTCAATCTCATCAAAAAAATACTCCCACATCATCTAGTGGCCACAAGTTCATTATAACCACCACCAAATAATTTACCAAGTTGGGTAGAAGCTATACCAATGACATATATAACTGGAAATCAAATATCAAAATTCATCCTGAACTATCTCATATGTCGCTACAGTGTCCCACAAGCCATTATCTGAGATAATGGGGCACCATTCAAGAATCGGGATGTCCATGAATAATGTGAGAAATTCCAAATCCAACACCGCTTCTCCACCCCATACTATCCCCAAGGCAATGGCCAAGTAGAAGCCACCAATAAAACCATTTTAAAGATCCTCAAGAAGATATTCAATGATGTAGGTCGTGACTGGTGTCTACAGCTAAATCTCGAGCTCTGGACCTATCAAACTAGCATTTGCACACCCACAGGTGCCACCCCATTTTCCCTGGTCTACGAATCAAAAGTTATACTCCCTATTAAGATTGAGCTCTCGTTGCTAAGAATATCACTACAAAACCTCATCACAGACGAGGAAGATCGGGTATCAAGACTAAATGAGCTGGAACTATTAGATGAATGAAAGATGGAGGCATTGAACCACCTACAGGTATATCAAAACCGACTTAAGTGAATTTATAACAAGAAAATCATAAGCAGGACATTCCAAGTTGGAGAACAAGTACTAAAAGAGAATCAGAAGAACATCCCTAATCCAGACAGTAAGGGAAAGTTTGATCCTAATTGGTTGGTCCCATTTGTCATCACAGTGAATTACAAGTCAGGGGCATATTAGTTGTCAACACCAGAAGGTGAACCTCTGCAGGAGCCCATCAACAGCTCCCATCTCAAAAAGTTTTATGCCTAAATCTTTCAAGGTATAGAACCAAAAAATCAAGAAAAATAGAAAATGTCCTAAAAAAATAGACACCGTGATGAAAACCTAGCAAACATGCATCTAGGTGACAGTAAAAAAATCAAAAAAGCAAAAACATCCAAAAAAAATAGAGAAAGGATAAAAAAATAGTAAAGAGAAAAATAATCCTCTGGTGAAAACCAATTCAGTGGCACTTTGGGAAAGTACCTTGGTGAAAACCTAGCAAACAGGTGCCTTGTGTAAATAAGAATTTTCCATCCATCAGGATCTTCACGGCTTGTTCTGCATCATCCCCCCATCAAGCTTCCATCAACCATCGTATTCCATATCTCCATTCATCACCCATCCGTTTAGCATTTGCATCATAGCTTGGTCATATTTTCTTGTCATGATCCCTCCTAGTACTACTCGGCCCATTCCCAAGGTTAGTTTGTCCTGCCTTTATCAGAGTAGACTATTGCATCACGCTAGGGGCATGTTCTCATCAGATCGGATTTGTGTATGTTCTTGAGGTCCTTAAATCAAAAAATCCAAAAATCCAAAAACATCAGAAAATCCAAAAATCCAAAAACATCAGAAAATCAAAAACATCCAAAAACATCCAATCAAAAATTCAAAAACATCCAAATAATGTCAAAATCCCAAAAATAGGTCAAAAATATCAGTCAAAAAGTCAAAAATAGAGTTGTCTTGTCAAACTATGAGTCTCTGAGCCTTGAACCTAGGCAAGGTTGATCTATTATCATCCCCCGAGACACTTAGGTCAGTCCTTTAGGAGTCTGTCATAATAAATTGACAATCCATTTGTTCATATATCATCAATAATTGAGTCTATGTCAATCAAACTATGTGGTCTATGTTTGTATAACGTAGGAAAGGCTAATTTGTTGATCAGCCCCCAAGGCCCCTAGGATAGGTCCTTAGGTTAGTCTCTTGGTCAAAATCTCAGAAAACCCCAAAACATTTGAAAATCAAAAATCAAAACATTTGAAAAATCTTGAAAATACCAAAATAGCCTCAAAACATTTCAAAAGCTCCAAAAACATCCAAATATTTGAAAATCCATCTGTCTCATCTTGCTTTCACCCACAATAAACATCACTCACAATAAATCAATCATCACCCTCAACCTTTGGAGAAACAATCAAAAATAAGTCTAGCAGTTCAAAATTGAAAACTCAAAATGTCAAAGTCTAAGGTTTAGGTCAGTACGTAGAGAAGATTGGTCAACTATTTGTGTCAATAGCCTATCATCCAATCAGTTCCAAATCAATCATCTGATAACATCATGTTCTAGGATGTATCCTTCCTAGAATGGGAATTATTTATCAGAAAGAACACTTTGGATAAACAAAATGACGTGTCGCCATCCACTAACATGTCCTAGGATATATCCTTCCTACAATGGGCATTATCTATTGGCAATTTTTTTGGTTCTTATCCTTAAAAATGCATTTCCTTTTGGTTAAAGGTATGAAGAACATTAGCTTGTTTGTTTACTTTATCTTTTTCCTTTTGAATTATCTTATTGCGCTCATTTTGATGACCTCTCGATGATGTCCCAAATGAAAGGATTTAGAGAGAAAGGAATGGGGCAATTATCATTATCTTTTATCTATTGTGCTTGTTGGATATTCTTGTAATATAACTTCATTATGCGTTCTTCATTTGGTTTGTAGGGAGGATATTTTAGGTATCTTATTCACCACATAGGAAGGCTTTCCTTCCTCTTTTTGGTCCAAGATGTTTTGAATATCTGAAATGCATCTTGAATGAAGTTCCATATGCCAGGTGTGAACAAAACTACTCCTATTTGATTGTCAACTCAAATTCCATCACACTAAGTGCAACGCCATCTTGGTTCTTTATACCTTGATGCATCATGCTTATGTGTGTTATCAAACATAAGGTAAGTGGCCCTTTTAAAGTCCCAATTCCTGATAAGCGAATCATCCATCTCTCATCATCATCGACTCGTGTCTTGTTGGAATCTCTTGCTTTCTTCTATCTCATTTTTGCGCTAACATCACATCATGATTATTTAATCATCATCACCAATGCATCCATCCTACATCCACAAACCATCAACATACTAAATATCATATCATATCATATAAGAAACACCGATAATATCACATGCATGTTCATCGTCATAATATAGATCTATTAATCTAAGCATCTCATAAACCATGCATTTTCATAAAACATCCATTGCATAATCATATAGGCATCATCACATCATCCATCTCAAATGCATTGCATCATCATTTTAAGTTGTTTAGGATAATAAAGATTGGTTCTTCTAAGCATCTTAAAATCATCTCATTTGTATCATCATCATAATCATCCATATGTCCATCTTGAACCTCTTTATTGTGAGATTGACCCTCAAATTGAATATTTTCGCTCAATCTCTCGAGGGGGAAATGTACCATTATACTTCTTTCTGTTGAGGCATCTGAAAAGATCAAAAAAAAATTGAATTTTGATCATGGTAAGTTTATTCTTTGAACCAACGTAGCAAGTACATTGCTTCAAAGAGGGGTAAAATGTAGACATGCAAAATTGGCATCATGCATTTAATTAAGTCATATTCATCCATTCATCAAATAAATTAAGTTTATTTAATTAATCTCTAAAGTCCTCCATTTAAATTAAATAAATTCATCTTTAACAATAACATAATTCCCTTTAGCTAAATAAATCAAAATATTTATTTAACTAAGTCTAAATCACTTTCCATCTCCTTTTGATTTATTTTAATCCATAAAGCTAAGTCAAAAATTCAAATCACCTAATATTCACTTAAGTTAATCAAGCCATGATTAAGTTTAAATCTAATCCATGTCACATCCTCTATCTTTTCCCACTTGCACAAATAAATCATTTAATTGATTTATTAAATATTCTATTTTCCATCAACATGGCATAAAAGTGGAATATTCCACCACTTCAAATCTCCCTCTCAAATGAATTTTCCCTTCCAACATAGCATTAACTCCCCTCTTACATGTCCCCCACTTGGCATTTAAGACCCTTTCTTCTCCCTCCAACAAGCCAACTTTCAAATTTGAAAAGGCCACCTAATTTCATTTATTGGCACATTCATCAAAACATGCACATCCTTGGCCCATTCACATTGTGACAAGTGGCTCCTTCCTATTGGTTGGGTTTTTGTCCCACATTCATCCCTTTTTCCTCTTCGCTCATCTAATTCTTCTATAAATTGAGAGGTTATCCTTCATTCTTATCATCCACAACTTCATGCAAAGTTACTCTCTTCACATTGAGAGCTAATTTTGTCCATTGTCATAGCATTGCATCTTTATCATTTTAGCTTGTCAAGGGTTAGGAAAGGGTCACTTTTCACACCAAAGTGACACCAATCCACTATGGAATAGGCATACATTATGCTTCTTTTATGTTTTCAATTAGTCTGTGTTGTGCCCTTAGCACCCACGCCCCGTTCGGAATGGGGACCCTCTTTTCTTTTGCCTTGTCGGGTCATTTTTTTGTCGCCACCTCGTTTTGTGTGCCTCCTCTTTTGATTTCTTGGGTGGTCAATATTGCTTTAAGGTCCCACCATAAATTGACCATGCCTCCCCCTTTTAATTTTGCTGTGTTCCGGCGCCTCGCGGAGTCCCTCTGGCAGTTTGTCCCTGCCAACGGCTCTGGGCCCGGCCGTTTAGGATTCCCTGGCTGGGATTCCCTACTGAACCTGCCGTTCTTGGCGGCATCTGCTCTGCATCCCCCCAGACCTCGGGGTCTGAGCCTCAGTTTGCCTTCTACTCGAAACTTGTTGTAATCTTCCTGCGGCATTTCGTTCTCCGGACCTCGAACCCCGGAGTTCTGTTTCCGAGGTTCCGTCTATGTTCGGTCGTCTGCCACGGCGGACTTCCTGTAGCATCCCGCCCCCCGGGTCCTACCAACATCTTCACTGACCGTGGAATGTGGGATTCCCTCGCTACCATGGGCTGTCCCGGGCCCGACCATCTGGAATTCCGAGTCCAGAATTTCGTGATGGTTCTGCCGTCCATGACGACAGATCCCTAGCAGCATCCCGATCTTCGGGCCCTGACCCGCTCCCCGCTGCCACCGTTCAACCGAATGAAAACTTCAAGCGGTTGCCGTGTTGCGCCTCCCCGGCCGCCGGGCCCCGGTTATCCTACCGCCGTCGCCGACTTTTGAACTCACCAACTTTTTTAGCTGTTGTACCTATAATAAATGCAAACATTCATGGCGGTTAGGGGTATAAAATACCCACTCCGGCCAGTCATTTTCATCTCACGGGATTGCAGCGAATTGGACAGACTGCTATTTGGAGCCTACCATCTTCAGCATCATCACGATCGTCTCCCTCAATGTAATTTCATCGACCGTAGGTGGATCCCATGTCTCCCCACATAGCGTGTTTGAGGTAGGCCATCTGTTTTCCCTTCCCAAGCTTTGTTTCATGATTTCGAGTAATTTAATTGAATGAACAATCATTAGGAGGGCATAAAATGATAGAACATAAGATTGCGCACAAAACCCACGTGCTAGAAAATTGACAAACCTCTTAGAAAACCCTCACCGCCAATCCGGCACATGTCCTCGCCGTGGCCATTCTTCGCACAGGGAGATTGCCTCCTACAGGGCCGGGGCTTGTCCTGGCCATCCTAATTCAAACCTTGAATACCCACAGGTGGCGATTCTTCCCTTTGGGCCCGACTCGTCGGACTTCTTTCCTCGGAATTCCACTCACATTTCACCATTTTAAACTGCAAAATCCCCCTTTCTCCTGGCTGCCGGATCCTGACCTCCTCCTCGCCGTGAAACCTCAAGTTGAATATGCGTCCTATTGTCCTCTCGAGCCCGGGACCCCGAGGTTCCGACTCCGGGGTTCCGTGGGTGTTTTGCCATCTTCCTCACGGCGAATCTTGTCTGACGTCCCGATCGGCGGGCCCCGCCTTTGTCTCCACTGTTGACCTCTGGCAATTTAAATCAGCGCATCCTTCGGGCGCCGGGTCTCCACACCTCTTTATCCACCATCCTCACGGTGATGTCTCCCTGTCCCTCCAGCCTCTGGGTTCCACCTTTCCATCTGCTGCCGAGGCGTAAATAAAGTTCAATGGCGAACCCCTCTACCGGGCCCGGTCTTGCTCCTCACTGTCCGGACGTCCGTCTGACCTACGGACCACGGACCGTCGTTCGCCATAGGATCTCGCTGAAAATTCTTAATGGCCTTCTGCTCGCCGAGCTCCGTGTCCCAGGATTCCTGTTCTCGCCCGCCGTTCCAAGCGAGAAGATCCCGCCCGGCGTCCCGACCTCTGGGCCCGCCCTGCCGATTGTCACCGGATTCAAACTAAAAACTCATAACGTCGGGCTCTTACTCTCGGACTTCCCCTCTCGGACTTTCGTCTGATGTTTGTTGTTGCCGAACGGCGAAGTTCGAGTGCCTTCCCGGTGCCGGCGGCCCGAGTGCTCAAAAATAAAATGACAAATTGTCGGCCGCCCTTTGGCCCTCCGGGCCCCAGACCACGGAGTTCCATCTTCAGATTTTCGTCTGCTGTCTACCGCTACAAACTGCTATCTCCTAACAACTTTCCGGCTTGAGACCTCCGAACTCTCCTAAATCGATCCAAACGAGCCCAAATCTGGAATCCAACTTTGACCCACATGCTGAATTTTGGTCCTCTCCATTGCTAACCTCTTGAAATGCTGAAATCTAACCAAGGGAAGTCTCTGGGGGCCTTCTGCTGCGTTTTCCCTTCCAAACAGCATTCCTACCAGGGAAGTCCGGCCCTTCGGGCCTGAATTGTCTAATTTCCCTTAATCAAAATATCAATAACATTTTGAGATGAAAGTTCATGATATGCTTGATTGATTATTTGAAATAGATGTTATTTTCAAGAGGTTGACTAACATGAATGTTTTTTATGATCTATTGTGCTAACTTTGCCCTTGCTTGCAGAATATATGGAATTGGGCGCAGGAACTTCAGAGGCATCCGCCGAAGGGGACAAGGGGAAGAATTCAGGAAGGACCGCTCGAGGGAAAGAGGACAAGCACCAGATGAAGTACCAAATCCAGGGCGAGCCACTCCACTCAAAGGTCACAATAGATTAGAAGGAAAATCACGAACACCAACATTGGCCAAGTGGATATTGATAAATTCACGCAAAGAGTCAGGGTCAACCCGACAACAAAGAATGCCAGATTGATAAGGCAGAGTGGAATAGCTAAGGCTGTCGAGTTCCCTGCATCCCTCATGGCGCCCGAATTAGTCATGGCTTGCCGAGAAGCATACCAAACCGATACAAGGACAATTGTTGATAAGGAGGGCAACATTCTCTATGACATGTCGCCAGAAGGGATCACCAAGACCTTCCACATTCCCACATTCCAATAGATGGAGATTCCCACCTTAGAATAATGCCAGGCGGTGTGGGATGATAATCCAACTGGATGCAAGAAGTCAATAAACCTACATTGGCTCAAGGAAAGATGGGGCAACGCTGCGAAGGTTCCTTAGGAGCTCTTCCGTAGCAATTTCCACGAGGATTACCATGACCTAGTAACCATGTTGAGCAGGGTTATGGGTCTTCCTATGGCTGCCTACTTTCAGGAGTGGATGGCATACTTCATTGAGCAGATCCTACATGGAAACGAGGACATCACAACAAAGGTTTCATTCTGCTGGGGAGGAATCATAAGCAACTGCTTCCATGAGCAGTTTGTCAACATAAAGAAGAGCTCCAAGTTTTACATGTCTTCCTACCTTGTCTATTCCTTGGCGGATCAAAGACAATACAGCGGGTTGTTCGTGGCACCCGATCAGGGACAGAAGCGAGGACTCAAACCCTTTGATAAATATTCGTAGCTACAGTACCGCAACTTCAATAGAGATTACTGCAGAGTGAACGACGCCTTCATTGGCCACATCATCAGGTTAATTTCCAAAGACTTCGAGAGGAGGGTCTCCCACAGTGCCAGGGCGCTTCTAAAGTAATATGCTTTTCTTTTCATCCAGTATCTGAAGTTCATGTACATCTGTGCCTAGGGCTTTACTGAAAGGCCAAATAGGCTGCCCCGGTACCCCAACAACAGAATCATCCTCTTAGAGCTTTCTCGGCAGCTCCAACACCTATAGGAAATCTTCAGCAATAAGCATATAGCAGGGATCTCCTATTCCATGACCCTTGGCTAGGGCATGTACCAATTGCAGACTTCGCAATATTTTGGTAACTCCAAGAAGGAACTAAAGGATTACCATTTCTACCTATACACTACTCGCCCATGGATGGACCCGCATGGCCATGTCAGGAAAAAGCGTTGGGGCCGGCATATGCCCATCTTCACCACATTGAAGATTTTTGGGCCGACTGCCAGGATGACAAAGAAGTGTGCGCAAGGCACTATATGTGAATGACAGTGCAGTTCCTAAGAAGGGTACAGCCATTCCAGGTGTCAAACCAAGTCAAGGAGGATGAGTCCACTATCATGCATCCAAGGTACCCGGCAGTCGCCAATCTACCAATACCGTCAATTGACTGGGATGAACAAGAGGTCGAGGATTTAGACACCATAACCCAGCCAATCTTGACTCGTACCAAGGAGTGGATCGATGGGCAGGTGGCTCATCTAAAGTGACAAGGAGTGGTATTGACCTATGAAGGGCTCAAAAGTGAGCCTAGTGCCACAGAGGATGTTGTTGCCCCCACATCAACCGGCGGGACCTCCAAGTCTCCTCCCGTCACTAGGTCCAGGAAAGGAAAAGAAACAGAAACAGAGCAATCTCTAGACCCCAAGGCCCATGCAAAGAAAGAAATGGGAGGCTCACCTCCCAAAAGACTCAAACTGGCAGGAGTGTTGCGAAACAGCCTTCAACCAAAGAGAAAGAAGCAGAAGGAGTGGCTCAATTGCAGCCTCCCTTGTCTCTCCCTGCCTCTCCTGTTGCACCGCCCACCTCCCTGGCTATGGTCACTGCATCTCCACCGACCGTTGACATTTCTGTCCATCTTGCCCCTTTGCCTCGGGCCGAGTCGGTAATAGTTATTGACTCATCTTCCGCTATGACTTCTTCCCCCTCCTCTACTGCTATGTCGCCAATCACATCACTCCCTCTGGCAACAATAACATCACATGTTCCCCTTGCCACTATGCCCAAGGCTCTTACAAGACATGCAAAACCTTCCCTCTGAGCTCTCCCAAATCTTAATGGATCCAACTCTCCAAGCAGCCCTCGCGCAGATCCTCGCAATTGCTCAACCTTCACAACCACCGACGGGGCCACCAGCTATGGAGGCCACAATGATAATCTCAAAGGAGTTGGAGGAACGAGAACATAAAGCCTCGAAGCCTGTTGAGGAGGAGTCCGATGAGTATCATGAGCACCCAGAGTACGAACACCGAACCATCGATAGGGTGGTTTATGAGGATGAAGAAACGAGCTCTTCCAAGAGTGGGGATGAGGAGGACAGCTAGGGTGCTAAAGAAATCATTCAAACCTTTGATGATGACCTTGAGGAGGAAATGGCGCAATAGCTGAAGGAAATTGGGGCAGAGGCAGAAGGGTTGCCACATGATGAAGAAGGGCAGCCATCAGAGGAACAACAGCAAAAAGATTTAACTAAGGCTGAAACCCATATCGTCAAAAGCCCTAAGGCTGGGGGTACTAAGGAAAAGAAGGAAGAAGAAATAGTAAGAGAAGCAAGCCCCATCTAGCAACCATCCACCGGGCTGCCTATCAAACGCCTCATATTCATCCATGACTCCGATGAGGAGGAGGAAGATGCGGCCAAAGAAAAAGGAGAATACCCAAAAGAAAAGGAAGCAGAAATCTTGGCATTAACTGAGAAGGGCGAGGGTAGCCGTGATTCACCCAAGGGGAAATCTACTATGCCCAAATGGTTGGAGAAGCAGCTCGAAAGAAAGACCCCTGTGCTGAAGGACCCAAGGGCGAGGTTGGAGACTATCTTGGCTTGAGCCCAAATCACAACGAAGAAGGACAAGCCCAAAGTCTGATCTAAAGTAACTATGGATGCTTCCGGCTCCTGAGCGGCGCAAATTGCAACGCCCACAGTTGGCCAAATAGGGGTGAGTTATAACATCTCCACCATCGACCTAGGGACCACAACCAGAGAACAGAAGGTCGAGCACCTTGAGGAGTCAGTGGCTACAGTGGTGCACCTAATAAAACAAGATAAAATCTCGAAGGATGAGCTCAAGGCACAGGTTGCAGCCTTAACGGATTACATACAACAATGGTCTTCAGTAGACAACCTACCTACTACATCTACGACCGCACCTCAACTACTTTCCAAGGAACAGATTGATAAAATGGAAAGAAGAAAGAACTTGGAGAAGACCACGGAGGACTAGTTTCGACAAGTCTCATACATCAGAAACATGGGAATTAGTCGAGCTGTGCGGACAGCCAACAAGTTCTTGGACCTAATGCAGTCTCTGGAGAACACAAAGAAACTCTGCACCAATTTCCCCGCAACTTACGAATCCACCCTTCCAAGGATTGAAGCTATCCTTCGGATGCCTAAAGCCATGTGGGAGGAGAAGCTTGCATTTAAGAAAGACGATCACTAACTGATGGATGTGTGGGGCCGAGACTTTGACAACCGGAAGGAGAGGTTGGAGCAAATCATGAGCAAGGTGGATCCGGACATCGAGTGGATCAAAGAAATCTGGGCAGAATGCGCCCGATACCTTAAGATGATGACGGGCTATGATATGCCCACTGTGCAAATGGATCTGGAAAAGATAAAACCCTACTTCCAAGAGAAGATGAAGGACGGGATGGCTAGAGATATCACAACGGAATTCCTAATTTTTGTTGCCCGCGCCTTCGATCAATCAGAGCTTTTCAGAGACCAAGGCTCGAAGTATGATAAGGATTGGAAAAAGCTAGAGGATAATGCAAAGGAATAGAGCTACCAGGCGCTGCGATGTGAAATCCTTGAAATAGACAAGCTCCAGGCAGTCATCCTCAAATACATAGAACACACAGCTTTCGAGGGACAAGAGGATAACCCAATCAAAGATGAACTTCCTGAAGAGTAGCTACAGCAAAACAACAATCTGCTAAATGACAAAAGAGCTACAGTGCCATTAGCAAGAGGACGAAATAGGGTAAAGACAAAATGTAATTTTTTAAATTGTTGGATATTGGGGGGTAGGTGAAACCCTATTTTGTAATGAATCTTGGCCACACAATAAGAATTAATCTTTGTCATTCATTTGACATTTGGAAAACTATAAATAGGGCTCTCCTCTCATTTGCAAAGAGAGAGTTGAGTTGTTGTAAAGACATGCTACAGAAATTTATAAGGAAAATGCATTGACTTGGTGTATTTTCTTAGTTTCTCTCATGTTACTTGATTCAGTCTCCAATGTTAGATGTTTGGTTTAGATTCTACTGCTGTTTCAGTTAGCTGTTTTCTTTTTTTGGGTAGATTTTAGGAATGCTATTGGGTGATTATGAAAATTCTTGCCATGTTGA
Source organism: Sequoia sempervirens (assembly GCA_007258455.2). Classification (NCBI taxonomy): domain Eukaryota; kingdom Viridiplantae; phylum Streptophyta; class Pinopsida; order Cupressales; family Cupressaceae; genus Sequoia; species Sequoia sempervirens. Next base: position 69,873,711 of record VDFB02075321.1, read on the forward strand.
TGATTTCTTCGTCTATACTTTTTGTTGTATGTTGATGGTAGATAGCTGTGCAAAGTTAATCTGGACTTGATTTCAAAGCTACTCCAAACATTTATCTTTGATTCATGCATGTATGTGGTGGATGAAGGATCAAATATCTGTAGACTTTAGAAGATAGCACAATTTCCATGATACTGTGAAATCCCTGGTTAAGTGGGATATTGTTTTGAGGAATTGTCCATTGCAAGAACTCCATTGTCACTATTCATAGCTAGTTGCAGACTTAGGAACTTTCCCTCTTCCTTGTCTTCTTTCCTTTTTTTTTAATAACTGACCTATACTAAGGTTCATTGCATATTGTAAATCCAAATCCAACAACAAAATAGAGTTCAAGATTGTTGTTTGAACCTACAGCCAATGCATAACAACTTTCCATCCTAAGAACTCCATTCTAGGATTCAACTTCCATGCTTTGTATCTATGCTTTGCATTTCCTACGTAAGACCGCCTTGTGATTCCAGCAAATCACATAAAACTACTAAGGTATCTAAGCACTATCATGACCTAACATCTAAGAGACCTTGGGATAGTGTTCTACAATTTGATTGTGGAATATTATCTTTCAAGAGAGGTAGTGCACCTACGCACTGTTTGTGTTGAAAAGTGCATAAAAACACCATCAACAGAACTGGCACTAGAAGGAGGGCCTACGGTGGGAATACCAAGTTAGGGGTTAAAACTAAAGCTGGATCGAATTGGATCATTCTCCCTTGAAATATTTCAACAAGTTCTACGGTCAACACCAAACAAGGGAGAATTTGAAGAATTGCAACCTCCTACGAGGGCAAAGCGAGCTCAAGGAAGTAGCGTTGCCTCTTTCTCTTCCTCCATTCCATCCACCTCCATTCCGCCCTCACCTTCACTTGGCTAGCCTTCGTCTTCCACCCACCCATCTCAAACTACATTTGCACCTCCTATCTCCAGCAGCCAGGGGTTTGCTCCTCTCTTGGCCCTTCCAGCCCAAGGTGCAGTCCAGTCAGCCGTAGCCCAAGTGCAATCCCATATTGCTGTTGGATTGCAGATATAGCCCCAAATTCCTATTTTCCAATAGCAAGCACCACCTTCGCCACCCTCCATGGCTTGGTTAGCACATAACCCTTTGCCGATACATTTCGCTGCCTATAATGATATGCCCAAGAATCCAGAGGGCTTTTGTTTGAAGTTTCATCCGCGTGACTTACAAAGAACAGCTGAGGAGCATATCAAGATATTTGAGACAGCGATCACCGAAATGCAAGTTGACCACGAGGACATTGCATGCCACCTCTTTCCACATTCATTGGGAAAAAAAACCTTCTATTGGTACATCAATTTTCCGAGGGGATCCATTACCTCATGGAACCTGATGAAGAATGCCTTCCTGCAGAAATACAAGATCCCCATCAGCCCTTCGGAGCTTTACCAACAGTTCATATCTGTCAGGAGGGAAGTCAACGAACCTATTGGCTCCTTCAATGACTGCTTCCATCAGGCCTACACAAGGCTTCAGGACCCGTACCTCCATAATGATGTGGCGGCTCTCCCTATCTATTATGCAGTGTTGGACAACCTCACGTCGGCCTGGTGAAAAGGATGTGCCCACCGCTCATTACCCTGGTGACCGCCTATGCGGAAGCCGTTGTTGCCAGTGCGAACTTGGGGTAGAATATTTTTAGCCTGCTACCCTCTTTGTGGCCGGTAGCCCACCCAATGTACATTCAGGGGTTTAATCAGGCATTTGCTCACCAAACCCCTCTTATGAACCAAGTACCTCAATTACCTATGGTACCACATCTAGGACAGCCATTGAATTATGTGCCTCCCGTGCTTTCCTATTTGTAGCCTCAGCAGCAGTATAACTATTCTTAGGCTGCTCTACAATAGCAGGTGTATCCCCAGTAGCTCCAGGCGCCATTGTATCTATTGGGACCGGAGTTTCCTCCAGCCTATCAGAATCAGTCGGCAGCCCCGCCCGCTTTTCTCCAAAATCTGGTGCCATCGCCCGGAAACGGGACTGAGAAAGACAAGTTAGAGGAACTGACTGAGATGATAAAGAAAATGTCCAAAGAAATAACGCACCTAAAGAATCAGAATAACCAGTTGTAGGCCTCCCAGCATAATTTTCAGGCCAATCTCAACCGGGACAACTGAAATAATAGGGACAGCAGGGATAATCAAGAAGTAGGCACTTCCTCTGGGCAGAACTATGAGAGGGGAAAAAATGCCAACCAAAATGCAGAAAGGAGACCTTATGAGAGGTAGAATCGCACGTGGAACACTAGGCCCAATAATGGTGGTGTCCCTACGCCTTTCGATCAACTGGCAAGCAACGAAAAGATGACCAGCAGTGTATACCTTGCCGAGGCAACTTTGTTTGAATGGTGTTGAATTCACAAAACCAGCAGACATTCTGAGTTGGATTATTCTGAGTTCCAGACAACTACTGAAATCTTCTAGGTGGAGGTGCAAAATGCAGTTGACAATACCGGCTACAGGGACATCGTCCCATCTGAGCCATATGATTCCTCCTGTCTCGTGGTTAATCAAGCACCATTCCTGCGAGGTGACCACAATGAACCCAAGGTTGAGCCTGCTCTGATTGAGGGTGAGGAAGCGCAAGAGGTAAGTAATGAACAAACCTTGGCTCAGCTCTTTGATTCAGTAGATAATGGTCTGGTAGATGAAGAAGAACCATTTGTAGATGAGGTCCACATGTTCCATCAAAAGTCAACTCCCTACTTCCTTAGGAATAGACAGGTGGGTGGACCCTTTACAACTTCCACTCCAACAAATAATTTTTCCACTTTGTCTGATCCTAACGCCAGCAATAACCCTGGGATTCCTCACATACCTGCCCAATACCTCAATAAGAACGGATCTTAAAACCAATCACAAAATCAGCCTCAAGGCCAATCCCAAAATCTGTCTAGTCAAATGAAGGCCCAACCGCCTAGTTCTGCCATAGGCCAAGCTTTTAGTTCAGAAATTGAGCAAATGGGTGAATATGTAGTAGAAGATTTTAGGAAGGTAAAAATCAGTTTATCAGCCTTCGAATTACTCAAAGTCCCTGCTGTAAGGCATACCTTCTTTAGGGTTCTTAATGGGACCCCATCTTCTAGTACAACACATGAAACGCCAGCTAAGAGGGTTACCTTTGAAGAGCCTAGAAAAGAACAAGAGATATAGGATAATGTCGGGAAAAGGAAGGATGTTCCCGTAAATCAGTCAGCAAGTAAACAAATTGAAAAGGAGTCAGAGAGGGCTAATAGGCAGCTTTCCAAGGACTAGCTATTTAGGTAGACTAGGGATATGGGCAATGATAAAAATAAAGGTCAGATAGCTCATGTGGACACGCCTATGGGCATCTTCTAGGGGAGACCAGAAACTCTCCCTTTCCTGACCACCATTAGGATCTTTGGGAAGAACCTACATAACTGCCTACTCGATTCAGGAGCGTCTACCAATGTCATGCCCTTGGTAGTATGCAAGGCTCTCGGCATCACCCCCTCGCCTTCAAAAAGGAAGGTGACCCAGCTGAACAAAACAGAGATCAACATCGTGGGTGAAATAAACCGTATCCTGATGTAGATTGCTATAGACCCGCAGATACAACAGGTCATTGATATTCAAGTGGCTGACATCCCCAATGCATATGGAATCATCTTGGGAATGGAATTCACTAAGGCACTGAATGGTTACACTGCTACAGACCTTTCTCACATGTGGCTATCGTGGAAGGGGCTGCCAAATCAAATCTGTATTGACCGTGAACCCCGTATGAAGTACATGATCATGGAATACAATAACATCAACGAGGTGTTGTTTGCCGAGACCGACTTGGGGAATTATCACCCTTTCACCTACCAAAATGAGGTTGAGCTCCAGGAAGAATGTGCAGATGAAGTGTTACTGGTGTTGTGTAGTCCTTCGACCAGTTCTGCACGAATGCTCCCAGACATAGAAATATTGATAGAATCCGATGATGAACCTAATAAGGATGATGACTGAGGACTGCTAAGTGGTTTCCAAGAATTCATGGAGAAGTGCGCAAGGGATCAACTCAACCTAGGGACCCGAATGAATTTACAGGATCTCTTATTGCCAAACTAGTGCAGGGTTCACAATGCTGCCCACTCTGAGTTTGATTGTTGCATATGTTAGAAAATTAGCTGCTCCTCAGATAGAAACACCAAAGGAGGAACTAGTAGAACCACCTGTTGATCAATGCATCAAACCAAAAAATTCTCCTAAGGTCACAGGGCCAGCCATATAGCTGAAAGGGAACAACAGCTCAATCAGACCTGAAGATAAAAAACCCTCCACATGCTAGACGCTTCAATTTGATGGATCCAAGTCTTAGCAAGGAGCTGGAGCTAGGTTCGAACTCATCAGCCCAATGGGTAAGATGTTTCTAGTTTCCCACAAATTGTAGTTCTATTGCACCAACAACGTAGTGGAATACGAGGCCTTAGTCCTTGGCCTTCTCATGGCCTTGAAGAAAAATGTAAAAATGTTGCAAGTTTTCAGAGATTCTGAGCTCGTAGTTAAACAGGTTAGGAAGCTATATTCATGTCATGACCGAAGACTTACAAACTATAGGCATAGGGTCTGGGATCTCTTGGAGGGCTTAGATGCGTTCAATATACAGTTGATCCCTCGTACTCAAAATCGTATAGCTGATGCCTTGGCTCAAGCAGCTAGCACTCTACAACCCCTCTCTTTGTCTGGGCTCAAGAAATTCACTGTTGAGCTAACATCCACGCCATCGGTCCCAGATAATGTTACCCACTTGCAAGTCTTCAATGATGACAAGCATATCCTTCAATTCATCACAAGTTTTGATGTCTTCACAGCTCAAATAATTGATGAAGCTGATCCCCAGGAAGCTGAACTGGACATAGAAGGGGTTATTAACCTAAAAACTAATACGATCCCTAGGGGTATGGTTCAGTTGGAATGCATATTTGACTTGGAACAAATCAGATATCAGAATCAGTAAACGAAAAAGGAGGCCATAAGCAACCAGTGTGATGCTCACAACCTTGGGACAGCCAAGGAGATCAGGAATGTTTTTATCGACAAGGTGTGCACGCCAGAGGAAAAGAAGGGAATCACGGATGCATTGCAAAGGTACCATGATGTGCTGGCATGGAGCTACGAAGATTTAAAAACTTATGACACTTCTATCATTACACACACCATCCCTCTTAAGATAGAAGTGAGGCCATTCTGCTAGCGGTAGCGCCCTATCAATGCCTTGCTGGACCCTGTCGTTTACAAAGAGGTACAAAAGTTGCTCTCAGCAAGAATCATTTTTTCAGTTAGGCATTCCACATGGGTGGCCAACTTGGTCTCAGTCAGAAAAAAGAATGGGGAGATTAGATTGTGTGTAGATTTTTGCAATCTGAACCGTGCCTTGGAGAAAGATAACTATCTGGTACCTTCATTGGATGAGGTGCTACAGATTGTCAACGGCTCCCAGATGATGTCTTTCTTGGATGGGTACTCCAGGTATAACCAAGTAATGGTACAATATGAGGATCATCAGAAAATGGCTTTCACCACTAAGTGGGGGACGTTCGCATACAGAAGGATGACTTTCGGGCTCATCAACGCTGGCGCCACCTTCCAATGCGCCATGGATATCGCCTTCAAGGACCTAATTGGCAAGTGCATAATCATCTACATAGATGATCTGACTATATTTTCTAAAAAATGGGGTGATCACGTCTGCGATTTATGCAAAGTATTTCAGAGATGTAGGGAATTCGGGGTTTCCCTTAACCCCAAGAAGTGCATTTTCAGAGTGATTGAAGGTAGATTACTCGGACATATCATTTTAGAACAGGGAATCTGCATAGATCCCGAATGTATCGAGTCCTTACTCAAAATCCCACCCCCAGGAAGTAAGAAAGAATTAAAATTTTTTTTAGAAAGATCAACTTTGTCTGGAAATTCATCACAGGTTTTGCAGAGATTGTTAAACCTCTCAATTTTATGCTTAAACAAGATGCCAAAGTTGAATAGACACCCGATGCCAAACAATCCTTCGAAGAAATTAAATGGGCTATCGCTGAGGCGCCTGTGTTAGTTAGCCCAAACTATCTGAAGCCTTTCTATATCTACTCATTTGCTTTAGAGCATTCATGTGCTAGCATGTTGACCCAGAAGGATGATGAAGGAAATGAGCATCCGATCACCTTTATGAGTACTCCCCTCAAGGATGCTGAATTGTGATATCATAATATTGAAAAGCAAGCATATGCCCTCGTCAGAGGGGTGAAAAAATTTAGACACTATACCCTGCACAATAAGGTGTTTGCCATTGTCCTCGACCCAGCAGTAAAAATGTTGCTTATGCAAAATGAATTGGGCGAACGAAGAGCTAAGTGGGTCACCCTGCTCTAGGAGTATGACATGGAGATCCAACTGATGAAGCTAGTGCGAGCGCAGGCACTCACTTGTACGATTGCTGAAACAACGACAAAAGCCAGACCTAAACTCACTGTGTAGCAGTACCAGCTTGAGGATGTCTCCCCCGGAGAGTGGTACCAGAATGTCGTCTACTATTTGTTGAACCATAAATGCCCACCGCACCTGCAAGGAGTCCAAAAGTGGGCCATGAGATTGAAAAGCAATGGCTACATGCTGCAAGGTTCCATTCTCTACAAGAAGAATCATGAAGGCATTTATTGAAGATGCCTTGGCAAGGAAGAAGCAGATCGAGTCTTGAAAGAGTTCTACAACAAATTTGGTATGAGCCATGGTTCTGGTTCTTCCACAGCACATCAGATATTGAGGGCAGGGTATTATTGGCTAACCATCTTCAAGGATTCCCATGGCCATGTTCGTTCATGTCATACCTACCAGACCGCTGCCACCAGGGAAAAGAATGTTGCTGTCCCACTACAGCTTGTGCTAGAGGTAAGGCCATTTACACAATGGGGACTCGATTTCATCGATCCGATAATCCCTCCATCATTTGCGGGACATAGGTACATTCTTACCGCTACTGATTACTGTACGGTGGACAGAAGCAATAGTATGTAAGCAGTGCACAACTAAAGTAGTTACTAATTTCCTAGAAAGTTTTATTTTAAATCGCTTTGGTTGTCCTTATGCTTTGGTATGTGATAATGGACCTGCGTTTGCTTTATTAAAATTTGCTAGTTGGGCATTTGACTATGGAATAGCCTTTAAATTCTCATCTAGTTACTACCCTTAGGGAAATGGCCTCGCCGAGTCCACGAATAAAAATCTGATTACTGTGATCAAGAAGTTGCTAGATAGGAATCCCAAGGACTGGCATACCCAGCTCCGTTTCACCCTTTGGGCTGATCGCACTCGCCACAAGACTGCCCTTGGCGATTCCCCGTTCCACCTTGTCTATGGCCTAGAACCTATATTCCCCATCCATCTAAAAATTCCTACTCTTCAGTTCATCAACAATTTTTATGAGGGGGAAGCTCAGTTGGTTGAGCTCTTGCATTTAGAGGAAGTCTGAAACCGTGCAATAGAAAATTTTGCCAAACATCAGGGCATAGTTAAGAGATGGTTCGACCGTCGAGCCAAGATCAAGGCCTTTAAAATTGCAGATCTGGTCCTATATTAGGACAAGGCCCATGAGAAGAAAGGGGGACACAACAAATTCGACAAGCTCTGACTTGGCCCCTTTCAAATAGCTGAGATTTTGGGAGATAATGCCTTCCGCCTAAAGACCTTAACTGGTGAGAATGTCTCGTTGTCAGTCAATGGGCAACACCTAAAGCATTACTTCCAGGCTTGAGCTCGTTTGAGCTCACCATTGTAAATACTTGTACATAGGTTAGGGTAGTTTGCTTTCTGGCTTGCTTGCATTTTTCTTTCGTCACTCTTTTGTTTTCTCCCTCCCGACAATTTTATTTTGAAAGTTGTTTCCTGCTCCTTTGCGGTGGTCGTGCTTGTTCGACAAGCAGTTTATTTTGTTGTTCGTTCTTTGTGTTCTTTGGCTAAACATTCACTCTCAATTATCGGTCTTTGAAAGCGGCCCGTGAATGATTTCCTTGCTTGAATTCTTCTTAGAACTTGACCCTTGGCTAGATCTTCTTACACACATCTCGGATCTTGCACAAAGCACATAATAATCATTTCTAAAGGATTGTACCATGGTTTTTATGACACCCTAGCAAGTGAAAAATCTCAAGTCTGATCTAGTGACCACTGCAGTCTCAAACCCATTGTAGGCTTCAATGCTTACCCAGTCAAGCTAAATGGTAAAAGAGAAGTGAAATATGAAAGCAAAAGAAAAAAGGAATTCTGAAAAAAAGAAATAAACGACAGTATGGGTGTTCAGATAACTCTACCGGGGCTATGGACGCCCAGCTGGCAGTAGAGCAATATCCGTGAGATTGTAGTGACAACCCCGTCGGGGCTATGGATGTCTGACTGGCAGTGGGGCAATGTCCAGGTTACTTTTGGTGTTAGACAATTTATGTAGCTCACTCAGTTGAATTAGTAACCTTGGTCACTATCCCGAGGAAAGGAATGAACTCACTACACACACACTTTTGAGATGTCCTATAAGTTGACCCAATTAAGGATCTCATCCTCCCAGATTCATCTTTGGAAGCCACTCCTGGTCTGCAAAACTGGAGATTCTGGGTCCTGAATGAATATTTATTCCTAGAACGCTCGGGAGCGTTCTACAGCGAAGTCGCCATTTGTTGTGCCCTTAGCACACACGCCCCATTCAGAACGGGGGCCCTCTTTTCTTTCGCCTTGTCGGGTCATTTTTTTTGTTGCCGCCTCATTTTGTGTGCCTCCTCTTTTGATGTCTCAAGTGGTCAATGTTGCTTTAAGGTCCCACCATAAATTGACCATGCCTCCCCCTTTTAATTTTACTGCGTTTCGGTGCCTCGCGGAGTCCCTCTGGCATTTTGTCCTTGCAAACAGCTCCTCGCCCTTCCGGGCCTGGCCATTTAGGATTCCCCGACTGGGATTCCCTACTAAACCTGTCGTTCCCGGCAGCGTCTGCTCTACGTCCCCCCGGACCTCGGGGTCCAAGCCTTCGTTTACCTTATGCTCGAAACTTGTTGTAATCTTCCTGCGGCATTTTGTTCTTTGGACCCCGAACCTCAGAGTTCTGTTTCTAGGGTTTTGTCTGTGTTCGGCCGTCTGCGACGACAGACTTCCTGCGGCGTCCCGCCCCTGGGTCCCACCAACGTCTTCGCCGACCGTGGAATGTGGGAGTCCCTCGCTGCCATGGGGTGTCCCGGGCCCGACCGTCTAGAATTCTATGATGGTTCCGCCATCCATGAGGTGGATCCCTGGCGGCATCCAGATCTCTAAGCCTCGACCCGCTCTCCGCTGCCACCGTTCAACTGAATGAAAACTTCAAGCGGCCGATGGGCCCCGGTTCTCCCGCCACCGTTGCTGACTTTTGAACTCACCAACTTTTTTTGCCTCCATACCTATAATAAATGCGAACATTCATGGCGGTTAAGGGTATAAAATACCCACTCTGGCGGGTCATTTTCATCTCACAGGATTGTAGCGAATTGGACAAACTACTATTTGGAGCCCACCGTCTTCAACATCGTCACGATCATCTCCCTTAGTGTCATTTTGCCGACCATAGGTGGATCCCACGTCTCCCCACATAGCATGTTTGAGGAAGGCCATCCATTTGCCCTTCCTGAGCTTTGTTTCATGATTTTGAGGAATTTAATTGAATGAACAATCATTAGGAGGGCATAAAATGATAGAACATAAGATTGGGCACAAAACCCACTTGCTAGAAAATTGACAAACCTCTTAGAAAACCCTCACCGCCAATCCGGCACATGTCCTCACCATGGCCCTTCTTCGCACAAGGAGATTGCCTCCTATGGGCTCAAGGCTTGTCCCGATCGTCCTAATTCAAACCTTGAACACTCACCAGCGGCGATTCTTCCCTTTGGGCCTGGCCTATCCAACTTCTTTCCTCAAAATTCTGCTCGCATTTCGCCATTTGAAACTACAAAATCCCCCTGCCTCCCGGCTGCCGGATCCCAACCTTCTCCTCGCCGTGAAACCTCAAGTTGAATATGCATCCTGTTGGCTTCTCAGGCCTGGGACCCCGGGGTTCTGACTCTGGGGTTCCGCGGGTGTTTTGCCATCTTCCTCATGGAGAATCTTGCCCGGCGTCCCGATCGGCGGGCCCTTCCTTCGTGTCCGCTGTTGACCTCTGGCAATTTAACTCAACGCATCCTCCGGGCGCCGGGTCTCCGCACCTCTTTATCTGCCGTCCTCACGGTAACGTCTCTCCATCCCTCCGACCTCCGAGTTCCGCCATTCCATCTGCTGCCGAGGTGTAAATAAAGTTCAATGACGGACCCCTCTCCCGGGCCCAGTCTTCCTCCTCGCTGTCCGGACGTCCGTTTGAGCTCCGGACCCTGGATCGTCATTCGCCATAGGATCTCGCTGAAAATTCTTAACGGCCTTCTGCTCACCAGGCTTCGTGTCCCGGGATTCCCATCCTTGCCCACTGTTCCAAACGAGAAGATCCCACCCGGCATCCTGACCTCCAGGCCCCGCCCTGCCGATTGCCGCCGGATTCAAAGTAAAAATTCATAACGTCGGGCTCTTACTCTCGGACTTCCCCTCCCAGACTTCCGTCTAATGTTTCCTATTGCTGAATGGAGAAGTTCGAGTGCCTTCCCAGTGCCAGCAGCCCTAGTGCTCAAAAATAAAATGACAAATTATCGACCGCCCTTTGGCCCTCCGGGCCCCAGACCCCGGAGTTCCATCTCTGGATTTTTGTCTGCTATCTGCCGCTACAAACTGCTATCTCCTGACAGCTTTCCGGCTTGAGACCTCTAAACTCTCCTAAATTGATCCAAACGAGCCCAAATCTGGAATCCAACTTCGACCCACATGCTTAATCTCGGTCCTCTCCATTGCCAACCTCTTGAAATGCTGAAATCTAACCAAGGGAAGTCTCTGGGGGCCTTCCACTGCATTTTCCCTTCCAAACAACATTCTTGTTAGGGAAGTCCAGCCCTCCGGGCCCGAATTATCTAATTGCCCTTAATCAAAATATCAATAACATCTTGAGATGAAAGTTCATGATATGCTTGATTAATTATTTGAAATAGATGTTATTTGTAAGAGGTTGACTAACATGAATGTTTTTTATGATCTATTGTGCTAACTATTCCCTTGCTTGTAGAATATATGGAATCGGGTGCAGGAACTTCAGGGGCATCCACCGAAGGGGACAAGGGGAAGAAGTCAGGAAGGACCCCTCGAGGGAAAGAGGACAAGCACAAGATGAAGCACCAATTCCAGGGTGAGCCACTCCACTCAAAGGTCTCAACAGACTGGAAGGAAATCACAGACACCAACATTGGCCAGGAGGATATTGATGAATTCACTTAGAGAGTTAGGGTCAACCCGACAACAAAGAATGCCAGATTGATAAAGCAGAGTGGAATAGATAAGGCTGTCGAGTTCCCTCCATCCCTCGTGGCACCCGAATTAGTCATGGCTTGCCGAGAAGCATACCAAACCGATACAAGGACAATTGTTGATAAGGAGGGCAACATTCTCACTGACATGTTGCCAGAAGGGATCACCAAGACCTTCCACATTCCCACATTCCAATAGATGGAGGTTCCCACCTTAGAAGAATGCCAGGCAGCATAGGATGATAATCTGATTGGATGCAAGAAGTCAATAAACCTACATTGGCTCAAAGAAAGACAGGGTAGCGCTGCGAAGGTTCCTTAGGAGCTCTTCCGTAGCAATTTCCATGAGGATTACCATGACCTGGTAACCATGTTGAGCAGGGTTATGGGTCTTCCTATGGCCACCTACTTTCAGGAGTGGATGGCATACTTCATTGAGAAAATCCTGCGTGGAAACGAGGACGTCACAACAAAGGTTTCATTCTACTAGGGAGGAATCATAAGCAACTGCTTCCATGAGCAGTTTATCAACGTAAAGAAGAGTTCCAAGTCTTACATGACTTCCTACCTTGTCTATTCCTTGGCGAATCAAAGACAATACAGCGGGTTGTTCGTGGCACCCGATCAAGGATAGAAGTGAGGACTCAAACCCTTTGATAAATATCCGCAGCTCCAGTACCGCAACTTCAAGAGAGATTACTGCAGAGTAAACAACGCCTTCATTGGCCACATCATCAGGTTAATTGTCGAAGACTTCGAGAGGAGGGTCTCCCACAGTGCCAGGGCACTTCTGAAGCAATATACTTTTTTTTCATCTAGTATCTGAAGTTCACATACATCCGTGCCCAGGGCTTTACTGAAAGGCCAAATAGGCTGCCCCGGTACCCCAATGACCGAATCATCCTCCTGGAGCTTTCTCGGCAGCTCTAGCACCTGCAGGAAATCTTCAGCAACAAGCATATAGCGGGGATCTCCTATCCCTTGAGCCTTGGCTAGGTCATGTACCGATTGCAGACTTCGCAGTGTGCTGGTAACTCTGAGAAGGAACTAAAGGATTACCATTTCTACCTGCACACTGCTCGCCCACGGATGGACCCGCATGGCCATGTTAGGAAAGCGTTGGGGCCGGCATATGCCCATCTTCACCACATTGAATATTTCTGGGCCGACTGCCAAGATGACAAAGAAGTGCGTGCAAGGCACTATATGCGAATGACGGTGCAGTTCCTAAGAAGGGTACAGCCATTCCCCATGCCAGACCAAGTCGAGGAGGATGAATCCACTATCATGCATCCAAGGTACCCGACAGTCGCCAATCTTCTAATACCATTAATTGACTGGGATGAATAGGAGGTTGAGGATCTAGACACCATAACCCAGCCAATCTTGACTTGTACCAAGGAGTGGATCGATGGGCAGGTGGCTCATCTAAAGTGACAAGGAGTGGTATTGACCTATGAAGGGCTCAAAAGTGAGCCTAGTGCCACAGAGGATGTTGTTGCCACCATGTCAACCGAAAGGACCTCCAAGTCTCCTCCTGTCACTAGGGCCAGGAAAAGAAAAGAAACAGAAACAGAGCAATCTCTGGACCCCAAGGCCCATGCAAAGAAAGAAACGGGAGGCTCGCCTCCCAAAAGACTCAAATTGGCAAGGAGTGCTGCAGACAAGCCTTCAACCAAAGAGAAAGAAGCAGAAAGCGCGGCTCAATTGCAGCCTCCCTTGTCTCTCCCTGCCCCTCCTATTGCACTACCCACCTCCCTAGCTATGGTCGCTACATCTCCGCCGACCGTTGACATTTCTGTCCATCTTGCCCCTTCACCTCCAGCCGAGTCGGTAATAGTTATTGACTCATCTTTCGCTATGACTTCTCCCCCCTCCTCTACTGCTATGTCGCCAATCACATCACTCACTCTGGTAATAATAACATCACCTGTTCCCCTTGCCACTATACCCGAGGCTCTTACAAGACATATGCAAAACCTTCCCCCTGAGCTCTCCCAGATCTTAATGGATCCAACTCTCCAAGCAGCCCTCGCGCAGGTCCTCGCAATTGCTCAACCTTCACAACCACCGACAGGGCCACCAACTATGGAGGCCACAATGCTAATCTCAAAGGAGTTGGAGGAACGAGAATAGAAAGCCTCGAAGCCTTTTGAGGAGGAGGCCGATGAGTATCATGAGCACCCAGAGTACGAACACCAAACCATCAACAGGGTGGTTTACGAGGATGAAGAAATGGGCTCTTCTAAGAGTGGGGATGATGAGGACAGCTCAGGTGCTAAGGAAATCATTCAAACCTTTGATGATGACCTTGAGGAGGAAATGGCACAACAGCTGAAGGGCATTGGGGCAGAGGCAGAAGGGTCGCGAGATGATGAAGAAGGGCAGCCACCAGAGGAACAATAGCAAAAGGATTTGACTAAGGCTGAAACCCATATTGTCAAAAGCCCCAAGGCTAGGGGTACTAAGAAAAAGAAGGAAGAAGAAATAGTAAGAGAAGAAAGCCCCATCCAACAACCATCCACTGGGCTACCTATCAAATGCCTCGTATTCATCCATGACTTCGATGAGGAGGAGGAAGATGCAGCCAAAGAAAAGGGAGAATCCCCAAAAGAAAAAGAAGCAGAAATCTTAGCATTAACTGAGAAGGGCGAGGGTAGCCGTGATTCACCCAAGGGGAAATCTACTATGCCTGAAAGGTTGGAGAAGCAGCTTGAAAAAAAGAACCCTGCGCTGAAAGACCCAAGGGCAAGGTTGGAGGCCATCTTGGCTCGAGCCCAAATCACAATGAAGAAGGAGAAGAAGCCCAAGGTCCAATCCAGAGTAACCATGGATGCTACCGACTCCCAAGCGATGCAAATTACAATGCCCATAGTTGGAAAAATAGGGGTGAGTTATAACATCTCCACCATCAACCTAGGGACCGCAACCAGAGAGCAGAAGGTCGAGCACCTTGAGGAGTCAGTGGCTACAGTGGTGCACCTAATAAAACAAGATAAAATCTCGAAGGATGAGCTCAAGGCACAGGTTGCAGCCTTAACGGATTACATACAACAATGGTCTTCAGTAGATGACCTATCTACTACATCCACGGTCGCACCTCAGCTACTTTCCAAGGAACAGATCAATAAAATGGAAAGAAGAAAGAACTTGGAGAAGACCACGGAGGACTAGTTTTGACAAGTCTCATACGTCGGAAATGTGGGAATTAGCCGAATTGTGCGGATAGCCAACAAGCTCTTGGACCTAATGCAGTCTCTGGAGAGCACAAAGAAACTTTGCACCAATTTCCCCACAACTTACGACTCCACCCTTCCAAGGATTGAAGCTATCCTTCGAATGCCTGAAGCCACATGGGAGGAGAAGCTTGCATTTAAGAAAGAAGATCACTGGCTGATGGATGTGTGGCACGGAGACTTTGACAACTGGAAGGAGAGGTTGGAGCAAATCATGAGAAAGGTGGATCCGTACATTGAGTGGATCAAAGAAATCCGGGCAGAATGCACCTGATACCTTAAGATGATGACGAGCTATGATATGCCCACTGTGCAAATGGATCCGGAAAAGATAAAACCCTACTTCCAGGAGAAGATGAAGGACGGGATGGCTGGAGAAATCACAACAGAATTCCTAAGTTTTGCTGCCCACGCCTTCGATCAATCAGAGCTTTTCACAGACCAAGGCTCGAAGTATGATAAGGATTGGAAAAGGCTAGAGGATAATGCAAATGAATGGAGCTGCCAGGCGCTGCGATGTGAAATCTTTGAAATAGACAAGCTCCAGGCAGTCATCCTCAAATACATAGAACACACAGCTTCCGAGGGACAGGAGGACAGCCCAGTCAAAGATGAACTTCCTGAAGAGTAGCTACAGCAAAACAGCAATCTGCTAAATGATAAAAGAGCTACAGTGCCATTAGCAAGAGGACAAAATAGGGTAAAGACAAAATGTAATTTTTTAAATTGTTGGATATTGGGGGTAGGTGAAACCCTATTTTGTAATAAATTTTGGCCACACAATAAGAATTAATCTTGGCCATTCATTTGACTTTTGGAAAACTATAAATAGGGCTCTCCTCTCATTTGCAAAGATAGAGTTGAGTTGTTGTAAAGACATGCTGCAGAAATTTATAAGGAAAAGGCATTGACTTGGTGTATTTTCTTGGTTTCTCTCATGTTACTTGATTCAGTCTCCAATGTTAGATGTTTGGTTTAGATTCTACTACTATTTCAGTTAGCTTTTTTCTTTTTTTGGGTAGATTTTAGGAATGATGTTGGGTGATTATGAAAATTCCTGCCATGTTGATGATTTCTTCGTCCATACTTTTTGCTATATGCTGATAGTAGATAGCTATGCAAAGTTAGCCTAGACTTGATTTCAAAGCTGCTCCAAATATTTATCTTTGATTCGTGCATGTATGTGGTGGATGAAGGATCAAATATCTACAGACCTTAGAACATAGCACAATTTCCATGATACTGTGAAATCCCTGGTTAAGTGGGATATTGTTTTGAGGAATTTTCCATTGCAGGAACTCCATTATCACTATTCATAGCTAGTTACAGACTTAGGAACTTTCCCTCTTCCTTTCCTTCTTTCCTTTTTTTTTAATAACTGACCTATACTAAGGTTCATTGCATATTGTAAATCCAAATCCAACAATAAAATGGAGTCCAAGATTGTTGTTTGAACCTACAGCCAATGCATAACAACTTTCTGTCCTAAGAACTCCATTCTAGGATCCAACTTTCATGCTTTATATCCATGCTTTGCATTTCCTGCATAAGACCGCCTTGTGATTCCAGCAAATCACATAAAACTACTGAGGTATCTAAGCACTACCATGACCTAACATCCGAGAGACCTTGGGATAGTGTTTTGCAATTTGATTGTGGAATATTGTCTTTCAAGAGAGGTAGTGCACCTACGCACTGCCTGTGTTGAAAAGTGCATAAAAACACCATCAATAGTTTGTTTTGTTATTTTGCTTGTGAGGCATGATGTATTATTTCATAGGAGTATTTGTAGGTTTGCATAGCTTGAACTAACCCCCACTAATGAGTGTTGGAGTTTAGACTATTTGCAAATTTATGGTGCTCACACAAACATGTACTAACATCAACTCCATGCAATACATTTAATGTTTATGGGTCTAGTTCATATCTATATGAAAATAAAACTTTAGGATCTTTTCTTGCTAGATAGTTTAGAAAATGGTCAATTGTTCTATTTCCTAGTTCCATAGATGTGTAATGAATGTGTGATAGTAATTGTAAAGATTCAAAAAGGAAATCACCTACATTGTATACAAAATGGCTTATTTTAAACATATTATTTTTCAATACTGTGTGAATTGACATATATTTGTCTATCTTTCTTGATTCATAGTTCTCTGCATCTATGATACTATGCAATTTAGATTTTGATGTTGATATTCCATGGTTACACGAATTTGACATTGAAGCTTTTGAATTATTCTCTTCATTTTTTGGAGTGTTTAGATTGGTTAATTTTTTTTTCATATGGCTTTCTTTTTCTTGAGAAAAGTGGCTTAAAGTGTCCTTTAGTAGGATTTTGATCATGAAACAAAATTGAATATGTATTACTTTGTGAATTTTCATTGAAGTGCAAGTACTTTGTCTTGTGTGTTAAAGACCAAATACATATTTCAATATTTAACCACTTTTCTAGCCATTTAATACAAAATAAGTCTTCCCAAAGGTCGTAGTAATTACAATTTGGTTTTTCAACTGTAGATAGTCTCATACGTCGCAGGTATGTATTAACATCAGTAACTCCATACAAAAATTTCAATGTTTGGGGATCTAGTTCATATGTATATGATAATAAAGTGTCAGGATAATCTCTTGCTAGACAATTTTTAAAATGATCAATCATACCATTTTGCACTTCTACAAAAGTGAACCGCATATTTAACAGTAGTTGCAAAGAGTCAAAAAGGAAATTGCCTATGTTGTATAGAAATGGACTTGTTATGAAAAGTTTATCATTTTTCAAAACTGTTTATATTGTTTCTTCTTCAATCCTATGTATTGGTTCATAATTATCTACATCTATGATAGTATGCAATTTTTTTTTTATTCAATTTTTTCTTTCATGTTATGCACCATATAAAACACTTTGAATATTAAAACAAAAAAATAAGGAATATCTTACTTGTGAAACTGAAGTATGCTTTATAAATGTTCTTTTGCTTTTCAATACACACCTATTGTAAAATATGCAATGTAAACACACTTAGTAAAAATTAAAAGCATATCAATCCCATTATTAAAAATGACCTTGTTATGAACATGTTATAATATTATTACAAACTATCATTGATCTCATTTTCGTGTGAATCATAATCCTTAAATTAAAAACATAATATAAATATTCAATAATATTATATATAACTATATAAAATTATATACAAGTTAAATATATTAATAATATAAAATACATTGATAGTAAAAAAATAAATAATAATATAATAATATAAAATAATACTAAATCTATATAATTATTATTAACAATAGATTAATAAATAACTATAATCCTACAATAATCATTTATCATATAAATATATTATACTATTATATAAATATAATATAATATAAATTTGAAGCTAACTTTAATTAAACTATTTTTTTTTTGTTATAAAAAACTTGGTTTAAGGATCCAAGAACCATAAAAAGAGAGACATGTGGTCGAGGAAAATCTTGAGGAAGAAGAAGACAATACATTAGGTGTGAGAAAGAATAGAGACACAGGCATCGACAAACTTGAAACCACCAAGTGCAGACATCAACAAAATCAAGGAGGGTGGAGCTTGATGTCATTCTGCAATAGTTTATAGATAGCATAAGGGAAGTTAGACCACCAAACATTATCAGCCTCCCAAGTCCTAGCCAGCAAATTGACCCCATAATTGGCAACCCAGTAGGCAACCTAATTTCTAGATCTTTTAATGTGGGTGAAGAAGATATCCTCAAAGTCAAATTTAGCAGAGATTATAGCCTCCACTATGGTTCCAAGCTTCCAATTCTTCAGTGTCTTCCCCTGTATGGATTCAATCAAAAAAATTGAGTCCCCTTCCACCCAAATTCGCTTCCAGCCACAGTTCCTAGCAAGAGAAATCTCTTTCCACAAGGCCTAAACTTCCACCTAGTTCTTTGTCAAGTTGCCATAGCTAGAAGCAAAGAGTCCCAGAGGTTGACCCATCAAGTCCCTGAAGACACCACCGCTGCCAGCAACCCTAGATTGCACTTTGCAACACCATCAATATTTAACTTAATCCGGCCAACATTAGGAGCCACCCAATCCACATTGGCCTTATCTAGCTTCCTAGTGTGAGTATTCATTCTCAACCACCTGAAGCGAGGCCAAGCATTGGCCCAATGCAATTCTTGAATAGATATGGAATTAAACTTCTTGTTGTGGACCTAACCAAGATCCGCCATGGAGCTCTCCACCAAGTCCCAAACTCTGTCAGCCACCTTTTCCTATTCAATAAATATTCTCTAGTTACATTCGAGCTAAATATTCCATATGATCAACAATGGAGTAATCATCCAAATAAAATGTATCCCCAAGCTCTTAATCTTCAAGGACCAATAGTCAAGCAATAGGGGGACATCCCTAGGGAGAACCCATGATAACCCCTAGTGCTTTAGAAATAGAGACAAGACCCTCCTCACATAAGGGTAGAGAAGAAAAAAATGATCATTGCTTTCTTCATCACACAAACACAACACACATCTCGAGGGACCAGCTTTTCCTAGCTTCTACAATCTATCCCATGTAAGAGCTCTTCACTTCTAGGAAATCCAAAGGAAAGCATTGGCTTTCAGGAGGCCCAACATCCACTAGATACACTTCACAGAGGGGGAGGAAGCACCATCACCAAAGAAACAATTATATGCAGCTTTGATCGTGACCTTACCACTGCCATTAAGATTCCACACAAATTTTTCTTTAGCAACATTATTCCAAATAGGCCACTTGTTGAGTTTGAAGGATAGGGTATTGCAAACCTCAGAAAACTCAGGAGTTGGTCGAGCAAGTTGCTTCCAAGAAAATAAACCACCAGTTCCATTGAAGTAGTTGCAAACATATACACCCATCACACCTTCAAAGTAGTGGACACAGGGAGTGCAAGGAAGGTGAGGACTGAAGGGCACGATTCTCAAGCCAACGATCATGCCAAAATCAAATATTCCTATCATTTCCCAATCTCCATATGATGTTTGAGGTAATGAGGCTATTGTAAGACTTTAAAAATTTCCAAATACTTGATCTCCTGGGTAGGATAGTGCTAAATAAATTATTAGGGTCATTATCCAAGTATTTAGCCTACAACAGTCTACTCCAAATTCTACTACCCTCTAAGTATATACGCCAAACTAGCCTAGCCCCCAAGGATTTATTCATATTGATACACCTTCTTAGACCCTGTAAACACCTAAATTTGCACACTTAATTTATCCAAATTTGTCATTTTTCATCTAAACATACCCTTATCTGCATTAATTAAGTAATATCACTATTTTTTAATTAATACCTCTAAAGTTCTTCTAATCTCTAAGGTATCTCGTTAAATAATTAAATACCTTCTCCCTTTCATCAAATGAATTAAATAAATATGACATTTATTTAATTCCTCACATGTCACATCCCTTTCTTAATCTTAGTTATTCTCCTAATCTCATCATTAGGGATGTTCACATGCCTAATCCTTGATTAGGATGTGTCACATCCTCCAACTTTTGCAAGTTGGCCTCTAATCTCTCTTAGCCACCTAACCCTCCTCTAATCCTTCATTAACTAGCCTAATCAACCTCTCAAGGAATTTTTAATTCCTTTTATCCTTCCAAGGAATATTAAATTCATTTTTCTCTTCCCCATGTGATCTTTGACTTGTCACATCAAGTCACATGTGAACTCTTCCTAATCTCCCACTTTCCTCTAATCTGTCATTAATTTGTCTACTCAAGTACTTGCACAACCTTAATCACTTAATTAGGTCAACCTAATCCCCATATCATTTATGGAATGTGTCCTAATTCAACCCCATTAAATTCTTTCTCCTTTTGAGAAGGAACCCCTTTTCCCATGTGAATTTTTAATTCACATTTACTCCCCCAATGCATTCCAAAGAATTTTAAATTCTTTTTCTCATTCCCATGTGGATATTTGAGGAATTTTTAATTCCTCACATGTCCTCTCACCCACATGGGGATAGGGACCTCCTTTATGAGGAGATCTTTTCCCAATCCCAAGGTACTATGTACTACCTTCATGTCATGTACTCTCCTCCCACCTCATGTACACATCACCTTTTACAAGCCACTTCACATGCCACATGTCAAGATGTGAGGGCTTGTGAGTTCTCAACTCACCTTATCCCTACACCTTGATCTTGGTGGCTCAATATCAACCGTCCATTTCCCTAGAGAGTCCAAAATTCTCTATAAATACCCCCTCTTTTCTCTCATTTTAGGAGAGATCATTCATGCTAGCCAAACTCTTGCAAAAAATTTCCTTGAGCCATACTTAGCCAAATTTGCATTCTTGCATCCATTTCCACTTATCTTTCCATCCTCATCTCATCTCATAGCTTGCATCTTGCCATCCAAGGAGCATACAACATCGAAGATTGAAGGGCCAACCAAAGGGCAACTCAACAAGGTGAAATCTTCTATTTTTCTTTGCTTAGTTAATCTTTAGGCTAATCTTGAGGTGTAGGGTGTTTTTAGTTGTTGTTTTGCATTCTTTTTGTTTGTTGCTCATTTTTTAACAAGTATTTTCATCCTATCATAGACCCAACCCACTATAGTCATGAGATTTGCAAACCTCTAACCATTTCACTATACTGTATTTAAAGGCATTGTCGTTGCCTCTCCAAAGGAAGGAGCGTTGGGTTCTCTCCAAGATGCAAGCCACTTTGCTAGGAATTTGAAAGACTGACATAGTGTACATAGGGATAGCAGCCAAGGCAGACTTAATGAGAGTGATCCTCCCAACAAAGGAAAGCTAATGACCTTTCCATGTAGTAAGATTGATTTGCACACGATCCACCACCATGCTCCAATAAACAACTTTAGTTTGCTAACAAAGGAGGGGAACACCAAGATATTTGCTCGGAAGGCTATCCTTCTCAAAGCCCAAGATGTTTTGGATATCTAAAATTTCCAAGCAATTTGGTTTTAGAAAGAAGATTCTAGATTTGGAGAAATTCACCACTTGACTGGCAGCAGACTCATAAAGGGAGAGGATGCATTTAAGGCACCTGGCTTCTCTAGCAGAGGCCTCACCGAAGAGAAGTGTGTCATCCACAAATTGAAGATGTGTGATGTTACTAAAGCCACCTAAAACCTACAGGATGGTGAGAGGTCCCCTGTGGGATTCAATCTTGATAGTTCTTCCAAGAGCCTCAACAATGATGATAAATAAAAAAGGGGATAAGTGGTTCCCTTGGTGCAACCTATGCCTGGAAGAGAAGGGCCTTGAAGGAAAATAATTTTAAAGAATTGAGGAGGCAGATGAAATGCAGCTAAACACCCAATCAAACCATTCCTCTACAAAGCCAAATTTGTGCAAAACTTTGATCAAGAAATCCCATGAGACTCTCGAAACCTTTGTTCACATCAAGTTTGATAAGCATTCCTTCTTTCTTTCTCAATTTGATAGAGTGTTTTGTTTCATGTGTCATGATAATCTCATCTAAAATTTACCTCCCTTCTAAAAATCCACTCTGCTCCTCTAAAATAACCCTCTCCAAATAGCCCTTGAGACAGTTCACCATGGCCTTGAGATGATCTTATAAATTGTGTTACATAAGGCCATTTAGGCCTAAAGTCGTTAAAGCTCTAAGGGTCAGTTGTCTTGGGGATTAAGGCTATAAAGGTTTGGTTCCATGATTTCATCATATCCTTCCTACACCTGCATTCTTGAACTGCTTTACAAATGCCTTCTCCAACAATGTCCAAAAATATTTGAAATAATTTGGTGTGGATCCCATCTAGGCTTGAAGCCTTCCTAGCTCCTAAGGAAAAAGTGGCAAGATGAATCTCATCCAATGAGAAAGGGGCGAGCAACAACTTGTTTTGGTAAAGGAAATCAGATTAGGAATATTCTCAAGAAGGGCATGTTGGGTGGCTTTGTCAACTTGGGGAGGGGCTCCCAAGAGGGAAGTAAAGAAATTCCTACTCTCATTTCTGATTGCAGCAACATCATCAATAACAAAACCATTAGCCTTCCTAATTTAAAATTTTTTGTTTTGTTGCCTTCTTATTCTGGTGGATAAGTGGAAGAACCTTGTTTTTCAGTCCCCTTCACACAACCACTTCACTTTGGATTTTTGTTGCCAAAAGATTTCCTCCATTCGCAACACCCACTCATGTTTAGATAACAAGTCGTGTTCCCTTTCCTTAAGCTCTATCAAGTAACCATTGGTGGAAATTTTTTGCACAACCTATTGTAAATAAACCTCAATCTTGTTCTTCTCCTCAAATAAGTTTCCCATAACCTCCTTGTTCCAAGATTTGATTTTCCTTTTTAGTTCTGCAATTTTTTGTAAGAGAACATAATGTTTATGGCCTTTGAAATCCTTACTCCACCAAGCCCACAATGCCTGTTTAAACTCCAGGTGGTCATACCAAAAGGATTACATCTTAAAGGGGGTCCCAAAAGGCTTTGTGTTCCTATTGAGGGATAATGAGATGGGTTGGTGATCAAATCCTTCAAACTAAACCACAGAAGACTTGAAGGTGTTTAGGTCTAACAGCCACTCAGAATTGAAGAAGAATATGTCCAATCTGCACATAATGTTGTCCTCACCCACTCTCTAGTTATTCCATGTAAACTAGCTAGACTTGTGGCAGATATCGGCCAAAGCTAAATCCTCACTAAACTACCTAAACTCGAAAGAACCAATAGTGGAGAGGACCCTACCACCTAAATTTTCACTTGGGCTAATCATGCCATTAAAGTCACCACCAATAATCCATTCCTTGGACTCATGTACCCTTCTCATACCTCAGATATAATCCCATACGCCCAATCTATCAAGTCCAAAGTTGGGCCCATACACATTAGAAACCAAACAACTACCCCCAACCCTGAAGTTGTTGACAATAATAGAAAGACAAAAGGGTGACTCATCCACAACCTACCCAACCCAACTCAAGCAATTCCAAAGGATGGAAAGATGACCAGGATATCCATTAGCATCCACGACAACCCCATTGCCATGGCACCAAATCCTAGACAATATCTCCAAAAACTTGCTTGTGTCAACCTTTGTTTCTTGTAATAAAACAACATTAGGAGCTTCAATGCAATTATTCGCTTTAGCAGATGACATTTTTCAGGGGCATTGATTCCCTGAATGTTCCATCTTACAATCATCATAAATACTTTCCTGTAGGGAGGTGCTCGCCTCAAGTTTTAACAAAGCTTTTCATTGATTTTTTAGAGTTGTTTTCTAGATTCTTGAGGGCTTGGAGTTTTTCCTTAGTAGCTTCTAACTTTCTTCCCTTAGAGCTGGCACCTCCTGCATCTAAGGAAGTCTGAGGCTTATTCCCCAACTTTTTTCCCCTCATTGTAACCATACTCCAGGTATTTTCCTTATCTATTGTGTCCTCATCACTGTCAGATTTGTCAATCAACATCCTAGGGGCAGGGGAAAAAGTTTTTTTTTACACTCTGTTATCCAAAACCTCATTTTGAGTTTCCAGTAGAGCCTTTAACTGATCAACACCGCTATCCTCATCATTCTTTGAAGGAATAGGTGAAGACATGTTCCCAATCGTAGTCGTGACATGCATAGGTGGGGCCTTATGATTCTCGATGCCAAATTGAGGCACTAAAGAAGAGACAAAATGACCTGGGGAATCAAATGCGGCCACAAGCTTGACCGAACACTTCTAGGCCATATGCCCAATTCTGCCACACCTGAAGCACCATAGGGGAAGGCCTTCATAGTTGATTTCAATCATTGAGTCACCAAGCACTTAGTGCAATTTGACCAAGGGAACCAAGGGATTCTCTAAATTGATCCTAACACATATTCAGGTGAATCACTCCAACTGGCCACCACTTGGGGAATGAGCACAATGGATGAATTTATCGAGCACATCCCCGATGATCTAGAGGATATCATTAGTCTATAATTCCACAAAAAAATTGTGGGGCCTAACCTAGATGGGGACATCATTGATCAATTCTTTTTGCAGGTCAAAACTAGGAGTCCAGGCCCAAAGATATAGGCCAACACTCCCCATAAACTAGGGGCCACTAGATAAGATGTTTTCCCACTCAACTTCAAAGGATGAAACAATACACAGAAACACTAATGCGAGGAAACTCACATCAGGCAAGCAGCCCTACCATTTTTTCGCTATCCATGATTTGATGCACTCCATTGTGGGCTAGATACCAATGAATTTGGCGATGATCACCTTCTTTCTTAGATTTTCCACCTCAAGATTGAGTAGACAATCTAGAATTTTGATGTAGGGGATTTCCTCTGAGACATGCACATTCACATTTTTGATTGCCATTTTGAGCACCAAGCCCTTTGAATGACCAGCCAATGCCTCCTTTGGTGGATTCTTTGTCCCCTTTACGACCCCTGAGCTTTTGTTAATCGTGATGGCATCCTCCCGATCGATAGTCCCTACAGCGAAATAGCCCCTAGTGAGCACATCCCCATTTCCTACCTTTTCACAACTCCTTCGCATTTTCACATCTCTTCAAGCAAACTAAATTTAAAATAATAATAATATAATTTAATATTAAAATTATTTAATTTAATTAGTAATCATTTTAATCTAATATAAATAATTACAAACACTATAAAATGTCCTAATCATTGTCATACACTTAAATCAGATTTACTAACAACATTTTCTCTTTAATCCATCATCTTTTCGCATAATTAATTTAATTAGCCTAGCTAATTAATTAATTGCATCATTTTCATCCATTAGCCTAATTAATTAAATCAGGTTAATTCTTCTATTTCGCACTAACACTTCATCTCATTAAATTAAATACATCAAAATATTTAATTTAATTCCTTAAGTCGTCTTATTTAATTAAATAAGCCTAGGTTATTGTGGATACAAAAAAAGTAACCATTCTACTTTTTCATGTTCAGGCCCTCCTAGTGGACTTTGGCTTGATTTTTCCTAGGTCTAATTTTGTAATGTGGTCAAAATGTTCACATTTGGTCTTGGGCCCTTGTGAATCATTAAGACTTCTAGGATGTCTTGTAAAGGTGTTGTGAAGTTTTGTAACTCATTTTCACACTTTTCTAGGATCCTTTCATCATAATTCACCTAAATAACTCATTTTTATTACTTACCAAGTCTTATTTCAAAGTGTTGTAAAGTGTTGTAACCCACTTTCACGTTTTTCTATACTTTTCTTCACTAATTCAACCCGTTCTCATGTATAAATGACCCTTTAATACACTTTTTCGTTTTTTTTAAGTGTGTTTTTTAGGATACTCCCATTGGACAACATTTAATGCCTTGTAATTCCTGACACCCACTTAATTTTATTAAGTGGGAGTAAGTTTCCAATAGGGGTGACTTAGTCCTTTTTGGCACAATATAAAATAAAATAAAATTCTGATGGGATTTTGTCCTCTACCCCTTAAGGTCATCCTATGATGTGTTATTTTCAGAAAAAATTAGTAAAATCATGTATAGATAAGGTTTTTTCCTCTCATTTTAACACCTATTGATTCAAGAATTCACTCAAGCAATCAACTTAATCATTATCAAGCATTCAAGCACTCTAAGCATTATCAAGTCATCCACTGGAGAACTTCATTGCATATCTTTAGATTTCTACATCAAGGGTTTCGTAAGTTTATGACATTGCATGTTGTTTATTTATCATTCTCTTTCCATTTCATTTCATTTCATAGGGTTTGATTACCAAAGTAGGGTTTGACCAAGGCAAACCCTTATACTCTAACCCTTAACCATTTTTCCCCTTTTGCATGTGCATTTGTAGACTTTGTATGTATATTTGTCAAGCAAATAGGTGTTGAAAAGTGGTCAAGAAGTCTTCAAAGTCAATCAAAGCATCAGAACCCTAATTCAAGCTTGGAGAGACATTTTACCCCATTTTCTATAGAATTAAGTCTGGACACCTGTCAAGAAAGCAAGTGCAGACCTAAGGCTACAAGATTTTCTCCCAAATTTCTCAAGATTTGTAGAAGGACTAAGTCACCACTATTGGCGGATCAGTCTTGCTTCTGAGCCTAAAAAGTGATTTTGACATTTTTGGACACCCATTTGGCATATTCATGTTCCAACAAAGTTTCCCAAAACTAGGGCTAAGTCACCCATCTTGCCGTAAGTGTCCTAGTCAACATTTTCATTTAAATTTTTAGGATTCTAGAATCTCCCAGCATCAAGTTTCAAATTCTAGGTGCACCTCTTTGATTATGTTCTGTTATTTCATCATTTACTTGCATTTTTAGGCATTTTTGAATATCGCATTATGTTTTCAAACAAGTTGTATCTCTTAGGTTTTGCATCATTAGATCATTTCATTTTCAGATTAGAGTATTAAAGCATCTTAATTAGACATAATACATCTCATCTACATTAACTTTGAGTGTAGACATTGCCCATTTTGGCCCACATCTTTCTCCTTTTAGGTCAAAAACCCTAAAGTCCAAGAAAGAAGTTAGGTGCCAAAATCATTGTCCACATTTTGGTGAACCCAACTTTTGAACATCTTTACTTCTGATTTTAAGTGCATCCTAAGTTTCATTTGCATTGCATTTTTTAAATTGCATCTTAGGGTTTTCAAAATTTCATTATTGAAAAGCTTCAATAGTTATCATTTTTGCATTTAAAAACACTAAAAAATTTTCATTTCATACTATCCCTACATTTTTGCATCTAAAAACAATAAAATTACATTCAAAAATTCTAAAAAATCTTTAAAAAATCATTAGTGGGACTTGTAGACACTCAATTTTTTCCTCATAATTGTCACGATATTCGTCTATTGATTAAATAGATATTATTATTTACTTAATCAACTCATTCAATACTTTCTTCTATTCATGCATTTCATCAAATCATTAAACCATCTCATGCTCGTTCACTATCCCTTTACATAAATGATCATATTTGTCCCATGGTCATTCACTAACCATTTGCATAAACAATCATTCCCAGTCATTTCCATTCATAATCCGTTTCATAAACATTCATGTTTGTTTGCATTATCGTTCATGTCAGTTTCCATAATAAAGCATAATCATTTATTATCATCCATATCATTTTCATAATCAATTTGAATGGTCATCAACTATTGTTTCATATAAAACTAATTATCATGTTAATCACTTTGTTTGCATAAATTATTCTCAGCAATCATTTGCATTACATAAACCCTTTGCATCAACATGTTCATATTTCACTAAATAATTATATCATTAAAATCAAATCATAACAATCCATATTCTGTAAAATCCATATTAAATCATTATTAAATCATGTTCATGCACATTTAAATCCATTTAATCATTTTATTTAGTTTCATTATTCATAAACCCTTCACCATGCATTTGTCTCTCCTCTTTATCATTTCCACTCACATGCATTTCATTTAATTACATAATGTGGGATATTTAAATTTCCCTTTTGCAAACCTTTTATCCCACATTACCCTCTCAAACACCTCTCCATCCTCAGAGATGCCTATTTAAATGGGATTCCTCTCTCATTTTCACCCCCACAAATTTGCATACTCATATCATATTTACATCTTGATTGCATTTTACCATTCACCATAGCCTCTTTACTACATTTTTTGCTCACAAAATCTGAGAGAAAATGCATAAAAAAATATCTTGGCGATAGGGAGACAATGGAGAGTGATTTCATTTAAAAGAATTTCCATAGTTTTAGAAGTTTGTATTTTCATAGTTGAGAAGTTTGTTTTCATTTTTATTTTATTTTTAATTTGAATGGATCCATTAAGGTGAGTGTGAGATCGATATTCTTATTCCATAGAATCCTCCATTTTTAGCTCACATGGGACTAAATCACCACACTTGGTGACTTAGTCCTCCTACATATTTTGCATTGAATTTTCTAGTAATTTTTTGGGTATTTTCTACACTTCTATTTGCTCTTTCTGCATACTGTCATATTTTCCCGATTTACTATTGCATTCTCTTTTTAGCATATTACTTTACTTTCATTCCTTGTCGTCATGGCTTTTTTCTTTAATAATTTTTGGAATTAATTCAAATCCCTTGTAGACATATCCAATTGTGCCTTTGATTGTGATCCTAATGACCTTGAGCTTCCTCATGTTCCTTCAACTCCTAATGGATGTCCACCTCATGTTTTTGACATCATTGGAGAAGATGATGATAGCATGCATAAGTTCTTAAATGAATGTCTTGATAATCTTGAAAAAAATGTAGCCTTTTACCCATCCATGAAATATTCTAACCTTCCTACTATGTGTGAGAAAATATGTGAATTAAAGTAATCAATAACACACAATAGATGCAATGTATTGCATTAAGGAAATCTAAATTAAACAACACAATTCAATAAAATGATTCCTTAAAGACATTCCATCTTCCTCTATTCTTAAGGATCCTGATAATAGTGCTCTCATATCTTAATTATGCACTGAATTACAGGAATGACACCTAAGAAATGAGTAGCCATTAATTCTAGAATGCAAAAACTATATCTACACCTACATGATTTTGAAGTTTTTGGTTGAATGATGGACTAATGATATGCAGAATGGTGAATTGTTGTATACAGAATGCTAATGAAATGATGTAATGTTGAGTTAAAATAATGGAGATACTATGAGAATGATTCTAAATACTATAAGAAAACTAAGACACATCTAAGAATGTAGTTATGATTCTAATTTACATGCTAAACTATTCTAAATGTTGAATCAAAATGCAACTAAGCTCTCAAATGCTAAGATGATTTCTAGAGAGTAATTGTGTGTAATGCTCTCCTCTCCAAAAGCTGTAAATGAGCCTCTATTTATAGATTTCACCAAGGCATCAGGTGAGTTGGCAGCAATGAACGATCAAGATTCAATCTGGAGAGATCGATGGTAGGAAATGAGGAAGTTGGAGAGAAATAAGGAAGTTGTCCCCTTTAATAGAACAATCTTGCCAAGTGTAGAAAAGAATAAATGGAAAGAAGAAGCCATGTGTCCTTGAGTTGCTTGAGATTGTTGAGGGTAAATACCCATTTTAGAAATTAGAAATAATTATTTTCATGTGACACATGGTGAGGTGGAAGATGATGTGGAAGGAGGTTAAAAGAATATGGAGAAATGTGACAAAATTTCAATTAAAATTTAAAATTTAATGAGAGGGAATTAATCAAATAAAAAAAATTAGTTAAATTTGTTCATTTAATTAAATGATGAAGAAAGTGGTTAAGATAAGAGGAATTAAGAAGTACGAACTATATAAATAAACTTTACAATTTATTTATACAGTAGAGGAAATAAAGATTTTTGTTAATCAAATAACTAGTATTTAATTAATATTCTCCAGGGCAATTTTGGATGTATACATTTTTCCCTTCTTTGAAGTGATGTGTTTACACATTACTTTAAAGAAAAATTTACCAATGCTGCTAAAATTTTGACGACTATATAAATAAACTTTACAATTTATTTATACAGTAGAGGAAATAAAGATTTTTATTAATCAAATAACCAGTATTTAATTAATATTCTCCAAACCAATTTTGGATATATATATTTTTCCCCTCTTTGAAGTGATGTCTTTACACATTACTTTAAAGAAAAATTTACCAATGCTGCTAAAATTTTGATGATGCCCCAGACAGTGATTTTTAGAAGATAACAAATCTATGCCCTCTCGGGAGATAAATCGAGGAATTTTTGATGAAATATTTTTTATTGATGATTTTTAAAAATTTCTATTGATTTGTGATTATGTCAATGATGAAATTTTTGATTTGATGATAAGGTATGTGTAGGATCATGTGTGGCAAGGTCAGAAAAAATCCAAAGTTAATTTTAACTTGACATAAAGGAAATTTGAATAAGTTATCTATATTATTTAAAAATGTATGTAAGGAGAATAGAATCTGTAGCAAATTGAGATGTAGTTTTTCTAAACTACTAGGTTTGTTTAAAAATCTATTTGGTGAAAATTTGAAATTTCAATGCGGTAGTACGCACTTAATTTTAGGAAAAAAATAAGAAGTAAGGTTAATGCAGACCACCTAACCACAATAAAATGATAATATTTTTTTATAATATTTTTAGATATAAAGTAGAGGACTTTGTCCCGATGTGATGCATATTTTTTGTAATTTTTTTTCCAAAGAGTAAATGAGTAATTACTTATGATTTTTTTTTTTTATTACAACTTTAAAACTCATATGTCTGACCAACCACCTTAACTTGGTCAAAACTTCATGTAGCAAAATTTAATTTTTTCTTTTTTAATCCTATAGTATGTGAAGCATAGAATGTGATGCATGTTTTGGATTCAAAAATGTGTGATATTTTTAGCTATATAGATGCTTTCAATTAGCTATCAGTGGGACTTTTAGTTGTAATTACTGAATAGAAAATGAATAATACTTATTAGAAATTCAAATTAAACATAATTTATATTGATTTGGAAAGCTGGCGAGGAATCTCCTTTAAAAACCCTTTTCATTTTATCAATTTTTGGGTTAAAAGTCGACAACCACATACCCATCATATTGCCACTTTTACGGCCCATCGCAGTCTTGCACATACCGATATTCTAGCAATTTATCTCTCGATATTGAGAAGAAATGGAGCTACCAGCACGATTAATTGATCCTTTTAAAAATATTAAAATAATCCCACCAAAATCACACTTTTAATTACCCTTTATTAACAGGTAAAAAGTTAAAAAGGATTCATTTGTGCATTTTATGATTTTGAAAATTGTAGAGTGAGAGCAACCTTGAGCATTTGAGTGAAAATGGTGATCCCCTACGAGACTCATCAATTCGAACAGGTGTGGAAACACAATCGGCTAGTGGTATATGGACCTCTGGTATGAATTTCGAAACTTTTTCTTATGAATTTTGAATCAATTTTTCCACCTTTTAATTTTTGAATTCTTTTGGTGCATGCAATTTTTTCCTTAGCGCATCCACCTAGACTTTCAGCGCATGGGGTAGATTTAGTGGCGCATCAACTATCTGTAATGATGCATCCACATTTCGGCACGTCAACAGTCTAAAATGGCACATCAAAATATTAGGTAGGGCGTTCACTAGAAATGGCACATCAAAGTGCAGTTTTAGCACATCGACCCAAAGTAATGGCGCATTTGAGATATTTACTAGCGCATCCAAGGAATTCTCTATCATTTGATAAAATAGTGCATCAAAGAGATTCTCCAGTGCATATGAGGAATTATCTGCGCATTTAAAGAAATGACACATTGTTAGACTATAATAGCGCATCTAGCCAATTTGGTGGTGCATACTCCCTTTTGGCGCAACAGAGCACTGTTATAGTGCATCTAGGTCAGAATTGAAGATTTGTAAATTTTCTCCTAAAATTTGATGATGTTTAATTGCGTCAATCCTTGATTTGTTGTTGATGATAGATTAGATGAGTTATTGATCTCATGATAGGTGAGATTCAATAGTGATGATGTTGTTTTGACCTCATGATAGATGAGGATCAAAAAAAAAAAAAGATGTTCGAAAGATTTGATGAAAATATCACTAAAACTGATAGAATAATTGATTGATGTTTGATTGTTTTACCGATTTGATTGATTGATTGATATGCTAATTGCGATGTGTTATAATGATAGGAGAAGGATTTAGATAATCTTTAGTCGCAAGAGCAATTCCCATGGACTTGGGAGCTGATCCCCCAGCTATCACATGTTGATAGAGATATCATTGAGCGATGTGGTTTATCTTTACTAATTGACATGCCCCAATTAGGATTAATCGAGGATTGTTGATTGCACTGGCAGAGAGGTGGCATAGCAACCACAAAACTTTTCATTTGGCCACTGGAGAGATGACTGTGACACTAGAGGATTTCTACAGGATTTTGAGGATTCCTGTGATGGGTGATATCGTGACATATTACCATACTAAGCAGGGAGGGACATATTCCTTGCGCCGAATATTCTAGGATGATCACATTAGTGGGTATGAGATGCCTTGGTAGGATATTATTTTTTGAGAGGGTATTCCCTTTTCCTTTACATACCTATGAGGTATTTGTGGAGTGACTTCTATTTCTACAACAAGAGGGAGCAAAGAAGTTTGTCCATAGGTTTGGGGTTGGACATGAGGCGATGGTCTAGTTTACCGGGACCCATTGGGGGTGCATGCATGCTTTCGCTACACCTGCTAACGAATTTGCGTGGGGTGAATTGTGTGTATCTTAGAGGGGCTGAGTAGCGCCGTCCACCCGGTGCTGACAGCATTCTGATTTTGTAATAGACTGGGAGCATAGTATTGGTGACGCACGTCGAGATGGAATGAATTAGAAGCCCAGGTTTGGGGAGAACTACATCTATAGTTATGCAGGCCCAGTTGTCCAGCATAAGATAGGAAAATTGGAGTATTGGAGACGGGTATTGGATGACCTGGATTCAATTACATGGTGACCATATGTGGACTGTGAGTAGTGGGCGAAGGATCATTTGGAGATGCCTTATGTTATGACAGTCAGGTATCTCATTAGATGGACACGCTATATTACCAAGAGATTCCTATTGTTGAGGGTGCTCAAAGAGTATGGCCGAGTGCAGGGGATACCACAGGGATTGGCCATGTATGCATGGAGGTGGAAGGATACGACTGAGTGGGGGCCCACATTATCTTATGATGTTGCATGTGATGAGTATCATCATTTACAGCCAGTGATATGGGACTACCATCCAAAGATCGTTGAGGGATATATGACTGAGGAGTACTCACAACAATTTAGTGGGCACCCATTTATGAGGATCTCTAGACCTAATGAGTCAGTACCAGCATTGGAGGATGATGAGGACAAACCACCCAGATGGAGGTGAGGTAGAGGCGGTGGAGATGAGGAGGAGGGAGATGGTGGTGATGATAGTAGAGGTGGTGATGATGGTAGGGATGACAATGGTGCAGGAGATGGAGGAGGTGGTGCCCACCCAGTGCAAGATGTTAGTGTTCCTTGTAGGAGGTGATCTTTAGTGGCAGTAGCGTGTACAGATACGGTTTCCTTCGCAGCAGCAACAATCCCAGATTATAGCATTACATTCCCAGGTCCAGACCTTTTAGGGCCAGTTGACATAGGTACATGGATAACTATAGACACAGATGCAAACACAATTGTTGTCACAAGTTCAAGCACAACTTTTATAGGCCCAGAGGCAGATACAAACTCTGATGACCAAGAGGGATGCTAGCAAAAAATAGCTAGCATAGGTGTAGGGTCAGGGATAGGTGCAGGGTCAAGTTGTTGCACTGACTGTGGAGAGAGATGCATTGAGGCGCCAAGCATAGCAGGAAGAGGCTATTAATAAGAGATTGCAGCAGGCTGCGACAGCTGTTGGATCATCAAACTATTTCTATGAGATTCATCAGACTGCCCAGGAGGCTGAGTTTTACAAGGGTCGGTATCACGAGGTGGTTACTCCAGAGCGGCGAGAGAGCTTACTCAATCTCGGTCTAGTAGGTCTCAGTCTCGAATGGTGAGTATGGGTGTTACACAGCCATTGCTTGGATATCAGAGAGATCTGGGTGCAGTTCCATCAGGTGCAGCGGGAGGTATAGGTTCAGGGATGCGAGCACCATCTGGAGGGAGCACCACATAGCTCTGATATTTGATTCTTATTATGATTTGGACATGTATACATTGATACTTGATGGTTTATTGCCATTTTTTATGATGCATTTCTTTACATTTAGATATCCTTGTACACTTGACATCATTTTGAGATATATATGCAATGATGATGATAGTTGTCCTATGTGTTTATGTGTTGATCATGATGGATGCATTTAATTTCCTATTATGTATGCTATGTGATGTTTTATGATGATGATACTATATGTTATGGATGCAACATGTGTTATGATTCTATCATGTTTTATGAATGATGAATCTTACTATGTGAATGGAATATGTTAAATGCTATGTTTTTTTGTACTTTTTTTATGCAAATGTGTGATGAAAAATATGAAATGGATGGATGCTATTATTAATGATGGGTAATTCTACATGCTCTTATGTCCATGTATGCTATTATGATTTATGATATGTATGGTATTCTGTGTTTTTGTATTTTCTAATGCAAGTATATGAATGCATGTATGAAATGGATGAATGGAAATTTATTTTTGTTGGTGTGTTGTGATGCAAGTGTATGACATAATGTATATTGATGGAAATGATATGACCAATGCTTTGTTTTTTTTATTTTCATGATGCAAATATATATGATCTAATGACTAGATGAGTTCTTTAGAAAATGACATGGTAATGCATTTTTTTTTTTGGATTTTCATGATGCAAATATATGACC
>VDFB02075321.1:69908835-70050552 GCA_007258455.2 Sequoia sempervirens
CTTAAGAGGTATTTAAGAATGTTATAATGAAGCAAATAATTAGTTATATCCACTAGAATAAAAGGAATAATATGGCATAATACTATCTTAAGTAAGAATAGGAAAAAAACTCTTTAATAGAAATTTTTGGATAAGAAAACCCCAATGGAGAGCTTAGGGTGATAGATCTAGATGTTGAAATGATTACATAGCATACAAAGTTTGAGTAATTTTTTTTAAATATAATTGACCATTCTATTTTTTTATTAAACATAAGAAATGGAGTTTTCTTATTAAGAAGTTGTGGTATGTGATAGCCATTGACCATTCTATTTACAATAACATTTTTTTTCAAATAGTCAAAGTTTAAATAATAAAGATTATAAAGTATCATTTTTAAAAAAATATTAAATCTTAAAATTAACAGATTTATTAAAAAAAAAAGTAATTTTTACATCATTATTAATCTTACTATACTTTGATGAAATATTTTATTTTTTAAATATTATCTTGATAAAAAAATATCAAGTCATGCTGGAATGATCAACTCTCACATGATTATTAATGTTAAGAAGTGATTTACAATTGCAATAAAGAATGGAACATAATGACATACATGTGTAAATAAAGAATCATATATTTTCTTTTAAACTTAATAGTCATTTACATGCAAAAATATTAATATTGAACAATAAATATAATATTAGTAATGTTATTCAATAATAAAAATAACTCTTAGTAAAATATAAAATAAATAAATTAAAGTAAAAATTCAAAAATAAATAAATAATAAAATAAAAATAAGAATTTCTACCATATAAATTATCCAATGTCAATGACAAGAACACATAAATTCTACTGAAATTACAATCCATCATAAACATTGATTAACAAATTGTTTGGACCATTAATATTAATCATTCAATTTTAAGAGTTTTCATTTGTAGCAGTTAAAAACTTTTTTCACTGCCCTAGAAATAAGATCGTAGATCTTTATCTGTGAATAGCAAATATATATCGCTCTGTTCAGCTTTTCCAATTCTGACTTGACACTGGTATCAGCGCAGGCAATTATGTGAAAATAATGCTTGTGATTTGCAGAGAAGAGATTTCCAACGCAAACTTTTAAAACAGACAGTATAGAAGGAATCGCATATTATCAGGAAAAATGATTTTAATGAGAGAGAACAACAAATTTGTACGCAGCAGTAGCAGTGAACCCTGTCACCGTGAAATTGTTTAAACATGGAAGCACAGAAGAATATGACAAGGCAATAAAACATAGAATAGTCTCTTAACAAGGCATGGTTTCTATGCCAAAATAACTAGCAAAGCGTAAGGCCGTTCTGATATCAACGTTGCCACGGTTCAAAGTCTCAAGGAAAACATAGTCTTCCGAAAGTAGCGATCGAACACCAAAGACGGAACATGTTTGAAGGTGGAGAGGAGCAGTGTCCATGAATTTGTCAAGCAACGCTTGTCTGCCTTGATCGAAGCTTGGGCGACGCCAGTTGAAGATTATCCTCAATGCTCTACTTCTCTCGGCAACGCATCCCATGCATTTGGGTCAACAACCTTCTCAAACTCCTTCTCCGGCACACCATTCAACAGCACCACAACGGGAGCGCGATGGAGTTCTCTCAGCAGGGAAAAAGCACCTACAAAAACAGGGCCCACAGGTTCGCGCTTGTCCTTGAAATTGCAAAGAAAGGCGAGAGTTTGGATTGTGGGCATGGCCTTCACCAATTCCATATAATCTTTCATGCACCCTCTTGCATCAAAGTTCACATGTGCCGCAGTGATTTTGGGTAGTTTTGATCCTATAATTCTTAGCTTTGCTTCACCCATCCTACGCTTCTGCTCTGTGAGGTCATGCCATCCAAGAAAGTAAAAGAAGGCAAAATCTAATTCCAGTGGGGAGGTCAACGTTGCATACGCGTCCAGCTGCTCAATGCCCGATATGAAGTGGAATCTGGCATGCTTGAGGCGGGGGCAGGCCTGCAGAAAGGCCGCGTGGACATGTGGCTGGTTGAACTGTTGGGAATCGGGCCAATAATATTCCAGCCTGGGGCAGTTCCTCCCCACAATGTCTGAAGTCACCAAGGCCTCGTGCTCTCCTCCTCTCACATACCTCCGTTCCGAGTCCACTTCCAGCCATTGCAGCTGCTGCTGAGATGAAAGAAACTTGTGGAGGAAGTAGCCATGCGCAAGAATGTCCACCACGCGCGGTGTTCCCGCATAGAGGTCGATTTCACGGTGGGTGGAGAAGGAAAAGTATCCCAAAATGGCGTCCACTGTTTCCTCATCGTATTTGTGGTGGCGGTGAACGTCATAGCAGAAACGGAGGCTCACGAGGCGGCTGTCGGAGAAGTGGGTGATGAGGCGGTTGCAGATGGATGGTGTCACGCTTTTGAAACACGACATGTCCACCCTACGACGCTGCTCGTATAAAGTTTTGGCCTTGGATGCCACACCCCTGCAACACAACATAAAGTTTGCAACATCTTTCAGAGATAGTTTTTCCCCTATTACAATGATTATCTCATTCGGGAGCTCTGGCAACTTCATACAAGTACGCCTTGACCTTCTCCTTCCTTCTCTGAATTCGCTCATCCCGCACAAAACCTGAATAAAATCATTCATGTTGATTTCAAGCTTCAGAATCATATTATGCAATTTACGAAATTTGCAATTTAAAATTGAGAGCAAGTCTTAATTCATGGGCGGACTTAAACAGCACACATTAAGCCTCGCGTGGGCCCCTTTTTATAGAAATTTATATTATAATATTAAAAATATATATTGATAGTTAAATAGCTGCCCCATATATATATAATTTACAGTGTTTGAGTCAACAGCCTTAGGCCATTCCAATACATACATTTTCTGCACCTGGCTTTCTTCATTTACTTCTATTCCTACCCTTAGCTACTATCAAAAAAAGTTACAATTGGAGACTGGCCAGACTAGCCCCAAACTACCTACAACACATACTAGCAGAACTATTTCGCACATTTTGATTACAAATCAAAAAACTTCATCGTTACCTAGGGTTTTCATTAACAATTATATAATAAAAATATAAATATAATTAATGATAATAAATTTTCACAATCCATATTGCTCTGGAATCTGTTTCTGGATTTGATTGTGTTGAAGTTTTTTTCATTAAAAAAACTATTACATTAAAAATATAATCTCAAAAATAAATATATAATATTTTATATAAATATATGATTTGATCCTTTAAGGGAAACAAAGACAGTTGCATTAAAAAAAGATGTAAGATGTTACATAATGCAGTTAACAAAAATGGAGGAGGAGAAACGGAGTTGCAATTAATGGGAGTGAACACTAAGCATCAACGCTTAGTGTATGTTGTTTAAGCCTACCCTTAATTTAGGGTTTTTCCTATTTCTTAGAACAATTTTTTTGGAATATATATCAGTAAATAGAGTACATTTAATCCATGAAAAAAGAGAGTGCTCATCTGCAAGATGACCACCCTTAATTTAGGGTTTTTCCTATTTCTTAGAACAATGTTTTTGGAATATATATCAGTAAATAGAGTACATTTAATCCATGAAAAAAGAGAGAGTGCTTATTGCAAGATGACCACCCTTAATTTAGGGTTTTTCCTATTTCTTAGAACAATGTTTTTGGAATATATATCAGTAAATAGAGTACATCTAATCCATGGAAAAAGAGAGTGGAAAAAGAGAAAGTGCTTACAGATTTAGTTCTTGAAATTTGACTGAGTTCAACACTTGTTACTTGCCTGATGCTTTATTTTCACAAATTGTAGAATTAGGATAAAATTCAGGTGAAAGCTATGAATCAATGGTATCAACCACCAAATACATAAAACTTAAACTCTAAAGATCATAATTCAACAATGACTCACAAATGAACATAGAAACATAAAATAACAATGCAATAATACCATAGTTCCTATTCCATGGTTGAATCACCTTCATTGCTCTTCTCCATTTTGCTTTATATGCTAGCTTGCCCTTAGATTTGTAGTATGCAAGAATATCAAAGATAGTGGTTGTAATTAGTCAATTAGTGTCAAAATGAAAGGGATAGGTCTCTTTTATAGAAAACCAAATTTGAATGAAGGGCCAAGATTAGATGATGGAAATCAATGGATGAGATTGCTTTGAGAAGCAAAGAAATAGGGTTAGGGCTAAAATAGGGTTTAGTTAATGATGGACGGTAGAGATTAAAAGTTAATAAAACCTTATGAAGGTTGAGATAAGAGATAAGATTTGGCACAGATAAAGAAGTGGTTAAAATAAATTAAATGGCATCAAGAAAATTTCACTACCAGCAATTCACCCCCATGGAAAATTAATCGCAAACTTTTAATGTGATGAATGTCAGGGTGAATTGAACCAACATAATGTGATGAATGTGGCCATGAATCGATTTATCATGGTGGTGAATTGTTGGTTGTGAATTTTTCTAGAGCCAAATTAGGAGAGATAGTGAATAATTAAATAATAAAAGTAATTATTAATTATAGAAGAAGAGAGAAAAGTTGAATTTTTAATAAAAATAATTGGAAACAATTATTTAATTAGAAAGTGGAGGAAAAAACAAATTAGTAAATAATTACTAGTGGAGGGGAAATAATCAATTAATTATAATAGGAAAATGTCAATAAATAATTAAATAAATGAGAATTTATTTAATTAATCAAAAGAAAAATTAATTAATTAAATAATTAAAATCATTTAATTAATAGAAGAATATGATTTTACAAAATAATTAAATAATAATAATAATAAATATTTAATTATGTAAATGAGAAAATGTGAAAAATAATGTTTGCATGTTTGCATTTGCCAATTAGAATATTGGCTTATCAAGTTACAAATAAAATTCGTTAATTTAATCTATCTTACATATTTTTGAAACAAAGAAGAAGTGGAATTCCAGAAAATGCAAACCTTATAAACAAGAATGTATGCCATAACTGAATTGTATCCACAATTATTAGTTTTTTCCCAATCTTAAAATAGCAACGCACGTCAAGCCTTTCAAAAACTGTCCAGTACATGCAATCCTACTTTTCAAGTTCTAACTCACACTCTTGTCTCTCTATTTAATAATTTAGCTCAAATTTCTGATAAATTATAACTTACTAAATATAAGAAGGAAATTCTTTTGATGATAATAGGATTGTATTTAGAGATTTTTATTTTGGATATTTAAATATTTTTTTATCATGATTGTAGAAATATTATTGTATAAACAAAATATATTTTTAATTTTTAAATAAACGAAAATAAAATAATTTTTAAATAAAACAAAATAAGATAATTTTTCAATAAATAAAATAAAATAATCTTTTATATTAATAAAATGGTTATTCTAATAAAAAAATAAAATTGTTTAAATAAATACTAAAAAAAATTCTTTTTAAATAAATAATAAAAATAAAATTATTAAATAATTTAAAAGTAAAACAATATAAAGTTTTATATTAATAAAAATGGTTATTCTAATTATAAAATAGAATAAAAAAAAATTAAATAAATCATTTAAATAAATACTAAAAAAAAAATCTTTAAATAAATAAAACAAATAAAATTATTAAATAATTTTAATGTAAAAAATATATTTTTTTGTGAATAAAATAAATTTTAAATAAATAAATTAGTCAATATATTTATAATAATATTTTTTCCACAAATCTAGAAAATTCAAATAATAATAAAAATATATAAAATTATAATGAATAAAATATATTTATGTGGTTCCATTTGTTTCTATATATATGAACATAAAATAGAAGGATATCATCCATGATATTGGAGGAATATGTAATTATATTCATTAACAAACTAAAATTTTAAAGTTAAAATTAAAAACTTAAAAGTTTAAAGTTTAATTAAATCAAGTAAATCAAGATTCACTATAATTTATTTATTAGTTTTAATTTTAAAATTTAAATTAGTTAATTTTAATATATTTATTTTATTTTATTTTCTTATTTTGTGTTAATTTAATTTGAAAAATATTTTTAAAGATTAAAAAAAAGATTGTGTTTGAATTTTTATAATCATTCAATTCATTCCACAAAAACATATTACTTTCTTAAAATCTTCATGAAATTGTTATCTATGCTTAAAAAATAGATCTACACCTCAATATATAAGCCCCCAAACTCTCTAAATTATAACTATCATCTTCTTAAGTCATGCTACAAAATTAACATATAGAAATATTAATAACCATGATATTTTATTATTATTAATTTCATATAGAATTTTCTATATATAACAAAAAATAAAGCATCCCCACCATATCTTCACTCATATTATCTATCCATATGAGAGCAAGGAAAAATTACCCTATTCCTGTTTTTGAAAATCATGAGTGCTATTTTAAAAACTCTATATGCAAGGAGGGGGGAAATTACATAGGCCCCTCCTCATGGCTTGAAACATTTATTACATTTTTTATCATGTTGGCAAGCAAAAGAGTGCATTCAATGTCATCCTCACATGCATCACAACAACAATACACATGCATATTAAAATTGACATTACAAAATAATTTTATCTTTATTCCAATAACCAACTTCCTAATGGTTTGATGTACTCTACAAATATTATCACTCAAGTCATGGAAATGATTGGATTTTCAACCAAAATACACCTCCACTTGATGTTTAACTCTTGATATATCATCATAAAATAAATATGTTCCTACATCCATTTATAATAAGTATACACAACTTAAATATTTTCACATGAAAGATATTGTCTTCACACTAATTAATTTAGATCCAAATAATATTAGACATTGCTACCATAATTATCATGAAGGGAGAAACACCCACCTCCTTTACACAAATAAATGTAAATCCCAACCTCAAATCCATGTTGACAGTCTCCTTTCTCCAAATAGCATATATGAAGTCTCCTAACATCTTCTCCCCTTCAACTCTTTCCTTCTCCCCATTCCCCTCTCCCTCCCCCTCCCACCTACTCTAGGTCTCCCACACTTCTTCATCTTTATCATTACCAAAGGAAGCTTAGCCATTCTTCTAATTTTTAAATAAACAAAATAAAATAATTTTTAAATAAGTAAAATAACTTTTTATGGTAATAAAAATTATGATTCTAATAAATAATAAAATAGACAATAAAAAATAAAATTATTAAATAATTTTAAAGTAAAATAATATAACTTGTCTATGAATAAAATATTATTTAAATAAATAAAATTATTCAATATATTTATAATAATATATTTCTTTTTATGAATTATATTTAGAGAATTTAAATAGATCATAAAAATATATAAACTTATAATGAATAAAATATATCAAAAATATTTATGCTTCTATATACATGGGAATAAAATAGAAGGATACCATCCATGATATTCAAGAAATATGTTATTATATTTAGTAAAAAACCATCATTTTAAAGTTAAAATAAAAACTTAAAAGTCTAAAGTTTAACTAAATTAATAGTAAATCAAAATTGATTATAATTTATTTAGTATATTTTTTATTTCTTTTTTTAATTTTTTTTGTGCTAAAATTAACTTGAAAAATGTTTGTAAAGATTAAAAAATGTTATGAAGTGTTTGAATTCTTATAATCATCTAATTCATTTCATAAAAAAAATTACTTTCTTAAAACCCTCATAAAATTGAATAGATCCACACCTTAAGATATAAACCTCCAAACTCTCTAAAATATTACTATCATATTCTTACTTGTCATTCTATAAAGTTAACGTATTGAAATATTAATAACCATGATATTTTATTATTGTTAATTTTCATTTGGAATTTTTCATATATGATAAAAAGAAAAAAAATTCCCACCATATCTTCACTCATACTATCTATCCATATGAGAGGAATGGAAAATTACCTCATCCCTCCCTCTACCAATCATGGTTGCTATTTTTAGAACTCTATATGCAAGGAGAGGGGAAATTACATAGGCTTGTTGAACACCTAGAATACTGAGGAGGGTGAATCAGTATTATCTAAAACCACTTAAACATTTAAACATTCATTCCACATAGCATATTCAATTTGCAATAAGAAAGGAGAGAAATCAAAAAAATCACATAACACATGGACATTAGATTTTTACGTGGAAAACCCAAGAAGGAAAAAACCACGGTAAGGATTAGCTCACAATATATTATAACTGGTTATAAGATATTATAGAAATGCTCACTACAGGTTGACTCACTACCCATAGAATAAAGAAAATATATAAGAGAGTAGTGGGACACAATTGAGATTTGAACAATTAGAATTGCATCTACAATATGCATGATTTACAGTTTCATTGAAGCTCAATACATAGACTTTATACACTTCACACTAATTTTCTCTAACACTATGATCTGCTCTACTCCCACATTACATTCACACAATTTGCATAAAAAATACTTGTACATTCGCTATCAACATCATCCAACACCTAAATGATCTTATACTTATATACATTTCATCCCCAACATCAATTAGGTTAACCTAATTAGATGTATCAAGCAAAATATAACTTGTTGGCTCAACATTCAATATTACACACCTAGCAACTTAGTACAAAACATGTAAAGAATCAAAATAGGTTGAGGTGGACCTATAGTAGAACCCTTATAACATATCAACACTTCTCAAAACTCCATAGCACCCCAAAATACTAGGTTGGCACCTGTGAAGACTAACATCAAAGATCACCAGATGATCAATCACAAATGGTCACGCGGACCTCCAACCTTCATGCCACTTGGAGCACAAACTCTATTGGAACCTTTAAACACTTAAATGAATCTACAAGACTAGATACCATTCCACAATGAAGTGTGCAAACTAATCAAAACATACACCATGTACTAGAAACCATAGTCACTAGTAAACCAGATGTTTTGTCATTCATAACTTCTTCACCAGAGGAAAAATAATGTGAATCTATATTTGGATTCTTCTAACATCCGAAAAAACTACATTAGAACCACAGAGTAAAATTCTTCAATGCAGACTAATAGGGACCAAATTATCGGATGTCTTGTACACTAAAATACCTATTCTGACTTAGTCAATTCTCCAGTTCAACTATCTACACGAGATCAAACATTCTTGCAACTATGCATTGTATTAACATTTTAATGAATGCTCATGCTTCACCAATTGGTCTGCACATCGATCTTCATACCAAATCATAATGTTGACATCAATGCCAACACTATATCTACATACTGTGCAACCCATGCTCATACTCATGCTCATGTTGCCAATAGACATATCAATGATAAAGTCTTTAATATTTCAGCAATCTCCACCTTTATCATTGATGAAAACATGCCAAAATTTCTCTCCAAAACTATTCTCCCCCTTTTGACATCAAGGGAAAAGGGTGCATAC
This sequence comes from Sequoia sempervirens, assembly GCA_007258455.2. Taxonomy (NCBI): domain Eukaryota; kingdom Viridiplantae; phylum Streptophyta; class Pinopsida; order Cupressales; family Cupressaceae; genus Sequoia; species Sequoia sempervirens. Next base: position 69,918,223 of record VDFB02075321.1, read on the forward strand.
ATATGTTATGTTCTTTTCCCTCCCTTTGACACATATCTTCTCCCCCTTACATAACTTACATGATTTTGCATGTATTAGGTTACACAAATACTCACATACTCATGTGCTCCCTCTAATTGATATATACATGTATACAAGAGAGTAAAAAACTGAAAAACTTGACTAACACCCCCTAAGAGTGTTATCCAACAAATTCGATCAAAATTTGCATTGGAAAACTTTCTCTTAACATCTACATATATACGGTGAAATATGACTATGAAATTTAAAATGTATAATAGGAAAATAAATATACACCAAAAATTAGAAAAATTATTTGACACTTGCAACTTCTCAAGGTGTGCTTGACTATCTTTCTTTCCTTTTTTCCCAACCTTTCTTGGCTAGGACAAGCATGCGGTTCTGAGTCTCTAACTCAATAAGAAGTTCTTCACCATCATCTAGAGTGTCGGGTAACATATTTAACTTCATTTCTTTGTCTGCACTCAATAGGGCAGTGGAGATAGGTGTGAATTTTGCATTTACCAAATCCTTGAGATGTTCAAACTGCACAATTATCTTCTCTTTTTATACTTGCATTTGGAAGAACTGCTCATGCAAATTCTCAATTATCGTCCTTACGCTCCCATCAATATCTTTTGTCAAATCATAGGAACCAGATTCCTTATCAATTTGGGACTCAATGGAGTCCATATCATCCTTAATACTTTTGGTGGATCTAGGCCACTTCATACAAAATTGGAACAACATCTTGGCTTTCACAACACATAATTTTACACATCTGTGAGATTATCTTGAAATTTACTATGTGCAATGGCACAATTCTTTCAATGTTTTTGTTAGTGGTTGCCAATTTTACTCTGCACTAGTGAATGTAACAAAAAAATGTTGGTGGTCCTAACTATCATATCATCGCAAAAATAAAATCTTTAGATTTTGCAAATAGTTTTGTGAATTTCTTTTTTTTTTAAATCTACATATCCAATATTTGATGGTAATTTTTTTTCTAGATTTGGTTTGTTCCTGACATCTTTTGCTAGCATTGTTCTTCCTTTTAATTTTTCTTTTCGTAAATTCTTATCCATAATGTAGAGAAAACTTGGCCAATTATAATTTTGATGGTTTTAAAAATTAAGTAGGTGATATGATAAGAAAGTGTTCAATTTGAATTTTTTAATTCCCATTGTGCAATTCTTTGATATGAAAATGTTTTTTCAATATTTTCATGTGGCTCTCTAAAAAATATTGTTGGAAAGTTCATCTCTTCTGCATGTTTTTCTTGAAATATTAGAGGTTTTTTTCCTTCTACTAGTGCAATTTCAATGATTTTGTCTTCTATACAATGTATAGTTCTTGACTTAGTAAATCCATGTATTAAGGTGTCTATTTGCATTTCGATGTTATTGGTATTATCATTTCCATTGTCACTATCACTATAACTTGATGAAGAGTTAGTAATTACAATCTGTTCTTTTGAATGATACAAATGCTCATGCCAATTTTTGTTCAGTTTGACATTTTTCATTTTGTATAGTTCTTTTTTTTACACAATTCATAAATAAATAATTCATAGTAACATTTGGTCATATTCTACCCTTTCAGTATGCATTTGCATATTGTAAGAATCTTTAATGCAATAGAAATTGTGCATATTTCATTGGTTGAGTGTAGCAAAACTGTTTGTATAATGTTCATGGTTGTTGGCATATTGATAATAGTTCCATTTGGACCTACTTGAGATCTCTTATGTCCTAGTTTACAAATTTGCACAAAAGCAATTCAAAGGGACATGATTCTTTTTTAAAGTTCAAAAAGTCTACCTGTGTATTATAGTGGCTTGTTTTTTTGAATATGTTCTAGTGTTGCATATAGTGGTTTTTTGTTTTGTTGCAATTTTCGATTACAAAAGTTGCATATTTTTTCCCAAATAATTCCTTTCGCCTTTTGAAAAGTAAGTCATCTATTTCTTTTGTTTCTTTGCTTAAATTTATTACATTTTTTTTAAAAAGTAGTTGGCCACAAATTGTGCATACATGTTGAGGTGTGTCTTCTATTTTTCCATGTAATATTCTATTGGTGTTTTTCTTTTTCTTTTGGAATTGTCTATGCAATGCATTCTAGTTTCTTTACATATTTCTTGTTTAATTTTACGAAGTGAGTTATGGAAAATTTCAGTCAACTCATTTGTCTTTTGTGTAGTGTTTCTAGTCTCTACATGTTTAGTATTTTGAATGGATTGTTTTATTTTATGCAAGCTAATCTTTTTTTTTTCTTTAATCATTGTCATTTTTTGTGATTCTTCTATGTAAATGTCATTTTTATTATTATCTCTACTCCACATGGCATATAATGTGTATCCATGTCACTAACTTTGTAACACATTATATTGTATAGTTTTGTTGGTTTGACACATTTGCTTGATATTTTGTACAAGACATGTTATTGTTTGTTGGCCAAACTTTTATTTTTATTTCCAAAATGTAAGATAGCCATTGAAGGCAGAAATCACATCATTCAATTCCACTTTGTTCAAATGGGTTTCCAACTTTTGTAATAAATGTTTTCCAATTTATTACATCATAACTATTCACCAAGTCATAGTTGAGACATGTTTCAAGGCAATCCTTTGCTACTTTGTCTCAATGGAGCATTGCATTGCAAAATATTGAGCCATGTATCATCTCAGACATTCACTATCATATTCATTATTTGTCAAAATAGCTATACTCTTGAAAAGGTTTTCACCATAGTTTGATATTGATAATGTATTTTTACATAGTTTGGACATTGTACCTATTGAATTTTCCTGTACAAAAAAGAAAATTGAAGTTTTTTTTTCTTGTTTACTTTGGTGAGAATTTTGTTTTATTGGATTTTTCTTTTTCAGCATAAGTGGTTCAAAATATCCATTACTAGGATTTTGATCATGAAATAGAATAGATATGTAGGTATTTATGAATTGTCATTGAAATACAAGTATTCTCTTCCCCTTGCTAAATACCAAATACATATTTGAATATCTAACCATTTACCTAGCGATTTAATGCAAAATGATTCTCCCCAAAGGCTAGAATCATTATAACTTGGATTTGGAAGTGTAGATATTCAAATTTGTTGCAAACTGTAGACATGAAAAATTGGTATCATGCATTTAATTAAGTCATATTCATCCATTCATCAAATAAATCAAGTTTATTTGATTAATCTCTAAAGTCCTCCAATTAAACTAAATAAATCCATCTTTAACACTAACATCATTCCCTTTAGCTAAATAAATCAAAATATTTATTTAACTAAGTCTAAATCACTTTCCATCTCCTTTTGATTTATTTTAATCCATAAATCTAAGTCAAAAATTCAAATCACCTAATCTTCACTTAAGTTAATCAAATCATGATTAAGTTTAAATCTAATCCATGTCACATCCTCTATCTTTTCCCACTTGCAAAAATAAATCATTTAATTGATTTATTAAATATTTTATTTTCCATCAACATGGCATAAAAGTGGAATATTCCCCCCTTTCAAATCTCCCTCTCAAATGACTTGTCCCTTCCAACATAGCATTAATTCCCCTCTTGCATGTCCCCCACTTGGCATTTAAGACCCTTTCTTCTCCCTCCAACAAGCCAACTTTCAAATTTTAAAAGGCCACCTAATGTCATTTATTGGTACATTCATCAAAACATGCACATCTTTGGCCTATTCACATGGTGACAAGTGGCTCCTTCCTATTGGTTGGGTTTTTGTCCCACATTCATCCCTTTTTCCTCTTCTCTCATCCAATTCTTCTATAAATGGAGAGGTTATCCTTCATTCTTATCATCCACAACTTCATGCAAAGTTACTCTCTTCAAATTGAGAGATAATTTTTTCCATTGTCATAGCATTGCATCTTTATCATTTGAGCTTGTCAAGGGTTGGGAAAGGGTCACTTTTCACACCAAAGTGACACCAATCCACTATGGAATAGCTATACATTGTGCTTCTTTTATGCTTTCAATTAGTTTGTTTTGTTGTTTTTCTTGTGAGGCATGATGTATTATTTCATAGGAGTATTTGTAGGTTTGCATAGCTTGAACTAATCCCCGCTAATGAGTGCTGGAGTTTAGACTATTTGCAGATTTATGGTGCTCACATAAAGGTGCTAGAAGGAGGATTATTTTATCTGACTTCACTTGTTTTGCATGAATACTAAGCTACTTGTTCAATTTCATCCTCAAAGTTGAATAGATCATTATGTAGAGTAATAAGGTTTTTGTGTTTTCTCTTGTGAACCCTAGCTGAAATCTATAGATGAACTAGCAGCTTTAGAACTTATGTCTCTAGGACTACTTTTGTCCTAAACACCATTCTGCTTCTGTCTTTTACCCCTGACAAAATCCTTAATTGGGGAATTCTTTTTGTTAGGTTGAACAAACTGCATTAAGCAGGCGCGTCGACCACTAGGCATAATTGTTCAATACTTCTTAGTACCTAGTGAATACTTCATGTCCGAACTGGTCGCATTTGCAATACGGGATTTCCTTGAATGCTTTGTTTGCAGTAAATGTTCACTTAGCTGATAGTAAATAATAAAGGCACGCCAGACAATGAAAAGTAAAAAGCATATGAAAGCCTCAGAGGCAGTGCTTGGAGACGGTTTGTATAGGCGGTTGTTGAGGTTGGGGGACTCCAATCTAAGTTACACTGGTTTTGTTCATTAAATCTGTGTTTCTTTTATGTATTCGCATCTTCTTCTTAAGGTAAATTTCAAAATAGTTCACGTATCTGTATCTTCCCTCGCATACATATCTACCAAATCAATGGTAACAATATTATCTTTGATACTGTCAGCTCCTCTTAGTGTATGCTAGGTTCCTTATGATATTTATTGCTCATGCTTTCAAATCATTGTAGATACCCGTGATTTATTTTCTTCCAAATCTGTCACCCTTATCCCAACATGTCACGTCATTAATGCTAACCATCTGAGGCTGAAGTTGTTGTGGTGATGAGTTACTCGACTGCTTGTTGTGTATCTTATTATTATTTGAAACAAATGTATATCCATCATTACTTGATTGCTTGTTCATGCCAAGGAGCACTGTAAAATGCTTTTTTACAGAGACGGTAAGTACTGCTTTCATCGCTGGCCACATTTGGAAAAGTTGTCATGCCATCATTGTTCGTTATAGTGAATTTTGTTGCCACATACAATGAGTCCCAACAATACATCCGTGAAGCTGGTAAGTTGATTAAATTGCAGTATTATTATGATGAAATTGCTCTTGAGACTAATATTATGCAACGTTACGTAGTAAAAACCTATGCAAGTAAATTGAAGTGTTCTATTTTCAGCAAAGTTTTTTCTTTTGAAAAAGAAAACTAAAATGCTTTGATTACAACTTTAGCCATTTCGTAATGACTATCCGCGACTCTTCTCCTATAATTAATTAGGAACGAAACCTGTGATTAAGAGAGGCATATGTTTTGGCAGATTTCTCATTTCCATCATTAATGTTGCTGTCTTTTCTCATTAATATGGCTATTTCTCATCGATATTTCTTTTCTCTATATTTAATTTCATTATCCTCATTAAGTGACTAGCTGTGCAGAGTGGATGGATAGTCAAAAAGCAGGCATCGACCTTTGCTTGTTCTCTCCTTTGGATTGGAACGACTTTTGAATCCTACTCATTAATATTACGGCATTAGGCCTAGATTGTTGAGCAGGTGTATTTCTTAATCCATCGATCTGCGCATTTATCTTGCAACATGTGCGTTTCAAAATCCTAGGTCTGTGTATTTATCTCCTAATCAAATATTGCTTGTGTAAGCTGATAGATGTTTCTTGTGATACATTGCGTCCTTTATGGAAGGGTACATAAATCTAACTTAGGCACATCAATCTAATTTAGGCGCACAAAAGTCAAATATGAATAGGTGCTGCGAATTGAGTCTTAGAATGTGAGAGAATGGTAGGTTTTTCAGTGTGTTTTAATGAGAATAAAATATATGTCAAACAGTGGGTAAGATAACGATAACATAGACTTTCTTTTCAATTTAATGTAGTCTAAAATATGCAGTATCTATCCATACTTTAAAAGCCTAGTCAATATAGTATTAGAAAGACGATGCGTGGATAGGGTAATGGGACATGTGAAAAATGGTTAGCAATCTTAGAAACTCATATCCTACGATCATGGAGAGAAGAAGAAATGTTTGCACAAAATCAGATACCCATTCATCTTTGCCATTTATGCTCAGGTTGTTTCCACACATAGTGAAAAAAATTTGATTGGGTAACTAGTACTAAAATGTACAACCATTACGAAGGGATACGTGTTATTGAATGGATATTCATTACTCAATTCTCTTGATCCATAATGGATTATTGATGTTCTCTTACTTTCAAGTGTCTAGTCATAATAGCTATTCATTTCTAAAAAAGTAGTTTATCTATCTTTTTTTGAAAAATAGTTGAGTTAAAGTGGTTGTGATTTAAAGTGTTTACAAATTTGGGTGTCATAACAATTTCCTTCAATAAATATGTGCATACTTCTAAGATGGTGATTTTTTGTTTAATCGTTGATCAGAATGATGTTTACATAGAGTGTCACAAAACTGCTCATAGTTGGGTTGTTGTCTTTCTTTCTCATAAATGATAGTCATATTTAGTTGGCTAGGGATATTACCCCATTAACAAAGTGTTATACACTCTTTTGAATGATAATCATTATTTTGAGATAGTTAATGTTTGAGCTTGTGATGATGCTATCGAGGGATTTCTTCTTTGTGGTTGTTTTGTTGACTCAATACCTCTAGTAATGTGGATTATGTAGAGAGACTTTGATAAGGTGGAGAGTGACTCTAATAAATGTGGTACCCTTCCAATGCAATCAATATCAAAGCATGATTCACTTATAAATCCTCATTTTCTTATCATGATCATCCAAATCATTTGTCCTTTCAATTGAGATCATGTTATTGTTTGAAGTTAATAATAAAAAAAAAAATTAATATTTTGATCCTCACATGATTGTCTTTTGTTTGATAGGAAAAGCAAGGAGGAAGAATTTTCATTCGCACCAAAGACTTGCAACGTTGAAGCATTGGAAACAATCTTGGAAAAATCTTGGAGTTGAAGAAAATTAGGCATTGGGGATTGAAGTTGACTAAGCGTTTTTAAATGCTTTGAAGAGCTTCCATTCTATGCTTTAGTTTTCTATTTTAAATCAACTCACATCTTCTTGGGGCTCTAAAAAGAACATTTAAATTTTTTCTACAAAGGGGTTCAGAAAGAACTTTAGGACAAACTTACTAGAGTTGGTTTTCGGATTTAACAATTGAACAAGGCAACTTTCATATCTCGTTTTGGTGCTTTAAAATGAATCAAAATCATTGCTTTGTGAACTTAAAATGAACAAGTGTTTCTTTATTTTTTAATTACTTACTCAAAGTAATATTATCAAAAGGACATATGTACTTCTCTCGCGCCTTATGATGATCTTGAGAATCAAAAGGCCTTTTGGTGATCTTAAGTTGGGTAAAGTAATTACCTCCACATTTCATTTTGGGATTAAAATTGAACAAAACATCTTGCGAGTGTGAGTGGAACATGTTGCGTGTGTTCTCCCTTTGTTTCTAAATGAAGTTTGATCGAACTATGAATATGTTTGCTTTCTTTTGTTTATCTTAGAGGGTCTGCCTTGTGGGAAAAAGTTCTCACCCAAGGGAACAACCCAACCTGTAACACACTAAGGCCAATTGTATTTCCAGTCAGGATATAAAAGTGGGTACTAGAACAAAGGCCAATATCACGCGGTTGGTCCTGGCGAGAAGAGAAGCAATGGTCTCTTGTCACATGGGTCAATCTCCATGAACGAAAAAGTCTGAATTAAAACCCTTGTGTAGAAAAGCCTAAATCCCTATCTATTTGTTGGTGCAAGAAGGGTCGATCTAAAGTTTCCCCACACTTTTATGGCTTTTAGTAGATATGGAAAGTATACCATGGGAGATTCATGGGTACTGATGCTTGGCTGCCTTGAAAGAAGTGTTGAGCCATGGAGGGGAGCCAGTGGGGTCAAGCATCTAACCATCTGTTGAAAGTAGGCGTAGCTGGACTTGTCCAAGTGGGGACCCAACAAATACTATCTCAAATATCCATAGGGTTGTACTTGTTATTAAAATCAAAACACTTTTCTTGATCATAAACACTAGGAAACAAACATTCAACATTTTTCATCAAATTTCAAACCCCTTAGGAGGAGCAAATACCCTTGAACGAATTCACATGCTTCTACTTGCCCTTGGGATTTATATCCTTAGAGGTTTCTAGGCGTTTGGAATCCATCTCAATTTTCTTCTCTAAAGGTCAACATTAGGTAACTCTTGCTTTGATTTCTCTCATTTCCACATGATACACTTTATGGGATGAGAAGAAGTTAAAACATTAGACATCTAGTTCCAAAACCTAATCAAGAAGTTTTTGTGGTAAAACGAAATCATTAAGCAAAGACTAAAGATGATTAAATCCCACACATGCGTCCAAAATGATTTCACTCAAGATCAAGATCAAGAAAACAAAGGTAAGAGCTCTTAGTATGAAAGATCACCAAAGCATCTCTCAATGCTATACGAATTCAGATGAAGACTACTTTTTAATTTTTATAGAAAAGCTTCAAGAAATAATCCTAGTTTATACTCGTTCTATTATTGTCAAAACCCGGATCTTTTTAGGGAGTTTGAGCATCTTGTTTAGAGAAAAGCTTGTTCTTCAAAACTAAGGTCTAGTAAGAAAGTGTCTTTTTAGGTAAACCTAGGATCAAAATCAAACCTTCATCTATCTTTGAACATCAAACCAAAATCATCTCATCATCAACTCTTTGAAAATATTGAAAAAATCCTTCATGTTAAACTTTGGTAAAATCACTTGAAACTAATCAAAATCATCTTGTTTGATTAGATGTGTGTGGATGCATCCTTCTCCACATATTTAGTCAAATTATCAAACCTTGTGAACAAGTTTATCCCTTGATAACAGCCAACATCTTGGGGTTTAGGAGTTCATGATCCAAAATAAAAAAACCCAATCAAAAAATCATCTTGTTTGGTTAGGTGTGTTTAGATGAATCCTTCTTCACTTAGTCAAATTAGCATCTTGATGAAAAATTCACTCTAGGACAACATCTAACCTCTTAGATTTTATGAGTTCACAAATCGAAATCGAAATCTAATCAAATCTACTCCCAAATCAAAATCAAACATAAAATCCAAGTCCTAAAGTTTAACATATCCTTCAAGATTTCTCAATAGTTCTAAACCATCTATATCATCCACCCTTCACATGTTTCACCATCATACATTTGATCCTTAAAAAATCCTAAATTTTCTCTTTTGTACCTAAAAGTTAGATCAATCCAAAGAATTAGAGATTCATCTCCCAAATTCTTGAAAATTGATCCCTATTTTATGGTGCAAACTAGATCTCAACACAAGAGGAACATGGAAGCCAACAAAGAAACATCTACTTCGAGTGACTTGAGTCAAACCGCTCTCAAAATGAATCCCATTGGGTCTGGTAGTCTTACAATTAATCTTCCTCCATTTTCGCAAGACCATCAAGAGGAAGGTGTCCAAGTAGAGAATCTTACCAATAATCCATTTGGAATGTCACAAGACGAAATCACCAAAATAGTTCAAAATCTGGAGAATCATAAGATTATCAACATCATGATGAGACTCAGTCCCTCATTATACATGCTCGAATTAGCAAAGCAAGGGGCTAAACTCGCTTCCGATTTTGATGTGATCACTATTGTGGAACCATATTTTGGGGTCATGCCCCCAGTTTAATCCACACTCCCCATCTCATCTACACCTCCATTTCAAAACATCACTCAAAACATTCTGCAAATCACATCATACATTGCTCCAAACTCAACCCATTGTTAACAAGGGAAGCACATTTCTTAATGCATTGCAAACACACCCCCTCATAAACAATCATGATTTGGATGCAAACACCATCTTGGGAGAGTCTAGACCCCAAAATCCATCAAATCCATATGTCCCTCTCACCTTTCATGATCCAAATGCCCCATCATCATCATTTCACACAACATCTCAAACTTCTCTCCCCATAACCTCACAAGGAGAAGGAGATTTATTTGGACTAGGGGGAATCTTTGACACTACATCTTCATTATTCCCTCAAGGGAGTATGCCACTCACATTTCCACCACTCCCACCATTACCATAAATATCCACATCACGTCTTGGTCCAGGGCTTCCCCCTTTACCAAACATCAATCAACAAAATCAAATCAACCATTCGATCATTAATCAAAATATCATACCAAATCCTTCCATCTTGTCATTGAGATTGCAACAATAAATGGAAACCATCCTGATAATGCAAACCACCACCATCACATCATCAACCATTCTCCAAACATCTCAAAATATGGTCTCTAAAGGGCCAAGCACATCAATTGCACCATCCACCACTCAAACTCCAATCATCAATAAAATGGTGCCTCTCATCACCATAACAAGCACCATTCCAAATGCACCTCTACCACCATCACCACCAAACTTGAACACATAAAACCAATATAGTATCACATTGCAAGCAGCTCAGTAAACTAACTATCAGAAGGCACTACAACAAATACAAAACTAAAAATTTGCATAGCTCGCCACACAACAAGTGCTACAAGAACAACAAGCACAGTAGGCTACACAAGCTCAAGCCTTATTACAATAACAAGCACAACAAGTAGCCCAAGTTGCTCAAGTAGCGCAGGCTACACAAGCCGCACAAGTTTCCCAACAAGCACAAGCCCAGGCTCAAGCACAAGTGCAAGCTCAAGCCCAATAGCAAGCTCAACAAGCACAAGCATAAGCACAAGTGCACACATAGGCACAAGCACAATATCTTGCACAACAACAAACATATCAACAAGCACTAAAACAATACCAAGAGTAGTAAGAAGCATCCCAATTAGTAGCCCAACAACAAGCATTGTTGGTGCAACAATAGAAACAACAAGCTCGGCAACAGGCAATATTAGTGCAACAACAACAGGACCAACAACAAGTGTTGTTGGTACAGTAGCAATTGCAAGCATACTTGGTACAACAGAATGTGCAAGCACCATCCATCAACATACCAACCAATCCACCCATCCCACCAACAATTAAACCACCTCAGAACACTTTCATCCCACCCCCTGATCTGAAAAATGATGTCACAACACAAATCAAATCGCTCTCGCAACAAGTGCTTGACCTTCAATCAAGGTGAACCACAAAAACACCTAACAACTTGTTTCCTTATCTGTTCGACAGGAGCCTTGTAATGAAACTATTCTCGAAGGGATTTGAGATCCCCAAATTTGACAAATATCATGGGACAGGAAACCCTGAAGATCACATCAGGGAGTTCCAGGCTCATTGCATGGAAGTTGCATATGATGATACCTATCTGATATGACTATTTCCTAGAAGTTTGGCTGGCCATGCCATGGAGTGGTTCTCTCGTCTTCCTCCTAGAAACAAGAAGTTCCAAGAAATATTAGATGCATTCATCAAAAATTACGCATTCAACATCAGAATCGATGTCATTCTAGAGGAATTATCCACTCTAAAACAAGGTAAGAATGAATCCTTTGCTTCATTCCTACAATGATGGTGATCCAAGGCCAATTGGAGCAAATGGGTCATTCCTAAGGAACAAGAAGTGTGCACTATCATATTCAACCTTGACGAAGCCTTGGAATTCCATCTTAAAGTGCAAGGAATGACCACATATGACCAGTTGATCTCCAAGGTGCTCAACATCGAATGAGCCCTTATGACACAACCTGGAGGATCACCTGCATATCCTAAACAGCAAAGCAATCACCCATCCACCAATTACAATGACAAACCTCGCACATGGGAAAAGAACCAAAACATTACCAATGATGGTGTTGTCGATGCCAAAGTTGTCATCAACACCCCTCAACAAAACACACCCACACTATAACAGCAACCCCAAAACCACCATCAAAACAATCATCAAGCGAATACAACAACACAACAACCAAACAATCAAGCGATCAACAACATCAACAATCAAAGGGGACCACCCCAGTGAAACAAAAATTCCACCAAGTGGAAATACACTGCCCTTGGGGAACCACTCAAGGTCATCATGAAGAAACTAATAAACGAAAACCTCATCAAGGCTCCTACCTATGAAAATTACCAAGAACCAGATGTCAAACCACTCTGGTACACTGAAAATCAGCTCTGCAACTTCCACAAAATCAAAGAGAACACCACTAATAGTTGCATGAGGTTGAAAAATCTAATCCAAGACCTCATTGATCAAAAAATAATATATTTGAAGCAGCCAGCAAGAAATTAGAGCCTCAAAATATACACGAATCTGATGCCAAACCATAACAATAAAGGGAACAATAACACTGATAAGGGGAAAGGCGCCTTCAAGAGTGTGAATCATGTGTATGACCATGTCGTCACATCCCTGGATGACTAGTGTGCTACCATCACCATCAAAGTAGCCCATGTCGATTGTGGAGTCACCACAAGAGGTGGTAAAATTACCATTGTAGGATCATCTCAACCAAATAGACCACCTACACCCAACCCTAGATTTTTTCCCAATGGTTACAATGTCCCTGATTAGTTGAAAAGAACCCCAACACAAATCTCCATCATGGAGTTGCTAAAAATTTCATCCACCCACAAGAAAATCCTTGAAGAAGCATTGGCTTCATCCACCATCCCTGCATATCTTGATGCAGAACAATTCCAAGCTATGGTCAAAAACATCGTCACTCTGAATCACCTTACATTTCTGACCAATACTTTCCCACTCAACCATCTCACAACCATTCACTCCATTTAGAGGTTCTCGTACATAAAAATAAATTCAAGCAAGTCTTGGTGGATGGAGGTGCAGGCTTGAATATTTGTTCCCTCAAGGTCATTAAGAACCTAAAAAATCTTAGAGGATTCCATCGACAAAGGAAAAGGTATTACAATCAGAGCGTATGATGATCAAGAAAGAGTGTCCCAAGGCACAATCCAAATCCCTATTTAAGTGGGGCCAACTATGATGGAAACTACCTGTCAAGTACTGGACCTCGACTTGCCTTATAACATTCTCCTAGGACGTCCGTGGATCCATGCAATACAAGTAGTAGCATCAACCTTCCATCAATGTGTCAAATTCACATATGAAGGACAAGAGGTCACCATCCATGGAGATCCTGAACCATTCTCCTACTGCAAGAACCTAGAGGCAAAATACTATTAAATTCCTCAAGTGCCTAAAAATGATGAAGGCCCACCAACACCATACATTGATCCAACCACTCTCGCTTCCACTTTTGTGATAGAGACACCCACCACTCCTGCCATCCCCACCATCTCTGATATCAAAGTCATAATCCAAGACAATGGTTGTGAAAACTATACAATTCCCAAAAATGATTTTGTAGTTGGAGAGTTACCACAATCTCCCAGATCATGAGGACAACCACAATCAAATGAAGCCTCCACATCCCAAAAACCCACTGAAGGATATTCCAACTTTCGAAGTTGGGGAGAGCTCAACTGAGAAGTAATAGAGGAGGACCCATCCCATCTCCTATACCAAGACAAAAGACCAATAGCCAATCTACCAATGGATGAAAATAGCAAAGGTTTGCAAATGATGCTCACAATGGGCTATGATAGAAACAAGAAATTGGGGGAAAATGACAACAAAATTCTAATACCCATCATTCCGGAGACACAAATGAGAAATCTTGGCCTTGGATGTACCCCGCCAAGTATAACCATACGTGGTTGAAGTCCTCCAATTAGAAAGGTGACTAATCCTCCTTAGTAATCAGCAGTCAAACTTCGCTTACCCGTATCTACAAGTCGAGTCATAGACTACTTCACATTTGACATAACTAACATATGTAGTAGTAGTGATGATGAGGATCCCATAACCAACCTACCCATGCTCTTCAAGGACACCACCCTTCTCATCATTAGCACCCTATCTTATGAGTCTAAAAACCAAAACCATGAAATCCGCCTAGTTTACCCCCAACTCATCGATTATGACCAATGAGGACTGCCATTCTTGACACATTCAAAAATGATGAGGTACTCTCATAATTCATTGGACTGTAGGATAATATTCCATGTGGGGATCACAAAGCAGGATTCATCATCAAGTTGGATACACATGCATATTATGGAGAAACAATTGAATCCCTCAGTTGCAAAAGCAAAAAACTGAGAATAATCTCTAGGTCCTTAAGTGAAAACCACACTGTGGCACTCTCCAACCCGAAAATAGTAAAAGGAAAGGATGCATCCAACGATGAAAACCTCTTTGAGGTGCCCGAGGATGGGGGATTCAATCTTCCTCTCAGAGCTCTCCATTAGGAAAAATCAACAGTCCTAGCCAAAAAATTTAATCCAGTTAATTTGGGAATAGAGGAGACACTGCAAATCACATTTTATGCAAAATCATTACTATTAGAGGAACAAGAGATCCTAGCAGCCTTCTTGAGAGAGAGAGAGAGGTTAATTTTGCATGAAACGATGCCGATATGCTCAGGCTCAATCCAGAGATTGTGGTTCAGCACCTAGCAGTCTACTCCGTAGCAAAGCCCGTTAGATAAAAACTCAGAAAAATTAACCCTTAGATTCCCCTGCTAGTCAAAATGGAATTGAAGAAGCTACTTGATGCAAGATTCATTCGACCAGTTGACTATCCAAAATGGGTGTCAAACCTGGTTCCTATCTCAAAACTAGATGGGGGCATCCGAATCTGCATGGATTTCAGAGATCTAAACAAAGCATGTCTGAAAGATGATTTCCCATTGTCTAACACTGACATGATTGTAGACATGATAACAAGACATGAAATTCTTTCGCTAATGGACTATTTCTTTGGGTACAACCAAATAATGATTTCCAAAGAAGACCAACACAAAACGGCCTTCACTTGTCCATGGGGGACTTACTGCTGGAATATGATGCCATTCGGCCTAAAGAATATTGGGGCCACCTACCAAAGCCATGACATTAATCTTCCATGACATGATCCATAATACTGTCGAAGATTATGTTGATGACATACTAGCAAAATCCAGAAAAAGGAGAGGTCACATAGCAACCTTGAGTGTTATTTTCAATAAGCTAGAGGAATACAAGGTCCGCTTAAATCCAATGAAGTGTGTCTTCGGCATACAGTCAGGAAAGTTGTTGGGCTATATAGTGTCAATGAGGGGTATTGAAATAGATCTTGCAAAGGTAAAAGCAATACTTGAGATGGAAGCACCCAAAACATTGAAACAATTAAGAGGCCTCCAGGGTAGGCTTCAGTCCATTCACAGATTCATAGCTCAATTGGCAGACAAGTAGAACCCATATTCTCACCTACTTCGCAAGGGAGTAGCGTACAAATGGGATGACAAGTGTGAGGAAGCCTTCAACAAAATCAAAGAATATTTGCTCACACTGTCAGTCCTCATGCCACCAATCCCAAGAAAGCCATTAATCCTCTATGTGTCAGCAACAGCAACAGCCCTTGGAGCTCTCCTAGCTCAGCATGATGAAAATGGGACAGAGAGGGCCATTTATTAGATCAGCCACACAACGGTCAGGCATGAGTTAAAATTCTCATTCATCAAAAAAGCATGTCTAGTAGTAGTGTTTTCTTCACAAAATTTCAGACACTACATGTTGGCACACAAAATAAAACTCATCACCAAAATTGACCCCCTCAAGTACCTATTATCAAAGGCAATGCTCACAGGAAGGATGGCCAAGTGGGTCATGATTCTATCTGAATACGACATTGAGTACATGGAATGAAAAGCAATCAAAGGCCAAGTAATCGCAAATCAGCTTGCAGAAGCACCCATGTATTCAAAGAATCCACTTATATCATAGTTTCTAGATGAATCCATCTTCAATCTCAGCATAGTTGACCACTAGAAACTCTACTTCAATGGTTCCTAAATGCAACATGGATCAAGAGCTAGTGTCTTTTTCATCACCCCACAGGGGGACTATATACCTAGATCCTACAAATTGACATTTCCCTGCACTAACAACATTGCAGAGTATGAGGCTTTAACCATAGGTCTCAGAATAGCAATGCAGTGGTACATCATGACCCTCAAGGTATATCGAGACTCTCAGCTGATAATAAATCAAGTAAATGGTGAATACCAAACAAAGGATGATAAGCTGACTCCATACAAAAAAATGGTAAAGAGCCTTAAAGAATCATTCATTGATATCACATTTGAGTAGATTCTCAGAGAAAAAAATAGAGGAGCAAACACCATCGAAACAATTGGATCCCTATTGGACATCCCTCACAATGTCTTGAAACATGAATTCTTGGTAAAGCAACTTCTCATGCCCACATTCAAGGTACTAGAGTCAGAATTTGTGTGTGAAATCGTTGGTCTCGGTGATCCCTAGTACCATGACATTTATACCTACCGACGAATAGGTGTCCTACTTGCTAACTTACCCTCAAGCCTAAAAAGAACTTTTTTCAAGAAAGCATCCTAGTTTGCCATCTTAGGAAACACCCTTTACCGTAGGAGCATAAGAGGAACCTTACTACATTGTTTAAATGTTGAGGAGGCATTGACCACTTTAACTAAGGTGCATAATGGTATTTGTGGTTCATACTCGAGTGGAATGACCCTGGCCAAGAAATTGTTGAAGATGGGGTATTATTGGCCTACAATGGAAAGAGAGGCACATGACTATGTCAAAAGGTGAATACAATGTCAACAGCATGGGGACCTCATCCATGCTCCAACTCAAAAGCTCCATCCCATTGTCACACCATGGCCCTTCTCACAATGGTGGCTCAATCTCATCAAAAAAATACTCCCACCTCATCCAGTGGCAACAAGTTCATCATAACTGCCACCGAATACTTTACCAAGTTGAGTAGAAGCTATACCAATGACATATATAACTGGAAAGAAAATATCAAAATTCATCCTAAACTATCTCATATGTTGCTACGGTGTCCCACAAGCCATTATCTCAGATAATGAGGCACCATTCAAGAATCAGGATGTCCACGAATAATGTGAGAAATTGCAAATCCAATGCTGCTTCTCCACCCCATACTATCCCCAAGGCAATGGCCAAGCAGAAGCCACCAATAAAACCATTTTAAAGATCCTCAAGAAGATATTCAATGATGTAGGTCGTGATTGGTGTCTGCGGCTAAATCTCACCCTCTGGGCCTATCAAACTAGCATTTGCACACCCACAAGTGCCACCCCATTCTCCCTGGTCTACGAATCAAAATTCATACTCCCTATTAAGATTGAGCTCTCATTGCTAAGAATATTACTACAAAACCTCATCACAGACGAGGAAGATCGAGTATCAAGACTAAATGAGTTGGAACTATTAGATGAATGAAAGATGGAGGCATTGAACCACCTATAGGTATATCAAAATCGACTTAAGTGAATTTATAACAAGAAAATCATAAGCAGGACATTCCAAGTTGGAGAACTAGTACTAAAATAGAATTAGAACATCCCTAATCCAGACAGTGAGGGAAATTTTGATCCTAATTGGTTGGTCCCATTTGTCATCACAGTGAATTACAAGTCAGCGGCATATCAGTTGTCAACACCAGAAGGCGAACCTCTGTAGGATCCCATCAAAAACTCCCATCTCAAAAAGTTTTATGCCTAAATCTTTCAAGTAATAGAACCAAAAAATCAAGAAAAATAGAAAATTTCCTAAAAAAATAGTCACCCTGATGAAAACCTAGCAAACAGGCGTCTAGGTGACAATAAAAAAAATCAAAAAAGAAAAAACATCCAAAAAAAATAGAGAAAGGATAAAAAAAATAGTAAAGAGAAAAATTGTCCTCTGGTGAAAACCACTTCAGTGGCACTCTGGGCAAGTACCTTGCTGAAAACCTAGCAAATAGGTGCCTTGTGTAAATAAGCATTTTCCATCCATCAGGATCTTCACGGCTTGTTCTACATCATCCCCCCATCAAGCTTCCATCATCCATCGCATTCCATATCTCCATTCATCACCCATCTGTTTGGAAATTGCATCATAGCTTGGTCGTATTTTCTTGTCATGATCCCTCCTAGTACTACTCGGTCCATTCCCAAGGTTAGTTTGTCCTGCCTTTATTAGAGTAGACTATTGCATCACGCTGGGGGCATGTTCTCATCAGATCAGATTTGTGTATGTTCTTGAGGTCCTTAAATCAAAAAATCCAAAAATCCAAAAACATCAAAAAATCAAAAACTCCAAAAACATCAGAAAATCAAAAACATCCAAAAATATCCAATCAAAAATTTAAAAACATCCAAATAATGTCAAAATCCCAAAAATAGGTAAAAAATGTAAGTCAAAAAGTCAAAAATAGAGTTGTCTTGTCGAACTATGAGTCTCTGAGCCTTGAACGTAGGCAAGGTTGATCTATTATCATCCCCCGAGACACTTAGGTCAGTCCTTTAGGAGTCTGTCATAATAAATTGACAATCCATTTGTTCATATATCATCAATAATTGAGTCTATGTCAATCGAACTACGTGGTCTATGTTTGTATAACGTAGGCAAGGCTAATTTGTTGATTAGCCCCCAAGGCCCCTAGGATAGGTCCTTAGGTTAGTCTCTTGGTCAAAACCTCGGAAAACCCCAAAATATTTGAAAATAAAAAATCAAAACATTTGAAAAATCTAGAAAATATCAAAAATAGCCTCAAAACATTTCAAAAGCTCTAAAAACATCCAAATATTTGAAAATCCATCTGTCTCATCTTTCTTTCACCCACAATAAACATCACTCACAATAAATCAATCATCACCCTCAACCTTTGGTGAAACAGTCAAAAACAAGTCTAGGAGTTCAAAATTGAAAACTCAAAACGTCAAATTCTAAGGTTTAGGTTAGTATGTAAACAAGATTGGTCAACTCTTTGTGTCAATAGCCTATCATCCAATCAGTTCCAAATCAATCATCTAATAACATCAATGTCCTAGGATGTATCCTTCCTAGAATGGGAATTATTTATCAGAAAGAACACTTTGGATAAACATAATGATGTGTCGCCATCCACTAACATGTCCTAGGATGTATCCTTCCTACAATGGGCATTATCTATTGGCAATTTTTTCGGTTCTTATCCTTAAAAACACATTTCCTTTTGGTTAAAGGTATGAAGAACATTAGCTTGTTTGTTTACTTTATCTTTTTCCTTTTGACTTATCTTATTGCGCTCATTTTGATGACCTCTCGATGATGTCCCAAATGAAAGGATTTAGAGAGAAAAGAATGGGGCAATTATCATTATCTTTTATCTATTGTGCTTGTTGGATATTCTTGTAATATAACTTGGTTATGTGTGCTTTGTTTGATTTGTAGGGAGGATATTTTAGGTATCTTATTGACCACATAGGAAGGCTTTCCTTCCTATGTTTTGGTCCAAGATGTTTTGAATATTTGAAATGCATCTTGAACGAAGTTCCATATGCTAGGTGTGAACAAAATTACTCCTATCTGATTGTCAACTCAAATTCCATCACACTAAGTGCAACACCATCCTGGTTCTTTATACCTTGATGCATCGTGCTTATGTGTGTTATCAAACATAAGGTAAGTGGCCCTTTTAAAGTCCCAATTCCTGATAAGTGAATCATCCATCTCTCATCATCATTGACTCATTTCTTGTTGGAATATCTTGCTTTCTTCTATCTCATTTCTGCGCTAACATTACATCATGATTAGTTAATCATCATCGCCAATGCATCCATCCTACATCCACAAACCATCAACATACTACATATCATATCATATCATATAAGCAACACCGATAATATCACATGCATGTTCATCGTCATAATATAGATCTATTAGTCTAAGCATCTCATAAACCATGCATTTTCATAAAACATCCATTGCATAATCATATAGGCATCATCACATCATCCATCTCAAATGCATTGCATCATCATTTTAAGTTGTTTAGGATAATAAAGATTGGTTGTTCTAAGCATCCTAAAATCATCTCATTTCCATCATCATCATAATCATCCATATGTCCATCGTGAGCCTCTTTCTTTGGAGATTGACCCTCAAATTGAATCTTTTCGCTCAATCTCTCGAGGGGGAAATGTACCAGTATACTTCTTTCTGTTGAGGCATCCAAAAAGATAAAAAAAAAATTGAATTTTTATCATGGTAAGTTTATTCTTTGAACCAACATAGCAAGTACATTGCTTCAAAGAGGGGAAAAATGTAGACATGCAAAATTGGCATCATGCATTTAATTAAGTTATATTCATCCATTCATCAAATAAATTAAGTTTATTTGATTAATCTCTAAAGTCCTCCATTTAAATTAAATAAATTCATCTTTAACACTAACATCATTCCCTTTAGCTAAATAAATCAAAATATTTATTTAACTAAGTCTAAATCACTTTCCATCTCCTTTTGATTTATTTTAATCCATAAATCTAAGTCAAAAAGTCAAATCACCTAATATTCACTTAAGTTAATCAAGTCATGATTAAGTTTAAATCTAATCCATGTCACATCCTCTAGCTTTTCCCACTTGCACAAATAAATCATTTAATTTATTTATTAAATATTCTATTTTCCATCAACATGGCATAAAAGTTGAATATTCCCCCATTTCAAATCTCCCTCTCAAATGAATTTTCCCTTCCAACATAGCATTAACTCCCCTTTTACATGTCCCCCAATTGGCATTTAAGACCCTTTCTTCTCCCTCCAACAAGCCAACTTTCAAATTTGAAAAGGCCACCTAATTTCATTTATTGGCACATTCATCAAAACATGCACATCCTTGGCCCATTCACATGGTGACAAGTGGCTCCTTCCTATTGGTTGGGTTTTTGTCCCACATTCATCCCTTTTTCCTCTTCTCTCATCTAATTCTTCTATAAATTGAGAGGTTATCCTTCATTCTTATCATCCACAACTTCATGCAAAGTTACTCTTTTCACATTGAGAGCTAATTTTGTCCATTGTCATAGCATTGCATCTTTATCATTTGAGCTTGTCAAGGGTTCTAGGAAAGGGTCACTTTTCACACCAAAGTGACACCAATCCACTATGGAATAGGTACACATTGTGCTTCTTTTATGCTTTCAATTAGTTTGTTTTGTTATTTTGCTTGTGAGGCATGATGTATTATTTCATAGGAGTATTTGTAGGTTTGCATAGCTTGAACTAACCCCCACTAATGAGTGTTGGAGTTTAGACTATTTGTAGATTTATGGTGCTCACACAAACATGTACTAACATCATTAACTCCATGCAATACATTTAATGTTTATGGGTCTAGTTCATATCTATATGAAAATAAACCTTTAGGATCTTTTCTTGCTAGATAGTTTAGAAAATGGTCAATTGTTCTATTTCCTAGTTCCATAGATGTGTAATGCATGTGTGATAGTAATTGTAAAGATTCAAAAAGGAAATCACCTACATTGTATACAAAATGGCTTATTTTAAACATATTATTTTTCAATACTGTGTGAATTCACATATATTTGTCTATCTTTCTTGATTCATAGTTCTCTGCATCTATGATACTATGCAATTTAGATTTTGATGTTGATATTCCATGGTTACACGAATTTGAAATTGAAGCTTTTGAATTATTCTCTTCATTTTTTGGAGTGTTTAGATTGGTTAATTTTTTTTTCATATGGCTTTCTTTTTCTTGAGAAAAGTGGCTTAAAGTGTCCTTTAGTAGGATTTTGATCATGAAACAAAATTGCATATGTATTACTTTGTGAATTTTCATTGAAGTGCAAGTACTTTGTCTTGTGTGTTAAATACCAAATACATATTTGAATATTTAACCACTTTTCTATCCATTTAATACAAAATAAGTCTTCCCAAAGGTCGTAGTAATTACAATTTGGTTTTTCAATTATAGATAGTCTCATACGTCGCAGGTATGTATTGACATCAGTAACTCCAAGCAAAAATTTTAATGTTTGGGGATCTAGTTCATATATATATGATAATAAAGCGTCAGGATCATCTCTTGCTAGACAATTTTGAAAATGATCAATCATACCATTTTGCAATTCTACAAAAGTGAACCGCATATTTAACAGTAGTTGCAAAGAGTCAAAAAGGAAATTGCCTATGTTGTATAGAAATGGACTTGTTCTGAAAAGTTTATTGTTTTTCAAAACTTTTTATATTGTTTCTTCTTCAATCCTATGTATTGGTTCATAATTATCTACATCTATGATAGTATACAATTTTATTTTTATTCAATTTTTTCTTTCATGTTATGCACCATATAAAACACTTTGAATATTAAAACAAAAAAATAAGGAATATCTTACTTGTGAAACTGAAGTATGCTTTATAAATGTTCTTTTGCTTTTCAATACACACCTATTGTAAAATATGCAATGTAAACACACTTAGAAAAAATTAAAAACATATCAATCCCATTATTAAAAATGACCTTGTTATGAACATGTTATAATATTTTTACAAACTGTCATTGATCTCATTTTTGTGTGAATCATAATCCTTAAATTAAAAACATAATATAAATATTCAATAATATTATATATAACTATATAAAATTATATACAAGTTAAATATATTAATAATATAAAATACATTGATAATAAAATAATAAATAATAATATAATAATATAAAATAATACTAAATCTATATAATTATTATTAACAACAGATTAATAAATAACTATAATCCTACAATAATCATTTATCATATAAATATATTATACTATTATATAAATATAATATAATATAAATTTGAAGCTAACTTTAATTAAACTTTTTTTTTTTTTTTATAAAAACCCTGGTTTAAGGATCCAAGAACCATAAAAAGAGAGACCATGTGGTCGAGGAAAATCTTGAGGAAGAAGAAGACAATACATCAGGTGCGAGAAAGAATAGAGACATAGGCATTGACAAATTTGAAACCACCAAGTGCAGACATCAACAAAATCAAGGAGGGTGGAGCTTGATGTCATTCTGCAATAGTTTATAGATAGCATAAGGGAAGTTAGACCACCAAACATTATCAGCCTCCCCAGTCCTAGCCAGCAAATTGACCCCATAATTGGCAACCCAATAGGCAACCTAATTTCTAGATCTTTTAATGTGGGTGAAGAAGATATCCTCAAAGTCAAATTTAGTAGAGATTATAGCCTCCACTATGGTTCCAAGCTTCCAATTCTTTAGTGTCTTCCCCTGTATGGATTCAATCAAAAAAATTGATTCCCCTTCCACCCAAATTTGCTTCCAGCCATAGTTCCTAGCAAGAGAAATCCCTTTCCACAAGGCCTAAACTTCAACCCAGTTCTTTGTCAAGTTGCCATAGCTAGAAGCAAAGAGTCCCAGAGGTTGACCCATCAAGTCCCTGAAGACACCACCACTGCTAGCAACCCCTAGATTTCGCTTTGCAACACCATCAATATTTAACTTAATCCGACCAACATTAGGAGCCACCCAATCCACATTGGCCTTATCTGGCTTCCTACTGTTAGTATTCATTCTCAACCACCTGAAGCGAGGCCAAGCATTGGCCCAATGCAATTATTGAATAGATATCATGGAATTAAACTTCTTGTTGTGGACCTGACCAAGATCCGCCATGGAGCTCTCCACCAAGTCCCAAACTCTATCAGCCACCTTTTCCTATTCAATAAATGTTCTCTAGTTACGTTAGAGCCAAATATTCCATATGATCGACAATGGAGAAATCATCCAAATAAATTGTATCCCCAAGCTCTTAATCTTCAAGGACCAATAGTAAAGCAATAGGGGGACATCCCTAGGGAGAACCCATGATAACCCCTAGTGGTTTAGGAATAGAGACAAGACCCTCCTCGCATAAGGGTAGAGAAGAAACAGATGATCATTGCTTTCTTCATCACACAAACACAACACACATCTCGAGGGACCAGCTTTTCATAGCTTCTGCAATCTATCCCATGTAAGAGCTCTTCACTTCTAGGAAATTCAAAGGAAACCATTGGCTTTCAGGAGGCCCAACATCCACCAGATACACTTCACAGAGAGGGAGGAAGCACCATCACCAAAGAAAAAATTATATACATCTTTGATTGTGACCTTTCCACTGCCATTAAGATTCCACACAAATTTTTCTTTAGCAACATTATTCCAAATAGGCCACCTGTTGAGTTTGAAGGATAGGGTATTAAAAACCTCATAAAACTCAGGAGTTGGTCGAGCAAGTTGCTTCCAAGAATATAAACCACCAGTTCCATTGAAGTAGTTGCAAACATGGACACCCATCACACCTTCAAAGTAGTGGACACAGGGAGTGCAAGGAAGGTGAGGAATGAAGGGCATGATTCTCAAGCCAACGATCATGCCAAAATCAAATATTCCTATCATTTCCCAATCTCCATATGACGTTTGAGGTAATGAGGCTGATGTGAGACTTTAAAAATTTCCAATACTCGATCTCGTGGGTAGGATAGTGCTAAATAAATTATTAGGGTCATTATCCAAGTATTTAGCCTACAACAGTCTGCTCCAAATTCTACTACACTCTAAGTATATACGCCAAACTAGCCTAGCCCCCAAGGATTTATTCATATTGATACACCTTCTTAGACCCTGTAAACACCTAAATTTGCACACTTAATTTATCCAAATTTTTCATTTTTCATCTAAACATACCCTTATCCGCATTAATTAAGTAATATCACTATTATTTAATTAATTCCTCTAAAGTTCTTCTAATCTCTAAGGTATCTAGTTAAATAATTAAATACCTTCCCCTTTCATCAAATGAATTAAATAAATATGACATTTATTTAATTCCTCACATGTCACATCCCTTTCTTAATCTTAATTATTCTCCTAATCTCATCATTAGGGATGTGCACATGCCTAATCCTTGATTAGGATGGGTCACATCCTCCAACTTTTGCAAGTTGGCCTCTAATCTCTCTTAGCCACCTAACCCTCCTCTAATCCTTCATTAACTAGCCTAATCAACCTCTCAAGGAATTTCTAATTCCTTTTATCCTTCCAAGCAATATTAAATTCCTTTTTCTCTTCCCCATGTGATCTTTGACTTGTCACATCAAGTCACATGTGAACTCTTCCTAATCTCCCACTTGCCTCTAATTTTTCATTAATTTGTCTACTCAAGTACTTGCACAACCTTAATCACTTAATTAGGTCAACCTAATACTCATATCATTTATGGAATGTTTCCTAAGTCAACCCCATTAAATGCTTTCTCCTTTTGAGAAGGAACCCCTTTCCCCATGTGAATTTTTAATTCACATTTACTCTCCCAATGCATTCCAAAGAATTTTAAATTCTTTTTCTCATTCCCATGTGGATATTTGAAGAATTTTTAATTCCTCACATGTCCTCTCACCCACATGGGGATAGGGACCTCCTTTATGATGAGATCTTGTCCCAATCCCAAGGTACTATGTACTACCTCCATGTCATGTACTCTCTTTCCACCTCATGTACACATCACCTCTTACAAGCCACTTCACATGCCACATGTCAAGATGTGAGGGCTTGTGAGTTCTCAACTCACCTTAGCCCTAAATCTTGATCTTGGTGGCTCAATCTCAACCGTCCATTTCCCTAGAGAGTCTAAAATTCTCTATAAATACCCCCTCTTTTCTCTCATTTTAGGAGAGATCATTCATGCTAGCCAAACTCTTGCAAAAAAATTCTCTGAGCCATACTTAGCCAAATTTTCATTCTTGCATCCATTTCCACTTATCTTTCTATCCTCATCTCATCTCATAGCCTGCATCTTTCCATCCAAGGAGCATACAACATCGAAGATCGAAGGGCCAACCAAAGGGCAACTCAACAAGGTGAAATCTTCTATTTTTCTTTGCTTAGTTAATCTTTAGGCTAATCTTGAGGTGTAGGGTGTTTTTAGTTGTTGTTTTGCACTATTTTTTTTTTTTGTTCATTTTTTAACAAGTATTTTTTCCCTATCACATTTCTGGCATGCCCAGTGGGACCCATAAACGGGTCTCTTGCTTTCACATTTGTTATTTTTTTTACTTTTTCCAAGTGCAAGTTATAGAGGGATGAACCCGACCTACAAAGGGGTGGACTTGACCTTCCTAGGGTGGACCCGACCTCGAGGGGCAGACCTGACCTTACAGACAGGCAGACCCGCCCTCCACAAGCAGACCTGCCCTCCACAGACTCAGAAACTAACTTTTTGCAAATTTTTCACAGAGGGGCGAACTTTCCATCTAGACAAGCAAACCTGCCCTCTGGACAAGTGAACCTTCCCTCCATACAAGAGAACTTTCCCTCCAGACAGGCGAATATGCCCTCCAGACAGGCAAATTTTCCTTAGACAACTTTTTCCAAAAGGTGAAATTTTAGTTTTCAACACTTTTTTGGCTATTTTGAGTGTTTCTAACGCCCCTAACATGTCTTGTTTGTGTGTGTGCAAGCATCTAATTGATATTCTCATGAGAAATAAGATAAATAGATCACTAACAAAGTTTCCTTGCAGGATTAGTTATCTATCACTTTCTACTTATTGTCTTGCATACTTTAAGCACATAGTTTAACTAGGGGTGTCAATTAACCTTATTTGTCATGTTTGTTGGTGAGCTATTTGACGTATCCAATCCCCTTGCGCCATTCGATGATCCTAGGTGATGAAAAATCATAGCTTACCAAGTCCTTTGAGTCACCTCTTTTTTCTCTTTTTAGCGGGACCTACTTGGGGATTTCATCACCTCAAGGGATGATTCCAACCATGCATACCGGCGGGGTATATAAAGGAGGGAGAGAAAAATTTGTACCTCAATCCAACCACGTTGTAATTGGCGAAGCGTCGGGATGACCTGAAGAGTTGGTCTGAGCCTTTAAGGTTCCCGACTCACACTTGTAACGGGTTGGTGTTCACGGTTTGGGCCTCACGTACCGGGTGTATATCGAGGACTCCTTAGCACCCATGTTCATCCTAGAATAGAAGACTTTGTCAGCCATGCCCTTTCTACTAGACTTAGGTTTGTGTTGTCTGAATTTTCTTCTTTGTGCAAAACCAGTGATTGTTTGATTAATTGACTCAGCCATATCCTTTTGATTGATGATTGTTGTGTTTTGGGTCACTTGCCTTAGTCATCTTATCAAAAGTCAAGTTTAAACCTATCTAGGGGTGAACCTAACCTCTGAACAGGCAAACCTGACCCACCCAGGGGTGAACTTGACCTTGAACCAGCCTTTTTCAGCCTCTTTTAGCCAACTTTGATCAACTTTTTCTCCATAGGTGAACTTGCCCTTTAGATAGGCGAACTTGCCCTCTGGACAGGCGAATATGCCCTCTAGACAGGAAAATTTGACCTCTAGACAGCCAAATTTGGCCTCTGGATAGGCGAATCTGACCTCCAGACAGGTGAATTTGACCTCTGGACAGGCAAATTTGACCTCTAGATAGGCAAATTTTCCCTCAAACAAGCGAATTTGACCTCTAGATAGGCGAATTTGACCTCCAAACAGGTGAACCTGACCTCTAGACATGCGAACCTAACCATCTAGGGTGAACTTGACCTCTGAACTAGCCCTTTTGAACCTATGTTAGTCATTTTGACCACCTTTTGCTCCATAGGCGAACTTGCCCTCCAGACAGGTGAATTTTCCCTCCAGACAGGCGAACTTTCCCTCTCGAAAGGTGAATTTGACCTCTAGACAGGTGAACCTGACCTCTAGATAGGTGAACCTGACCTCTGGACAGGAAAACCTAACCTCTGGACAGGCGAACTTGACCTCTGGACAGGCAAACCTAACCAATAGTCAGGTTCATTATCCACTTCATCATTTCACACCTTGCTCAGTCATTCTGAGCACTCATTTTCCTGTCATCAACATTATTCTATAAGTCAATGTTTCATCACCAAAACCATATAAGTTCTACTTAGAACATCATTAGAGTCCATATCCATCATCAGATCATCCATCCCAATCACCTAGACTTCATTTCGAGAATTTTGATTTTTCTGCTAAAACTTTTGGAGGCCATAACTTTTTACTTGGGTGTCTGTTTGAGCTAAAAATTTACGAGCGGTTGCGTTATGAGGTGGCATGTGGATCTCCAACCAACCTCAAGTCGGCTGGACCCCTTTTATCCACATTTTGAGGCCTCAAACTTTCATCTTGACCGTCAAAATCACAAATTCGTGTTTTTTTTCAATGTTTGAAAAATCATTTTCGTTAATAACTCGAAATGCATGTCTCAGATTTGGGATGTTAGTCGGCAATTCATCCTATCTTAGTTTTGGGTATTTTTTGGGAAAAAATTGGACTCTCAAAAGTATGTCCGTGAAGTTTACTAAAATGGCAAAATTTGACAATTTTTGAAAATTACCAAATCTGGAAAAATTTGATTGTCAACACCTTATGTCCATTAAACCTCGAAACTTGGTGTAGAATCAATCCCATCACATCCTTGAATCATTCTAGGCTTCAATCAAATCCTAATCTAAGCTTTAATCTAATCCCAATCTAAGCTTAACCAAAACCCTAATCTGAGCTTTGGTCCATCTACAGTCAAGATCTTTGGATATCGAAACAAATCTTAAGATCCATCCCTCCATCTTCTTCAATTTTGTCTTATTCATCCATTCTAATCATTCATTCACTTGTTATGAGTAAACATCCATCCATTCTAAACCTTCTTCTATCATTTTGAGCTCTTGTTCACCTATTTCGATCAATCATCTACTCATTCTGAGTAATCTATCATTCATTTTGAGCTTTCGTATTCTTGTTTCGAGAGTCATTCATATGTTCCTAGCAGTTGTTTACTCATTTTGAGTAGTTGTTCGTCCCTCTTGATCATTTGTTTACTCGTTTAGAGTAATCTTCCACTCATTTTGACCTTTCATCCATCCATTCTGAATTTTCATCCTGCCATCTCAGTCATTCATTTACTCGTTCCGAGTAAATGTTCATCCATTTCAAACCTCTTTTCATCATTTTGAACTCTTCATTCTGCCATTCTGATCATTCGTTTACCCATTCTAAGTAAATGTTCATCCATTTCAAACCCCCTTTCATCATTTTGAATTCTTGTTATGTCATTTTGATCATTTGTTTACTCGTTCTGAGTAAACATTCATCTATTTCAAAGCTCCTTTCATCATTTCAAACTATTTTTCTGTCGTTTCAATCATTTGTTTACTTGTTTCGAGTAAACGTTCATCCATTTCAAACCTCCTTTCATCATTCTGAACTCTCGTTCTATCATTCTGATCATCTATTTACTCATTCTGAGTAAAAATTCATCCATTTCAAACCTCCTTTCATCATTCTGAACTCTCATTCTATCATTTCGATCATTTGTTTACTCATTCCGAGTAAACATTCATCAATTTTACACCTCCTTTCATCATTCTGAACTTTCGTTCAGTCATTCCAATCACTTGTTTACTCGTTCCGAGTAAATCTTCATCCATTTAAAACCTCCTTTCATCATTTCAAACTCTCATTTAGCCATTCTGATCATCCATTTACTCGTTTCGAGTACACATTCATCTGTTTCACACCTCCTTCAATCATTTTGAATGCTCATTCAACAATCCTAATCAATCATTTACTCGTTCTGAGTAATCTTTCATCTATTCCAAACCTTCATCTTCTCATTCTGGGAATCATTCATTCGTTGTGAGTAGTTGTTTACTCGTTTTGAGTAGTCGTTCATCCGTTTCGATCAATCATTTACTCATTTTGAGTATTCATTCATCCATTTTTTATCATCCGTTCCTCCAATCAAATTATCATTTTCCCCATCCAAATCCCTTGAACTTCATCTCGGGTTATTATCCAAATTGACCTAAGTGTTTGATCTAATCATCATCATCAACATCCTCTTAGGATTGTCATCTGTCCTAAGTTAATCATTATCATTGGCCCAATCAATCCATTTTCAATCTCAAAGTGGATTTGGTGCCGCAATCATCCTTTTATCCTTTAATCCGATCAATCAGTATCCTAAGTCACCTAGAGTAATCTATGAATGGGGTTTAGAATCCCTTCCATCATCCTATCCAATCCATCATTCAATCTTATCAATCATCAATCAATCTTATCTAATCCAATCCAATCACATCCCTATCCAATCACCTTCGACCCAATCAATCTACTTACATCTCTAAGCAGATTCGATGTCGTAATCATCCTTTGATAATCAAATCTGATTGTCAGAATCAATCCCATCAAATCATCCAATCATCCTAATATGAGCTTTAATCCAATCCTGATCTAAGCTTACCCTAAATATTGATTTGAGCTTTATTTTATTCCCATCCAAAGTCTTTAAACCATCCTCTTTATCCTTTCATCATCATGAATCCTTATCCTCCACCAATAGTAGTCAGGGGAAACCCTAATTACATCAACAATGATAACGCAAGTCTTGTCGATCAAGAAGAATATGACATAGATCCCCTTGACACTATCATTGCTAGTAAGCTTTCTCCACCCGCTTTCCCAAATCCAATCACCCCTTCGAGTTATCCTGTTACGTCTTCATCCATGCCTAATCATGATCCTTATTCTACCTTTGACAAGGGATATCCATCATATCCTTCATCTACATCATCCTCTTATTCAACATCTGCATCCTCTTATCATAGTCCACCATCACAATACCCATATCCTAATCCCACGTCCACATCCTCCTATCTTAATCCTTAATCTGCATATACCCCCTACCCTAATCTTCCCTACCAATCTCCTCACCCTAATCCTACATTCGCACCTTCCTATCCTAGTCCAGCATCCACATCAACCTACCCTAATCTAACATCCACATCAACTTATCCTAATCCAACATCCACATTTCCCTATCTCAATCCACCGTCTCAATATTCTCATTCTAATCCACCATCCCAATACTCTTACTACAATCCACCACCCGCATCCTTGTGTGCTAAATCAATATTCCAATACCCTTGTCTTAACCCTTCATCTAATCTTAATCTCCCATCTATTCCCAGTCCTACATCCAATCCCATTCCCCCATCTAATCCTAGTCCACCAATCCCTAGTCCTAATCCCCCACCAACCCATAATCCTTCATCCACTTCTACCTCACCATCTCAGCCTAGAGTATTCAAGTTTCTCACTCCAGAAGTTCTCCAAGGACTCATAAAATGGAAGACATCTCCCACTCCACACCTCAAAGTTGTGGAATCATGCCATCCCAACCCATCATCCATGGTCATTAGTGACGAGACCCTTCTCCACCCAACACCTATCATTGATGATACCACCCCTCGCACCACTCAAACCATCAAAACCATCACACCCTCTAAATCCACTGAGCCCCCATCTCCTATCATCACATCTACCGAATCCATTGAACACCCTCTTCCTACTCTGAGAGCCGTTGAACCCATCAACAACACACAAGTCCCATCCATTCCCTTGAGCTTCATGAATCCTCCATCCCTCCATCTTCCCCACTTGAAGAGTCCCTCCAAGACTCCATTATCATGCCTCTCGCACATGATGAGTCATGCCAAGAGCCTGATCCAAAGCATGCCAACATATCCCCTTCTCTAGATCAAGATCCTACCATCCCATCTAGTCCACCTCAAGATCATAGTCCCCCATTCATTCCATTCCATGATCCCCTTGTCATTCAAGCTTCCACTGCTCCATCTCCATCACATGAGCCCACTACCACAAATCCAGATCTTATCATATCCCCTGATCCCTCTACTGATACCACCCATCCAAATGCTTCTATCCCATCATCTTTGTCTCATGATCCTCCATCATCGCCTAAAACTGCTATCCCCACACCGCTTGCATATCCCCTTGGTACTCTCACATTCTTCCATGGTGGCCTCCTTGTAGAAGAAAAAAATAGCATATATACCACCCATCATCATCTACCTAATAATGGACTCACATCATGTTTTCAAAATAACACAAATCCTATCATAGATCGCATGCTCAAGAAAATGAACTATCAAGGAAAAGGTCTAGGCCTTCATGAGCAAGGTATTTTAGAGCCCATCCAAGTCAAAGAATGAATCTGCATGCAAGGTCTTGGACCTATTTCCCAAGACTCACAATCTCAAGATGTTGGTACAACCTCTAGACGTCCTCAATGAGCCTCTTCCAAAAGAAATATAGGCTCTTCCCATTGCTCCACCAGATCATATACTACCATCCCTCCTCCTCTATCGTATCACCTCAAAACAACTATCCATATTCCTCCTTCATTTGCTCCATCCATTTTGGGTCCTTACATCCCTCCATCCACCAACTCCCATCCTCCATCCACTCCATCCATCTTGGGTTCTTATGTCCCTCCACCCACTCTATCCACTTTGGGTCTGTCTATCCCAAAATCACCTTCTCCATCTCATCCTTTCATCCATCCAACACCTATCCATTTCATCCATCATAAACGTCCCTCTCGCATGTCCCCTAATCAGGATAAACAAAGGCACATACCTACACATTCCCCATCTACACATAATCCTCATAATCCTACCTCCATCGCTTCACATCATCCATCTCCTAGCACCCATCCCATCACTATCAAAATCACTTTGGATGTTAAACCAAAAATGCATAAATCCAAACATCCACATGAATCTAAAACTCCCCATGTCCCCTCTAGATGACATAGTGAGGAGAAGAAAAATCAAATCCATAATCCAAATCAACTCCATAGGCCGCAAAGGCCCACCAAAGCTAAAATCAAAACCATGTGGATCCCAAAGAAAAATGATGCAATGCCTTCAAATGAAAAATCTATAATAACATCATTTATTATTACATGATAATGATTTGCTTTATAAAAGCAAAGATGCATAACCCTAATCTTATCTTGAGCAACAAGATAGCTCAACAAGATAAGGATGATAACTAATTAACCTAGGAATTAAATAATTACCTAAGTAAACTTATATATATTGTAATTAAATATTAATTACACCAACACCCCAGCGTAAGTGCAACTTAGGGAGAAGCAAATTATTATGCAAATATGAGTCCCGGCAACAAGGCTTGATCAAGTACTCATTTACAAATGCAATATGAGGTAGAGAAGGAAAACCTAGTGGGACAAAACCCCCCTATAATGAGATGACTGCTACAGAGAAGCACTGGAAGAACACTGTGGAGTAACACTGGAACCAATATCTGACAAGCAAGGAAAGATACTTTTTTCTACAACTAAAACCAAAAATGGAATCATGATAATGTGACAGCAGACCCGATGCCACAGAACATTGGAAAACTCACAAATTGGAACAACCCTAGAATCTGTGAAGCAATAGTAGATGAGATGATGACATAATCTGGAAGCTGTGTATCTCGATGTCGATGCCAAACTATTACTAAAACTCTTCCATGGGAAGGAGTACCATGAAGACTCTGGAACATTAACCATAAAAACATGGCCCTTAAACTGAGATGGATCCAATGCGGATCATTAACCATAGGCTCTCAATCTAAAGTGTGAACCGATGAATCCGATATGTGTCAAGCAATAGCAAAAATGTGGCCAAAAGAAACTAGGAAACTAGATAACCCATGCGAGTTGTCAACAAATTATGGAGATCAAAGTGAAAAATACACTCTAATCAGATTATTATGCAAGAAACCCCCTTGATGGAACTTTATCTCAGTTCATTTATTACAATAACCCAATGATTGTAAACGGAGAGAAGGCTAAACATGAATAAACAGAAAATAACATGATGTGGTACTAAAATGAAGTACAAATACTCAAGTTTCACCTTTCCAACTGCCAAAGCATCCAAGTAATCTCCAAAAAACCCATCGGGACAAATCTGGAATAACGATAAACTTGGGACAGATACAAAAAAAAGTGAATGGACAGCAAAATAGAGCTCCCCAATACCTTTCCAACACCGTAAAGAAGACGAAAATTGGAGGTTGTGGCAAAAAGTTATGAGCTCGGAAGCCCAAAATGAACATCTGACTTCAAATAGAAATAAATGTAGGTAAACAGAAAAATACTGAAAAATAAACAGTACCACTGGAAAGTGCTCAGAACCAGCTTTCTGGCGATATCTTGTTTGCCCAATTTCAATACCGTATGCCCAAGTTATGCCAAAAAGAAAAAATGTGCTCCTTTAGGGAAAACTGGGGTTAGGAGGGGGCAAAGAGGGCTGGCCGTACCGATGACGTCATGCTAACGTCATCACTTCAGGATGTTAAATTTTATGGCCATCTGGTCGTCGCAGCAAAAAATTGCCCCCCTTGCAAAAAATTTGAAGGCCGTCATCTGAAAAATAGACCCTACCAAAAAAAAACTTGATGGCCAGAATATTCTATGGGAATCGAAAGATTTTATCGCTGTTTCCAAACTCTGCCGGTTTGGAGCTGCCAGAAAATCTGCTGCAGCTGCCAGAGAATGAAGAGGGGTTGCCGCATTTGTTTAAGGCTGGCCGATTTTTAGGGAAACCGACAGTTTCAAGGCTGTCGCCGGCCTGTATTGGGCCCGCCTGGGTGGCATACCCTACACTGCATACGCCTATATAGGCATTCCCTACACAGCGTACGCCTGTGTAGGGGTGCCCTGCACAGGCTTGTAATGCCTTTATTTTGATTTTACAATCAAATTTGTTTTGAAATTATTTTTTTTGAATGGAGGAAAAAAATAATAAAAACCTTACAATTTTTTATCAATGGATAAAATTGGAAAACCAAAAATTTAAACCTGATTGCATATGCATGCAAATTGAGACTGAGAGGGCCCAGATCTATACAGATCTGCGTGCCCAAGGTTAAAAAAAAATTCCTTCCATTGCAATTGCTCGGATTTGAGCAAAACAATAGGCGATCTTAAGGTTTTGGGGCGCTGTGAACGCAATGGCGGCGTCAGTTTTTCTCCAGAATGCACCAAAAAAATGCTCAAGGTAAAATCCCTCGAGGAACCCCGAACAAACTCTACACTAAATCTCTCAAAAATCTAAGAAGGGGCTGCAAATCAAGGCTCTGATACCATGTTAGAAACCAAGATCAGATTTGCAAACTGAAAAGACCTTCCACAGAAGAGAAAATAAAAAAAAGCAGAGGTTGCAAAAGAATGTGCAACATAATATTATTTGAGAATTTATTATTACATGATAATGATTTGCTTTATAAAAGCAAAGATGCATAACCCTAATCTTATCTTGAGCAACAAGATAGCTCAACAAGATAAGGATGACAATTAATTAACCTAGGAATTAAATAATTACCTAAGTAAACTTATATAAAGTGTAATTAAATATTAATTACACCAACAAATCCATTTTGGGTCCCTATATCCCGAAATTCACTATTCCATCTCCTCCATTATTCCTGCATTCTCCATCCATTCATCCTCTTATCTTTTTATATCCACCACAATATGTGCCAATGTTGGTCCTGAACACATCTCCCAATCACATATCCACCCAATCATTCCATCCATACACTTTCCAACATCCCACCCATTACCCCATGTATCTCCCCCATCAAATCCCTCTAATTCATCCTCTTGCATAATCCATTTATCCTAATAAGATTGTACCAATGTCCAACAGTCACTTCGAATATGGGCTCTTAACACCTTGAATAGAACTTGATGCTTGAGTCCTTCATCCATCTCCTTATTGCATGTCTTCTAAATCCATTTATTCGCCTCCCTATCCTTTTCCATTTCCTTCCGCATACTATCCAAAAAGTCAAGAAAATCTTTAAAAAAAAAAAATTAGAAAAAAAAAAAGAGAGAGAGTAAAGAGAAATAATTTGTCCAATGGTGAAAACTTGGCAAACAAGCACCTTGGATAAGTACCATGATGAAAACTTGGCAAACAGGCATCATGCGTAAATCCCCCTTTGCACTTGCGGCAGCTTCCTGATATGCATTCCCTCCATCTACTATGCTTCCTGCTATGCTTCCATCTATGCACCCATCTTCCTCCTATATGTCCTTTTCATTCATCCCCTCCATCCTACCTATCTTACACATTCTGTTGGGGATATCTCGTTTATCCCAATCCTTCCATCCTCCTTGTTATCTTGATAATGATAGGGGAAAACATATCAACATGATTTGGACACCTCTTAGCATACATTCCCCTCATCTACACACTATCATAATCCTCATTCGCACTCATCTACCTTCCTTATCCACCCATCATGCTACCTTCAATCTCCCTTCCTTATCCATGTATCTTATCTTCATCCATCTCACTCCTTTATTTTCCTATCCTTCTCTGTTGCATCCTTCATGCCCCCTCGCACATGACATATCTAGAATGGGGGAATCTATCTTCCTTGGTGATATAGTCCTTGAAGAAATCATTCATTCCATTTGAAAAATCCCTTCCATTTCCCTATCCTCATCTCCTTATCGTTATATCCATCTCCCCGTCCTTATCTTTTATCCCTCCAAACAATATTTATATCCATCTCCCCATCCTTATCTTTTATCCCTCCAAACAATCCTTATATCCATCTCCCCATCCTTATCTTCCTATCCTTCCATCATAGCATCCCTTTTCATCTATCCATTTGGTAACCTTTTCCTCATCCAAATCCTTATCTTCCTATCCATCAATCCAACCAATCCTTTTCATCTCCCAATCCTCATCTCCTTCTCCTCATCCCATCTTATAATCCCTTGTCATTGGTCTCTAGTTATAGGCTACTCCCTTTGCAACCCAATGCCATCTACCTCATCATCATCACTTCCACTTCTTTTACACATCTTTTCAACCTCCTATCCTTTCTTATCATTCATCTGTCTATCATCTCATCCTCCCACTTCATCTTTGATGATTTGGATAACTATCCCATCCCTGAGCTTTGTGTAGCCACCATCCTCTAATCTTATCCAACAAGTCTATCATGTCCCATCATGTCGGTTCTATCATTTTATCCCCTTTATCAGGGTTATCTCATCGTCCCTTATTCATCGTTTTTCGTTAGTCTTGTGTCGAATTACGTTGCCCCTGCACTTTCACATAGGAAAGGTCGATCATTTGATCTGCCCCCAGGGTTTTTTCCATCCGCTCCTTTATCATCTATCATCGGTCTTTCTTCTTTTTCCATCCTATCATCCATCGAGGTCTCCATCGTCCTCTTTCCAATTTTATCCATGGTCTGTCATTAGCCTTTTATCGAACTACGAGGGCTCTGGGCTTTCACATAGGCAAGGTTCATCTTTGATTGGCCCCCAAGCCCCTAGGTCGCTAGGATGTTTCAGTCTCCTATCTTGTGTCATGTCTCTTGTGTCGTGTCATCAAGCTATGCCCTTATCTAGCTAGTTCTTAACAAATGAGATCTACTTGTATCAACAGATCTAATTGGTGTTGAATGTCCTGCATCATATCGGTCTTTCAATTTAGTATCCATCATCAGTCTCAATAGGATGCATCCTTCCTAATAGACCTGATCAATCCCATCCATCCCCTTGATCCTATGGCAAAGGACATTTGAAATTGATTGCGATATTTTTGATGCTTTTGGATTTTCTTTATCATTTGAGCTCCATATCATCACTTGTCATGGTTGCCTTCATCCATCATATCATGGTCTGCTTTGACTCGTCAACATAGGGGCCTATCTTGATCTTTTCTTTGTTTTTGTTTTCTCGGTTGTCCCACATAGTACCCACCAAGATCCCGAAGGTCTTGTGTTATGCTGGGGCATCCTTGTGTGCTTATGATTATCCCAATACCTAGCCTGACCAAGGTCATCGAGACTTTGGGGTGTTGGGATAGCCTTCTTGTTTGTTGTGTTTGTTTCATGCATTAGACACTCATCTACCTTGGTCCTTTATACCTTGGTGTATCGTGTCTTCTTCTATAGC
The DNA here is from genome assembly GCA_007258455.2 of Sequoia sempervirens. Lineage (NCBI taxonomy): Eukaryota > Viridiplantae > Streptophyta > Pinopsida > Cupressales > Cupressaceae > Sequoia > Sequoia sempervirens. Next base: position 69,956,128 of record VDFB02075321.1, read on the forward strand.
AAAAATTAGTGCTCCTAAAGATGGAAAATTTCATTTGGATTGCATTTCATCTCCATCCTCTCGTCTATCAAAATCCCCCCATCCCTTCATCCTTCATCACTCTCCCCTCTCAATCTCTTGCTGCCTTTTCATCTTTTCTTACCCATCACTTTGCATCATCTTCCTCATATGCCCTTGCATCATCTCCTCCATTTCTAGAGCACACCCGTGTTCTCTTGAACCCGCATGTCCTCTCGAGGGGGCATCCTTCATCCCTAATTTTCATCATTTTTGTTCCTTCCTAGTCATTCCTTTGATTGACTAGAGAATCTTTCCCAATCTAACCATCTTCTTCTATGTTCTATGTTTTAATATTCTTTAAAATGATGCTACTTCATAGCAGCATCTCAAAGAGGGGAAAAATGTAGACACCTAAATTTGGACACTTAATTTATCCAAATTTATCCTTTTCACCTAAACATACCCTTATCCGCATTACTTAAGTAATATCACTATTATTTAATTAATACCTCTAAATTTCTTCTAATCCCCAAGGTATCTAGTTAAATAATTAAATACCTTCCCCCTTTCATCAAATGAATTAAATAAATATAACATTTATTTAGTTCCTCACATGTCACATCCCTTTCTTAATCTTAATTATTCTCCTAATCTCATCATTAGGGATGTGCACATGCCTAATCCTTGATTAGGATGTGTCACATCCTCCAACTTTTGCAAGTTGGCCTCTAATCTCTCTTAGCCACCTAACACTCCTCTAATCCTTCATTAACTAGCCTAATCAACCTCTCAAGGAATTTTTAATTCCTTTTATCCTTCGAAGGAATATTAAATTCATTTTTCTCTTCCCCATGTGATCTTTGACTTGTCACGTCAAGTCACATGTGAACTCTTCCTAATCTCCCACTTGCTTCTAATCTGTCATTAATTTGTCTAATCAAGTACTTGCACAACCTTAATCATTTAATTAGGTCAACCTAATCCCCATATCATATTTATGGAATGTGTCCTAAGTCAACCCCATTAAATGCTTTCTCCTTTTGAGAAGGCACCCCTTTCCCCATGTGAATTTTTAATTCACATTTAATCCCCTAGTGCATTCCAAAGAATTTTAAATTCTTTTTCTCATTCCCATGTGGATATTTGAGGAATTTTTAATTCCTCACATGTCCTCTCACCCACATGGGGATAGGGACCTCCTTTATGATGAGATCTTGTCCCAATCCCAAGGTACTATGTACTACCTCCATGTCATGTACTCTCCTTCCACCTCATGTACACATCACCTTTTACAAGCCACTTCACATGCCACATTTCAAGATGTGAGGGCTTGTGAGTTCTCAACTCACCTTAGCCCTACATCTTGATCTTGGTGGCTCAATATCAACCATCCATTTCCCTAGAGAGTCTAAAATTCTCTATAAATATCCCCTCTTTTCTCTCATTTTAGGAGAGATCATTCATGCTAGCCAAACTTTTGCAAAAAATTTCCCTGAGCCATACTTAGCCAAATTTGCATTCTTGCATCCATTTCCACATATCTTTCCATCCTCATCTCATCTCATAGCTTGCATCTTTCCATCCAAGGAGCATACAATATCGAAGATCGAAGGGCCAACCAAAGGGCAACTCAACAAGGTGAAATCTTCTATTTTGCTTTGCTTAGGTAATCTTTAGGCTAATGTTGAGGTGTAGGGTGTTTTTAGTTGTTGTTTTGCATTATTTTTGTTTAGTGCTCATTTTTTAACAATTATTTTCATCCTATCATAGACCCAACCCACTATTGTCACGAGATTTGCAAACCTCTGACCATTTCACCATACTGTACTTAAAGGCATTATCGTTGCCTCTCCAAGGGAAGGAGCATTGGGTTCTCTCCAAGATGCAAGCCACTTTGCTAGGAATTTGAAAGACTAACATAGTGTACACAGGGATAGCAGTCAAGGAAAACTTAATGAGAGTGATCCTCCCAGCAAAGGAAAGCTAATGACCTTTCCATGTAGTAAGCTTGATTTGCACATGATCCACCACCGTGCTCCAATCAACAACTTTAGTTTGCTAACAAAGGAGGGGAATACCAAGATATTTGCTCAGAAGGCTATCCTTCTCAAAGCCCAAGATGTTTTGGATATCTAAGCTTTCCAAGCAATTTGGTTTTAGAAAGAAGATTCTAGATTTGGAGAAATTCACCACTTGACTGGCAGCAGACTCATAAAGGGAGAGGGTGTATTTAAGGCACCTGGCTTCTCTAGTAGAGGCCTCACAGAAGAGAAGTGTGTCATCCACAAATTGAAGATGTGTGATGTTACTAAAGCCACCTAAAACCTACAGGATGGTGAGAGGTCCCATGTGGGATTCAATCTTGATAGTTCTTCCAAGAGCCTCAACAATGATGATAAATAAAAAAGGGGATAAGTGGTTCCCTTGGTGCAGCCTATGCCTAGAAGAGAAGGGCCTTGAAGGAAAATCATTTTAAAGAATTGAGGAGGCAAATGAAATGCAGCTAAACACCCAATCAAACCATTCCTCTATAAAGCCAAATTTGTGAAAAAATTTGATCAAGAAATCCCATGAGACTCTTGAAACCTTTGTTCACATCAAGTTTGATAAGCATTCCTTCTTTCTTTCTCAATTTGATGGAGTGAATTGTTTCATGTGTCGTGATAATCTCATCTAAAATTTACCTCCCTTTTAAAAATCCACTCTATTCCTCTAAAATAACCCTCTCCAAATAGCCCTTGAGACAGTTCACCATGGCCTTGAGATGATCTTATAAATTGTGTTACATAAGGCCATTTAGGCCTAAAGTCATTAAAGCTCTAAGGGTCCCTTGTCTTGGGGATCAAGGCTATAAAGGTTTGGTTCCATGATTTCATCGTAGCCTTCCTACACCTGCATTCTTGAACTGCTTTCCAAATGCCTTCTCCAACAATGTCCAAAAATATTTGAAAGAATTTGGTGTGGATCCCATCTAGGATTGGAGCCTTCCTAGCTCCTAAGAAAAAAGTGGCAAGATGAATCTCATCCAATGGGAAAGGGGCGAGCAACAACTTGTTTTGGTCAAGGTAATCAGATTAGGAATATTCTCAAGAAGGGCATGTTGGGTGGCTTTGACAACTTGGGGAGGGGCTCCCAAGAGGGAAGTAAAGAAATTCCTACTCTCATTTTTTATTGCAGCAACATCATCAATAACAAAACCATCAGCCTTCTTAATTGAAAAACTTTTGTTTTGTTGCCTTCTTATTTTGGTGGATAAGTGGAAGAACCTTGTTTTTCAGTCCCCTTCACACAACCACTTCACTTTGGATTTTTGTTGCCAAAAGATTTCCTCCATTCACAACACCCACTCATGTTTACATAACAAGTCTTTTTCCCTTTCCTTAAGCTCTATCAAGTAACCATTGGTGGAAATGTTTTGCACAACCTATTGTAAATCAACCTCAATCTTGTTCTTCTCCTCAAATAAGTTTCCCATAACCTCCTTGTTCCAAGATTTGATTTTCCTTTTTAGTTCTGCAATTTTTTGTAAGAGAACATAATTTTTATGGCCTTTGAAATCCTTACTCCACCAAGCCCATAATGCCCGTTCAAACTCCAGGTGATCGTACCAAAAGGATTACATCTTAAAGGGGGTCCCAAAAGGCTTTGTGTTCCTACCGAGGGATAATGAGATGGGCTGGTGATCAAATCCTTCGAACTGGACTACAGAAGACTTGAAGGTGTTTAGGTCTAACAGCCACTCAGAATTGAACAAGAATCTATCCAATCTGCACATAATGTTGTCCTCACCCGCTCTCCAGTTATTCCATGTAAACTAGCTAGACTTGTGGCAGATATCGGCCAAAGCTAAATCCTCACTAAACTACCTAAACTTGAAAGAACCAATAGTGGAGAGGACCCTACCACCCAAATTTTCACTTGGGCTAATCATGCCATTAAAATCACCACCAATAATCCATTCCTTGGACTCATGTACCTTTCTCATACCTCAGATATAATCCCATACGCCCAATCTATCAGGTCCAAAGTTTGGCCCATACACATTAGAAACCAGACAACTACCCCCAACCCTGAAGTTGTTAACAATAACAGAAAGACAAAAGGGTGACTCATCCACAACCTACCCAACCCAACTCAAGCAATTCCAAAGGATGGAAAGACCACCAGCAGAGTCATTAGCATCCACGATAACCCCATTGGTATGGCACCAAATCCTAGACAATATCTCCAAAAACTTGCTTGTGTCAACCTTTGTTTCTTGTAAGAAAACAACATCAGGAGCTTCAATGGCAATTATTCGCTTTAGCAGATGACATTTTTTGGGGGCGTTGATTCCTTGAATGTTCCATCTTACAATCATCATAAATACTTTCCTATAGGGAGGTGCTTGCCTCCAGTTTTAACAAAGCTTTTCATTGATTTTTTAGAGTTTTTTTCTAGATTCTTGAGGGCTTGGAGTTTTTCCTTAGTAGCTTCTAACTTTCTTCCCTTAGAGCTGGCACCTCCTGCATCTAGGGAAGTCTAAGGCCTATTCCCCAACTTTTTTCCCCTCCTTGTAACCATACTCCAGGTATTTTCCTTATCTGTTGTGTCCTCATCGCTGTCAAATTTGTCAATCAACATCCCAGGGGCAGGGGAAAAAGTATTTTTTTTGACACTCTATTATCCAAAACCTCATTTTGAGTTTCCAGTAGAGCCTTTAACTGATCAACACGGCTATCCTCATCATTCTTCAAAGGAATAGGTGAAGACATGTTCCCAATCCTAGTCGTGACACGCATAGGTGGGGCCTTATGATTCTCGATGCTATATTGAGGCACTAAAGAAGAGAAAAAATGACCCAAGGAATCAGATGCGGCCACAGGCTTGACCAAACACTTCTAGGCCATATGCCCAATTCTGCCACACCTGAAGCATCATAGGGGAAGGCCTTCATAGTTGATTTAAATCATTGATTCACCAAGCACTTAGTGCAATTTGACCGAGGGAACCAAGGGATTCTCTAAATTGATCCTGACACATATTCAGGTGAATCACTCCAACCGACCACCACTTGGGGAATGAGCACAATGGATGAATTTATCGAGCACATCCCCGATGATCTAGAGGATATCTTTAGTCTATAATTCCACAAAAAAATTGTGGGGCCTAACCCACATGGGGACATCATTGATCAATTCTTTTTGTGGGTCAAAACCAAGAGTCCAAGCCCAAAGGTATAGGCCAACACTCCCCATAAACTAGGGGCCACTAGATAAGATGTTTTCCCACTCAACTTTAGAGGATGAAACAATACACAGAAACACTAACGCGAGGAAACTCACATCAGGCAAGCAGCCCTACCATTTTTTCACTATCCATGATTTGATGCACTCCATTGTGGGCTAGATACCAATGAATTTGGCGATGATCACCTTCTTTCATAGATTTTCCACCTCAAGATTGAGTAGACAATCTAGAATTTTGATGTAGGGGATTTCCTCTGAGACGTGCACATTCACATTTCTGATTGCCATTTTGATCACCAAGCCCTTTGAATGACCAGCCAATGCCTCCTTTGGTGGATTCTCTGTCCCCTTTATGACCCCTAAGATTTTGTTAATCATGATGGCATCCTCCCGATTGAGAGTCCCTACAGCCAAATAGCCCCTAGTGAGCACATCCCCATTTCCTACCTTTTCACATTTCCTTCGCATTTTCGCATCTCTTCAAGCAAACTAAATTTAAAATAATAATAATATAATTTAATATTAAAATCATTTAATTTAATTAGTAATAATTTTAATCTAATTTAAATAATTACAAACACTATAAAATGTCCTAATCATTGTCATACACTTAAATCAGATTTACTAACATTTTCTCTTTAATCCATCATCTTTTCGCATAATTAGTTTAATTAGCCTAGCTAATTAATTAATTGCATCATTTTCATCCATTAGCCTAATTAATTAAATCGGGTTAATTCTTCTATTTTGCACTAACACTTCATCTCATTAAATTAAATACATCAAAATATTTAATTTAATTCCTTAAGTCATCGTATTTAATTAAATAAGCCTAAGTTATTGTGGACACAGAAAAAGTAACCATTCTACTCTTTCATGTTCAGGCCCTCCTAGTGGACTTTGGCTTGATTTTTCCTAGGTCTAATTTTGTAATGTGGTCAAAACGTTCACATTAGGTCTTGGGCTCTTGTGAATCATTAAGACTTCTAGGATGTCTTGTAAAGGTGTTGTGAAGTTTTGTAACTCATTTTCACACTTTTCTAGGATCCTTTCATCATAATTCACTTAAATAACTCATTTTTATTACTTACCAAGTCTTATTTCAAAGTGTTGTAAAGTGTTGTAACCCACTTTCACATTTTTCTATACTTGTCTTCACTAATTCAACCCTTTCTCATGTATAAATGACCCTTTAATACACTTTTTGGTCATTTTTAAGTTTGTTTTTTAGGATACTCCCATTGGACAACATTTAATTCCTCGTAATTCCTGACACCCACTTAATTTTCTTAAGTGGGAGTAATTTTCCAATAGGGGTGACAGTCCTTTTTGGCACAAAATAAAAAATAAAAAAAGTCTGGTGGGATTTTGTCCTCTACCCCTTGAGGTCAGCCTGTGATGTGTTATTTTCAGAAAATATTAGTAAAATCATGTATAGATAAGGTTTTTTCCTCTCATTTTAACACCTATTGATTCAAGAATTCACTCAAGCAATCAACTTAATCATTATCAAGCATTCAAGCACTCTAAGCATTATCAAGTCATCCAGTGGAGCACTTCATTGCATATCTTCAGATTTCTACATCAAGGTTTTCATAAGTTTATGACATTGCATGTTGTTTATTTATCATTCTCTTTCCATTCCATTTCATTTCATAGGGTTTGATTACCAAAGCAGGGTTTGACCAAGGAAAACCCCTATACTCTAACCCTTAACCATTTTTCCCCTTTTGCATGTGCATTTGATGACTTTGTATGTATATTTGTCAAGCAAATAGGTGTTGAAAAGTGGTCAAGAAGTCTTCAAAGTCAATCAAATCATCACAACCCTAATTCAAGCTTGGAGAGACATTTTACCCCATTTTCTGTAGAATTAAGTGTGGACACCTGTCAAGAAAGCAAGTGCAGACCTAAGGCTACAAGATTTTGTCCCAAATTTCTCAAGGTTTGTAGGAGGACTAAGTCACCACTATTGGCGGATTAGTCCTGCTTCCGAGCCTGAAAAGTGATTTTGACATTTTTGGACACCCATTTGGCATATTCATGTTCCAACAAAGTTTCCCGAAACTAGGACTAAGTCACCCACCTTGGCGTAAGTGTCCCAGTCAACATTTTCATTTAAATTTTTAGGATTCTAGAATCTCCCAGCATCACGTTTTAGATTCTAGGTGCACCTCTTTGATTATGTTATGTTATTTCATCATTTACTTGCATTTTTAGGCATTTTTGAATATCGCATTATGTTTTCAAACAAGTTGTATCTCTTAGGTTTTGCATCATTAGATCATTTCATTTTCAGATTAGAGTATTAAAGCATCTTAATTAGACATAATACATCTCATCTACATTAACTTTTAGTGTAGACATTGCCCATTTTGGCCCACATCTTTCTCCTTTTAGGTCAAAACCCTAGAAGTCCAAGAAAGAAGTTAGGTGCCAAAATCATTATCCACATTTTGGTGAACCTAACTTTTGAACATCTTTACTTATGATTTTAAGTGCATCCTAAGTTTCATTTGCATTTCATTTTTTAAATTGCATCTTAGGGTTTTCAAAATTGTGTTATTGAAAAGCTTCAATAGTTTTCATTTTTGCATTTAAAAACACTAAAAATTTTGCATTTCATACTATCCCTACATTTTTGCATCTAAAAACAATAAAATTACATTCAACAATTCTAAAAAATCTTAAAAAAATCATTAGTGGGACTTGTAGACACTCAATTTTTTCCTCATAATTGTCACGATATTCGTCTATTGATTAAATAGATATTATTATTTACTTAATCAACTCATTCAATACTTTCTTCTATTCATGCATTTCATCAAATCATTAAACCATCTCATGCTCGTTCACTATCCCTTTACATAAATGATCATATTTGTCCCATGGTCGTTCACTAACCATTTGCATAAACAATCATTCCCATTCATTTCCATTCGTAATTCGTTTCATAAACATTCATGTTTGTTTGCATTATCGTTCATGTCAGTTTCCATAATAAAGCATAATCATTTATTATCGTCCATATCATTTTCATAATCAATTTGAATGGTCATCAACTATTGTTTCATATAAAACTAATTATCATGTTAATCACTTTGTTTGCATAAATTATTCTCAGCAATCATCTGCATTACATAAACCCTTTGCATCAACATGTTCATATTTCAATAAATAATTATATCATTAAAATCAAATCATAACAATCCATATTCTGTAAAATCCATATTAAATCATTATTAAATCATGTTCATGCACATTTAAATCCATTTAATCATTTTATTTAGTTTCATTATTCATAAACCCTTCACCATGCATTTGTCTCTCCTCTTTATCATTTCCACTCACATGCATTTCATTTAATTACATAATGTGGGATATTTAAATTTCCCTTTTGCAAACCTTTTATCCCACATTACCCTCTCAAACACCTCTCCATCCTCAGAGATGCCTATTTAAATGGGATTCCTCTCTCATTTTCACCCCCACAAATTTGCATACTCATATCATATTTACATCTTGATTGCATTTTACCATTCACCATAGCCTCTTTACTACATTTTTTGCTCACAAAATCTGAGAGAAAATGCATAAAAAAATATCTTGGCGATAGGGAGACAATGGAGAGTGATTTCATTTAAAAGAATTTCCATAGTTTTAGAAGTTTGTATTTTCATAGTTGAGAAGTTTGTTTTCATTTTTATTTTATTTTTAATTTGAATGGATCCATTAAGGTGAGTGTGAGATCGATATTCTTATTCCATAGAATCCTCCATTTTTAGCTCACATGGGACTAAATCACCACACTTGGTGACTTAGTCCTCCTACATATTTTGCATTGAATTTTCTAGTAATTTTTTGGGTATTTTCTACACTTCTATTTGCTCTTTCTGCATACTGTCATATTTTCCCGATTTACTATTGCATTCTCTTTTTAGCATATTACTTTACTTTCATTCCTTGTCGTCATGGCTTTTTTCTTTAATAATTTTTGGAATTAATTCAAATCCCTTGTAGACATATCCAATTGTGCCTTTGATTGTGATCCTAATGACCTTGAGCTTCCTCATGTTCCTTCAACTCCTAATGGATGTCCACCTCATGTTTTTGACATCATTGGAGAAGATGATGATAGCATGCATAAGTTCTTAAATGAATGTCTTGATAATCTTGAAAAAAATGTAGCCTTTTACCCATCCATGAAATATTCTAACCTTCCTACTATGTGTGAGAAAATATGTGAATTAAAGTAATCAATAACACACAATAGATGCAATGTATTGCATTAAGGAAATCTAAATTAAACAACACAATTCAATAAAATGATTCCTTAAAGACATTCCATCTTCCTCTATTCTTAAGGATCCTGATAATAGTGCTCTCATATCTTAATTATGCACTGAATTACAGGAATGACACCTAAGAAATGAGTAGCCATTAATTCTAGAATGCAAAAACTATATCTACACCTACATGATTTTGAAGTTTTTGGTTGAATGATGGACTAATGATATGCAGAATGGTGAATTGTTGTATACAGAATGCTAATGAAATGATGTAATGTTGAGTTAAAATAATGGAGATACTATGAGAATGATTCTAAATACTATAAGAAAACTAAGACACATCTAAGAATGTAGTTATGATTCTAATTTACATGCTAAACTATTCTAAATGTTGAATCAAAATGCAACTAAGCTCTCAAATGCTAAGATGATTTCTAGAGAGTAATTGTGTGTAATGATCTCCTCTCCAAAATCTATAAATGAGCCTCTATTTATAGATTTCACCAAGGCATCAGGTGAGTTGGCAGCAATGAACGATCAAGATTCAATCTGGAGAGATCGATGGTGAGAAATGAGGAAGTTGGAGAGAAATAAGGAAGTTGTCCCCTTTAATAGAACAGTCTTTCCAAGTGTAGAAAAGAATAAATGGAAAGAAGAAGCCATGTGTCCTTGAGTTGGTTGAGATTGTTGAGGGTAAATACCCATTTTAGAAATTAGGAATAATTATTTTCATGTGACACATGGTGAGGTGGAAGATGATGTGGAAGGAGGTTAGAAGAATATGGAGAAATGTGACAAAATTTGAATTAAAATTTAAAATTTAATGAGAGGGAATTAATCAAATAAAAAAAATTAGTTAAATTTGTTCATTTAATTAAATGATGAAGAAAGTGGTTAAGATAAGAGGAATTAAGAAGTATGAACTATATAAATAAACTTTACAAATTTATTTATACAGTAGAGGAAATAAAGATTTTTGTTAATCAAATAACTAGTATTTAATTAATATTCTCCAGGCCAATTTTGGATGTATACATTTTTCCCCTCTTTGAAGAGATGTGTTTACACAATACTTTAAAGAAAAATTTACCAATACTGCTAAAATTTCAACGACTATATAAATAAACTTTACAATTTATTTATACAGTAGAGGAAATAAAGATTTTTATTAATCAAATAACCAGTATTTAATTAATATTCTCCATACCAATTTTGGATGTATACATTTTTCCCCTCTGTGAAGTGATGTGTTTACACATTACTTTAAAGAAAAATTTACCAATGCTGTTAAAATTTCGATGATGCCCCAAACGGTGATTTTTAGAAGATAACGAATGTATGCCCTCTCGGGAGATAAATCGAGGAATTTTTGATGAAATATTTTTTTTTGATGATTTTTGAAAAATTCTATTGATTTGTGATTATGTCAATGATGGAATTATGATTTGATGATGGGTATGTGTAGGATCATCATGGCAAAAAATTCAGAAAAATCAAAGTTAGGCAACTTGACATAAAAATTTGAATAAGTTATCTATATTATTTTAAAAATATGTAAGAATAGAATTTGTAGAAAATTGAATGTAGTTTCTAAACTACTAAGTTTGTTTAAAAAAAATCTATTTGGTGAAAATTTGAAATTTCAATGTAGTAGTACTTAATTTTAGGGAAAAAATAAGAAGTAGGTGTCTGTCTAACCACCCTAACCACAATTAAATGATAATATTTTTTAATAATATTTTAGATATAAGTAGAGGACTTGTCCCAATGTGATGCATTTTTTTTGTAATTTTTTTCCAAGTAAATAATTAATCATGATTTTTTTATTACAACTTTAAAAAAAAAAAACTCATATGTCTAACCACCTTAACTTGGTCAAAACTTCATGAAATTTATTTTTTTTTTTAATCCTATAGTATGTGAAGCATAGAATGTGACGCATGTTTTGGATTCAAAAAATGTGATATTTTTTGAAAGCTATAAATGTTTTTCAATCAGCCTATCAATTAGGACTTTAGTTGTACTTCGAATAGAAAATGAATAATAATTACTTATTAAATTCAAATTAAAACATAATTTATATTGGTGGAAAGCTGAGAATCTCCTTTAAAAACCCTTTTCATTTCATCAATTTTGGGTTAAAAAAAGTCATCAACCACATACCCATCACATTGCCACTTTTTGGCCCATCATGATCTTGCACATACCCTGATATTCTAGCAATTTATCTCCCGATATTGAAGAAATGAGCTACCCTTTGGTTAATTGATCCTTTTAAAAATATTAAAATAATCCAACCAAAATCACACTTTTAATTACCCTTTATTAACAGGTAAAAAGTGAAAAAGGATTCATTTGTGCATTTTATGATTTTGAAAATTGTAGAGTGAGAGCAACCTTGAGCATTTGAGTGAAAATGGTGATCCCCTACGAGACTCATCAATTCGAACAGGTGTGGAAACACAATTGGATAGTGGTATATGGACCTCTAGTATGAATTTCGAATCTTTTTCTTATGAATTTTGAATCAATTTTTCCACCTTTTAATTTTTGAATTTTAAATTTTTGAATTCTTTTGGTGCATGCAAAATTTTCCTTAGGAAATCCACCTAGACTTTCAACGCATGGGGTAGATTTAGTGGCCCATCAACTGTCTGTAATGATGCATCCACATTTTGGCACGTCCACAGTCTAAAATGGCACATCAAAATATTAGGTAGGGCGTTCACTAGAAATGGCACATCAAAGTGCAGTTTTAGCACATCGACCCGAAGTAATGGCACATTTGAGATATTTCCTAGCACATCCAAGGAATTCTCTATCATTTGATAAAATAGTGCATCAAAGAGATTCTCCAGTGCATATGAGGAATTCTCTGGCACATTTAAAGAAATGACACATTGTTAGACTATAATAGCGCATCTAGCCAATTTGGTGGTGCATATTCCCTTTTGGTGCAACAGAGCACTGTTATAGTGCATCTAGGTCAGAATTGAAGATTTTGTAAATTTTCTCCTAAAATTTGATGATGTTTAATTGTGTCAATCCTTGATTTGTTGTTGATGATAGATTAGATGAGTTATTGATCTCATGATAGGTGAGATTCAATAGTGATGATGTTGTTTTGACCTCATGATAGATGAGGATGAAAAAAAAAAAGATGTTTGAAAGATTTGATGAAAATCTCACTAAAACTAATAGAATAATTGATTGATGTTTGATTGTTTTATCGATTTGATTGATTGATTGATATGCTAATTGCAATGTGTTATAATGATAGGAGAAGGATTTAGATAATCTTTAGTCCCAAGAGAAATTCCCATGGAATTGGGAGCTGATCCCCCAGCTATCACATGCTGATAGAGATATCATTGAGCGATGTGGTTTATCTTCACTAATTGACATGCCCCGATTAGGATTAATTGGGGATTGTTGATTGCACTGGCAGAGAGGTGGCATAGCAACCACAAAACTTTTCATTTGGCCACTAGAGAGATGACTATGACACCAGAGGATGTCTATAGGATTTTGAGGATTCCTGTGATGGGTGATATCATGACATATGACCATACTGAGCAGGGAGGGACATATTCCTTGTGCCAAATGTTCCAGGATGATCACATTAGTGGGTATGAGATGCCTTGGTAAGAGATGTTTGAGAGATATTCCCCTTTTCCTTTCGTACCTATGGGATTTGTCAGTGACTTCCTATTTCCTTACAAGAGGGCAAAGAGATTGTCCGTCAGTTGGGGTTGGACACTAGAGTAGATGATCTAGTTTGGGACCCATTTTGATTGGGGTGCATGCATGCTCGCACACTTGTATCATGATTTGCATTAGGTGGTGTATCTTAGAGGAGCTAGTATGTCCATGGGTGTGACACTATTACAGACATGGGCTAGGGAGCATATTGCGGTGACACGTCTAGAGATAGATAGATTCCGGCCATTTGGGAGAACCTATGTCTATAGTTATGCAAGCCAAATTGTCCAGCATAAGCTAGGAAAATTGGAGTATTAGAGACGGGTATTAGATGACCCAGATTCAGTTACATGGTGACCATATGTGGACTATGAGTAGTGGGCGAAGGATCATCTGGAGAGGCCTTATGTTATGACAGTTAGGTATCTCATTAGATGGACACACTATATTACCAAGAGATTCCTATTGTTGAGGGTGCTTAAAGAGTATGGCCGAGTGTAGGGGATACCATAGGGATTGGCCATGTATGCATGGAGGTAGCAGGATACGACTGAGTGGGGGCCCACATTATCTTATGATGTTGCATGTGATGAGTATCATCATTTATAGCCAGTGATATGGGACTACCATCCAAAGATCGTTGAGGGATATATGACTGAGGAGTACTCACAAAAATTTAGTGGGCACCCATTTATGAGGATCTCTAGACCTAATAATTCAGTACCAGCATTGGAGGATGATGAGGACAGACCACCCAAATGGAGGTGAGGTAGAGGTAGTGGAGATGAGGAGGGAGATGGTGGCGATGACAGTAGAGGTGGTGATGATGGTAGGGATGACAGTGGTGCAGGAGATGGAGGAGGTGGTGCCCACCCGGTGCAAGATGTTAGTGTGCCTTGTAGGAGGTGATCTTTAGTGGCAGTAGTGTGTACAGATACGGTTTCCTTCGCAGCAGCAGCAATCCCATATTATAGCATTACATGCCCAGGTCTAGACCTTTCAGGGCTAGTTGACATAGGTACAGGGATAACTACAGACACAGACACAGACACAATTGTTGTCACAGGTTCAAGCATAACTTTTACAGGCCCAGAGGCAGATACAGACTCTAATGACCAAGAGGGATGCTAGTAAGAAATAGCTAGCACGGGTGTAGGGTTAGGGACAGGTGTAGGGTTAGGTTGTTGCATTGACTATGGAGAGAGATGCATTGAGATGTCAGGCATATCAGGAAGAGGCTGTTAACGAGAGATTGTAGTAGGCTGCGACAGCTGTTGGATCATCAAACTATTTCTATGAGATTCATCAAACTGCCCAGGAGGCTGAGTTTTACAAGGGTCGGTATTATGAGGTGGTTACTCTAGAGCGGCGAGAGAGCTTACTCAATCTCGGTCTAGTAGGTCTCAATCTCTAATGGTGAGTATGGGTGTTACACAGCCATTTCCTAGATATCAGAGAGATTTGGGTGCAGTTCCATCAGGTGTAGTGGGAGGTACAGGTTCAGGGATGCGAGGACCATCTGGAGGGAGCACCACATAGCTCCAATATTTGATTCTTATTATGATTTGGACATGTATACATTAATACTCGATGGTTTAGTGCCATTTTTGATGATTCATTTCTTTACATTTAGATATCCTTGTACACTTGACATCATTTTGAGATATATATGCAACGATGATGATGGTTGTCCTATGTTTTTATGTGTTGATCATGATGGATGCATTTAATTTCCTATTATGTATGCTATGTGATGTTTTATGATGATGATACTATATGTTATGGATGCAACATGTGTTATGATTCTATGATGTTTTATGAATGATGAATCTTACTATGTGAATGGAATATGTTAAATGCTATTTTTTTTTGTACTTATTTTATGCAAATGTGTGATGCAAAATATGAAATGGATGGATGATATTATTAATGATGGGTAATTCTACATGCTCTTATGTCCATGTATGCTATTATGATGTATGATATGTATGGTATTCTGTGTTTTTGTATTTTCTAATGCAAGTATATGAATGCATGTATGAAATGGATGAATGGAAATTTATTTTTGTTGGTGTGTTGTGATGAAAGTGTATGACTTAATGTATATTGATGGAAATGATATGACCAATGCTTTGTTTTTTTTATTTTCATGATGCAAATATATATGATCTAATGACTAGATGAATTCTTTAGAAAATGACATGGTAATGCATTTGTTTTTTGGATTTTCATGATGCAAATATATGACCTAATGAAAATGAATGACAAAAGGATATGGTAATGTTATGAATGATGCCCTAATGCTTATGCACCTAAATGATCCTTTTTGGTAATGTCAAATGTACTCAATCTATTAATGATAGAAATAACATTACTCGTAACATTGTACCTGCCTTGGAGAAATCTATAAATACTACTACAACACCTAGTATGAATGCAACCTAAACATGCAACTCTAACAATGCAATGTTTTCATCCTAGTAATTAATTTATTGTGCTTGGTATCATCATTGAGCTTTTAAAATGTTGAAAGTGAGTACAAACATCGATGGCATAATTAGACCATGATGACCTGAGTACTACTTTCATGACGTGTTTTGATAGTGCAAGTTAACGCAAGAATCTAGGCATAATTGGATCGAGATGACCTGAGCATTTCTTGCGTAAAAAGACAAGAGTTAACCATTTTCCTATGCGAATCTGGAATGTCATCAGTGATACTTTGTAAAGCATGTCTCACAACGATTCACATACTATTAATTATCAACTCACAAACAACAGACAAAGAAAAATATCATCCTCGATCATAGCTTCTCTAGCTCTTTGACATCCTTGAGTTGCTCCTAAGAAATGATAACAACAATCATAATGCAAATAATTTGAATGTTTGTGTGAAAGTGATAAAACTGTGATTCAAAAGCTCGTCACCAAATGAGATTTGTTTTCAGTTGATAAATCTTGTTTTTATTGGTTCAGATGGTTGGTTTTGGTGATTTTGATTGATGTTCAATGTTGCAGCTCTCTTGATTGTTGTGTTTTTACCTAGTTGTCATATTTTTGTTTGTCTGTCACTTTTAAGCTCAAAGATAGATTTTCCCCCAGTGAGTTTGGGATTTTTCCCCTAGTGGAAGCAAACTAATTTATTCTGGATATGTACAATGATTGACAAGCCAAGGTGAGACACGACCAGCACAACAGAATATGTACATGAGGCTCAAATGAAGGATGTCGATAGTGATAGTAAAGAGCCAATGGTCGACACACGTTCCCATAGAGGAAGAAGCCAACCCATCACAAATAGCACTTGTTGCCATGTTTCCACTAGCTTTTATTGCACTTTTTCAGATTTTATGATTTTTTTGTATTTTTTTTCTTTTTGATTTTTTTGTTGTCACCAAGATGCCTATTTACTAGGTTTTCACTAGGCTGACCATTTTTTCAAGACATTTTCTGATATTTTTGAATTTTTTTCAAGACTTTTTCTAATGTTATTGGATTTTTTTTAGGACTTTTTCTAATGTATTTGGATTTTTTTAGGACTTTTTCTGATGTTTTTGGATTTTTTCAAGACTTTTTCCAATGTAGTGAATGAGTCATGTGTAGAATTTCTTGAGATGGAGACTATTCATTGGCTCTTCAAATAGGTCCCCTTCTAGCGTGGATAACTGGTATGCTCCAGACCCATAAACTAACACAATGACAAAGGGGCCCAACCAATTTGGTTCAAACTTTCCTTTCTTCTCTCTATCTTGTTGGTTGTGTGGGTTCTCCTTCAATACTAAGCCACCAACTTGAAATGTTCAAGGTGTCACCTTATGATTATAACTTTTGGACATCCATTGTTGGTAGGCTTTCAGGTGGTTCACTGCATGTTGGCGTCGTTCATCAAACAATTATAGTTCTTGCAATCTAGATACCAGGTAGTCCTCATCAGAGATGATGCCTTTCAATGAAACCTAGAGTGATGGTAATTCAACCTCAATGGGCACAATGGCTTTAGACCCATTTACAAGAGTGTATGGTGTGGCTCCTATTGGTGTGCGAATACTAGTGTGGTAGGCCCACAGAGTAGGGTTTAATTGGATGTGCCAATCACGTCCAACTTCATTGACCATTTTCTTAAAGATTTTTAGTATATTTTTGTTGGAAGCCTCTGCTTGACCATTTCCCTAAGGATAATATGGTGTAGAGAAGCAATGTTGGATATTGAAATTTTCACACAATTCCTGCATGCCTTGATTTTTGAATGGCCTTCCATTGTCAGTGAAAATGGATTGAGGGATGTTGTATCGATAGATGATATAATTGAGGATGAATGATGAAAATTTTTTTCTTGTGATGGTGATTAGGAGAACAACTTCAATCCACTTCTTGAAGTATTTTGTAGTTGTGATGATAAACTTGTTTCCATCTGACAAAGATGGATGAATTTTACTAACAAGATCTAGTCCCCATTGAAAAAAGGGCCACATTGCTGCAAAAGGTTGAAGTTCCTACACTGGTGCATGGATGAGGTTTCCATGAATCTAACACTTCTAGCATTTCTTGATGAACTGAAAAGATCCTCCATGTTTGGCCAATAATATCCTAAACGAAGGAGTTTCTTGGCTAAGGTTAAACAACTTGAATGAGTTCCACAAACACTCATGAACTTCCCGTAAAGCTATTTCAGACTCATTGCATTCCAGAAATCATAGGAAAGTTCCATCACGACCTCATCAGTATATTACATCTGTGATAAGAGTATGTCAAGTGGCTCGGTGAATGAATTTTTTTTTATTTCTAGACAGATCGAGGGGAAGGGTGTTATCTCTTAGGTAGGTATAAATTTCACCATAGATTGAGGTATTGGTATTGGCTAGGTGACAGATAAATTGGGATTTGGTATCGTCATATGTGGGGGAGAACAGTTGTTCCACCAAGAACTCATATTAGTTTCTTTTATCTAGAATTTGTAACAAGGAAGCAATAGTAGCCATGGCATCAACAAATTTATTGTTCGCTCTTGAAATTTGTTCAAATTTGATATCCACAAAGTATTTCTTAAATTCATCCAACATTCTTTTGTAAGGCATCAATTTATCGTCCTTCATTTGATAATCATCATTGACTTGGTTAATGACCAACTAAGAATCTTCGTATACTTACAATTCTAGGATTTTCCATTCTACAGTTGTTTTAATGCCAATGATTAATGCTTCATACTCTGCCATGTTGTTGGTACAAGGGAACATCAATCTGTATGATTTTGGTATGGTATGTCCTTGTGGAGTGACAAATGGGATTCCAGCCCCTGATCCATGTTGGGTGTGTGATCCATCAAAGTATAATGTCCACTATTTTGCAGCCAAGGTGAGGACATTAGCG
Source organism: Sequoia sempervirens (assembly GCA_007258455.2). Lineage (NCBI taxonomy): Eukaryota > Viridiplantae > Streptophyta > Pinopsida > Cupressales > Cupressaceae > Sequoia > Sequoia sempervirens. Next base: position 69,974,714 of record VDFB02075321.1, read on the forward strand.
TCTAGAAATTCAATGTGTAAAGGATGATTATATGGTAGAGGTGCTTCTACTAACTGGTCAGTGATTGCTTGTTCTTTTATTTCTTTCCTATCCACATATTAGATGTCAAATTTACTTAGTATCATAACCCACTTGGCAAGCCTTCCAGTTAGGTTAGCTTTGTTGAGAAGGTATTTGAGTGGATCTATTTTGGCTATTAACTTGATGATGTGATTCAACATGTAGTGTCGTAGTTGTTGGGTAGAGAACACTACTACTAATCAATCCTTTTGAATGGAGGTATAGTTGATCTCATAACCATTTAACGTCCTACTGATGTAGTAAATTTTGCTCTCTTTTCCTATTGAATCCTCTTGTGCTAATAGGGCTCCCAATGATGTCTTAGTTGTTGCAATGAATAACAAGAGTGGCCTTCCTTCTGCTAGTGGTACTAAGACAGGTGGAATCATTAGGTATTGTTTCAATTGATTGAAGGCTCCTTCACATTTCTCATCCCATTGGAAAGAAACATTTTTATGCAACAAGTGAGTGAAAGGATGGGTCTTGTCTGCCAGTTGTAAAATAAACCTGTGGATCGATTAGAACCTTCCTTGTAGAGATTGTAACTGACTGATGTTTTTCAGCAGTGGCATTTCCATGATAGCTTTAACTTTGGTTGGATCTACCTCAATTCCCTTTTCTGAAACTATGTACCCCAGGAGTTTGGCTGAAGTTACCCCAAACACACATTTTTTTGGGTTCAGTCACACATTGAATTTCTTCTATCTAGTGAAGATTTTGTCTAATATCTTTAAATGTCCTTCCCTGGTATATGATTTAGCTAATAGATTTTCCACATAGTCCTCCATGAAGTTATGCATCATGTCATGAAAAATTATTGTCATGTCACGATGATAAGTAGCTCCTGCATTTTTCAATCCGAATGGCATGACGTTCCAACATAATGTTTCCCATGGACAGGTGAAGGTTGTCTTATCTTGATCCTCTAGAGCTATCTTTATTTGGTTATACCCAAAAAAACCATCCATAAGTGGTAACATTCCATGACATGCCATTAAATCTACTATGATGTCTATGTTAGGTAGAGGAAAATCATCTTTAGGACTTGGCTTTATTAAGATCCCAGAAATTTGTGCAAATATGAATGTTGTTATTAAGCTTTGACACTAGTACAATATTGGATATCCACTCGGCATAGTCAATGGGTCTAATGAATCCTACATCTAACAACTTCTTTAGCTCTGCTTTTACCAATAAGGCAATATGTGGATGCATTTTCGTTAGCTTTTTCTTAACTGGTTTTACTCCTATTGGTAAGGATAGATGATGCATGATGAGTTATGGATCAATCCCAGACATGTTGGCATATGACCAAGCAAATTTGATTTTTTTTTCTATGAAAAATTTGAGGAAGCTTGGTTTTTCTTAGTCTGTCAAAGATGCTGCTAGATGGATGGTCTTTACTATCTCTTCATTGTCGATATTGATAGACTCTGTGGGTTCAATCAATACCTTTGTTCTTTGTTGAAAGTGTTCTGGGATAGTATCAAATCTTCCATCCTTCAATGCCTTAGAGAGGTTTTCACCATTAGATGTGCTCTATGTTTTTACTTTTTCTAGATCTGACACTTCCATTGAATGGTTTTCACTATCAGATCTATTTCCTATATTATTAATTTTGCAGCTAGAAGATTTGATACTCCCCTATTTGGAAGCTTCATTATGATGTTCAATGGTGTAATCTATTTCAGGATTATTGGTGCAAAAGAAATTAATGATGGCATCAATGTTTGAGAAGGTAGGGATGTCATATAGCTCAGTTAGGTCCCAATCTATGAGTTTGAGATGTACTAGGGGTAAGAAGTCACTAGACTAGTTAAGGTTGGAGATAGTAAGAGTCTTGATAGTTGTGCCTTCAATTTTTCCAACAAAAAAATCAAGGTCTATAAGGTAACTCTCCTCTGAATTATCTATTTCACTCTGAGTCGAATCATCTTTGTTGGAATCATCAATGTGTTGTGATCTTAATTCAAACAATCTAGAATCTGAACCATGTCCCTCCTCAAGTAGGGGTACATATTTGTCCACCACATCAATGTCCTTGTCATGACAAGACTCTTCTAATAGTGAATCCCACTCATACTCATTGGAATCAGTCTCATGGTCATCACTAGCTTGTAATTGCAAGATTCTTTCAACCACCCTCTGAGTCATCTCTTAGTTTGCCTCTTCTTTATAACCCAACCCAGTCTTGTCTTTTGGATTCATTAAAATGGGTTGAATTGGTTCTACAATTCCTTCCTTTCTTTTTCCTATAGGACCTTTTCCCTCATATCCCATCTTTTCCAAAATAGTGAAGCCTTTTCCATATTGTGTTGTTTGTACATTTCCATTTGTTGTTTGGGATTCTTCTTCATCCTTATAAAGCCAGTTTAGAACATCTTTGTCTTCTGCTTCATCAACCATAGTGCTTTCTTTTACAAAATTTCCATAAAAGAGTGTAACTGATTATGATGCCTGTTGTGTTGATGTTGAGGGTTGCCCATATGACTTCGGGGAAGAGAACTGTGAAAGACATAGAGATTGTCCAATGAAATATTCACCAACACCTTTATTTTTGACTTGGCCTTTTTTCTCAAATTGTTTTGACAAGGCATTCAATTGGGCTTCACGATTTGAAGACATGGAAGGAGAAACTTCTTCTTTCTTCTCAGACTATTTAGACATGGAACTGGATTGACCTTCATGATTTGAGGAAATGACCAATGGTTTGGATGAAGAACTTGATAGGCTTTGATCATTGGAAGCGATAGGACTGGAAGCTTCTCTGTTATGAGGCACAAAGATATCTTGGATAGATTTCAAGGTATTGAAATACTGAGGACTATTTGAATTAGCTAAGATGGTGATTTCTTGGCCACCACAAGGAAATTTTAAACATTGGTGGTATGTTGACGGGACTGCTTGCATTTCATGGATCCATGGGCGATCCAATAGTATGTTGTAGGTCAAATCCTTGTCTAAGACTTGGCAGATTACATCTTTCTGAATTGGTCCTACTTGAATAGGTAAGAAAATCAATCCCTGTAAAGATATTTCCTCATCATCGTATGCTTTTATTGTAATCATTTTCTTTGAATCAATTGCATTCTCGAAAAATCCTAATGAACGAACAAGCTTTAAAATACATATATTTAGGTTGGCTTTTCCATTTATTAGGACGTGTTTGACATGATGTTTATGAATTAGGACTTCAATATGGAGAGCAACATTGTGGGGATGAGAAATAGATGCATCATCATTTTCTAAAAAGGATAAACAATGTGGTGCGGTCAAATGTCCCACCATGGCTTAGAATTTACAAACTTCTAGATTTGTTGGTATTGTTGTGTCCACTAGGGCCTTTTCCAAAATCTCTTTATGGGCAGGTGAAATTTTAAGTAGTTCAAATATCAATATTTGTACAGGGATATTTTGTAATTGGTCCACTATGTTATATAGATTGGATGAGGCAACGGGTGTTTTATATGAACTTCCTTTTAGGACATATTTGGCTCATTCTCTCGTGGTCGCATTTACTAGGATGTTGTCTAGTTTCCCATTGATTTTAATGACATTGACTTGAGTACCCATTGTAGTCATATCTAGTTGTATGTCATTAACAAAGATGATGATGTCTTATTCTTGTTCAATTGGTATGTCATAGATTGGATTATTATTTGCAGTGATGTCTTGATTGTTATTGGTTTTGATAGTATTCATCTGATCTTCCACTATTGAGATATGATTTATGACAGTATCATGGACTTAGTTTACATTCTTTCCCTTGCTATTTTTTGTAGAGGACTCCCCCTTTTCATAATTTGGTAAAGGATTTTTAAATGCTCCATGATCAAAATTTGTTTGGGGTCCTTCTATTCGTATGACCTTGTCATCTATTAAATCTTGTATTTTTTGTTTCAATTGCATGCAGCTATTTTTTTTATAACCTTTGCACCGATGAAATTCACAATAATAGGCATCATTCCACCATGAAGATTTTAATTTTGGTTCAAAGCCTTGAGTGTCAGGTAACGTTAAGAGGTTATTTGCAAGAAGTTCCCTCAATGCAAATTTGTGTGATTGACCCAAAGGTGTGAATTTTCTGCGGTTTGATTGTGTTTGATAAGGTGGAGGTTTGGACGTAGTATTATTTTGATTATGGCCATTTTGATTGTTAGATTGATTGAAATTTTGATTAGTGCCTTGATTGATGTTTTGATTAGTCTTGGTTGTGGTTCCTGATAGATTAAAGACCGGTTTCGCATTATGTGTTTCGGCGGCTCCGTCATTGGCATTCTTGTTCCTTCTCCAAAATTTGGGTTTCTCATTGTTATGATAGTTAGAAGAGCTAGTATTGTTTGATTCTTCATTGTGAATTTTCAATACCCCTCTTTTGACTAAATCTTCTTCAATTTTGATACCATTTTCTACCATCTTCTCAAAGCTAGGGGGACAATGTAATTGTAGCCTATAGCTCATTTCACTATTAAGATTATCAATGAAAATCTCCATCTTTTCTTGTTCGGGTATGGGATGAGTGTATCGAGCAAATAACCTTCTCCACCTTTGTAAGAATATGAGAAAGGCTTCCCCTTTTTTTTTTTTAGTATTATAAAGATCCTTCATGGTTATCTCATGTGAAATTTTATATGAATATTGAGTGATAAACTTGTTTACAAGTTCTTCAAAGGATTTTATGCTGGATGTAGTTTTGAAAAACATTCTATACAATGGCCTCCCAAGCTGCGACAAAAAAGTCCCATCAAGTATGTGTCCTCATGAGAAAACTCGAGACTCATAGTTCGGAATTCTCACACATAGTCTATGGGGTCATTTTCCATTATATTTTTTGTATTTTGGTAACTCACAATTTGGGGGAAATGGTATCATGTTTACCTTTCTATCAAAGGGGTAGGGACAAATATCTTGCAACAAGTATCTTTTGGTAGTCCCTCCTTGCATGTCTTGCAATTGTTGTTGAAGGTTCTTCATTTGATGTGTTAGGGAAGCCATTTGATATGTATTTGGTGTTTCAATTTCAGTTTTCTTTGGGGTTCCCTTCAATTTATTGACATCAAAATCACTTGGTAATTTGACCCCTTGGTTTGCTAACATTAGAAGGTATTATTCTCCATCCTTTTCAAATATTTTCTCTAGGAATTTATGAAATTTGGGATCTTGGTTTGCTTGTTCTATTTCCTCCTCTATTATTTATTTTGTTTCATTTTGAGAAATTTTGTGAAAGGGATTTTCCTCTAGTTCACCCATGGTATTTTGAGGTTCAAGTTCCTTATCCTTGAGTTTTTTCTTTTGGGACCTTGTTAAAACAAGCATGCAAGTGATGAAATTTTACCAAATTTTGATCATTGTTTAGAGGTTCCAAGGAATACCTATGTCGAATAGAAAAATGAATCCTATTGATGGGACCAAGGTAATGAAATTTGATGTAAAGTGTATTGTTTTTGATTGAAGGATGATAAATCCTGATGGGGAAACTCAACTTGATGATCAAATTTGGATTTTGATGATGATTGGGCACTTTTAGATGTTTGATCAAATTTTATGCAAAGGATTTCACTTGTATAGGTCAATTTCAATAATTTTAGACTTTTAAGGAACTTAAGGAATAATTCTAAACTTATGAAGATCTTGAAATTTTGGTTCCAACTATGAAATGGAGGAAAAAAATTCTTCCTAGACGAGATGCTCAAATATTTAGAAGAGTCTTGGATTTTGACAATAGTAAAATGAATACAACTTGGGGTTGTTCATTGAATCTCTTCTATGGAAATTGAAGAGTAATCTCTCTCTAAATTCATAGTGTTGAAAGATGTTTTTAATGAGCTTATGGACTAAGAACTGTGAATTTTGGTTTCTGTATTTTAATCTTTCATGAAATCATTTGATGAAGAACATGTTTAGACTTTGTTGTATCTAAGGAATGATTCTGGATTGGAAAGGATTTTGAATTATGGATTCAAAATGTCAGATAAGATTCAAATTCAACTCTATGGTTATGAATTTTGGTGGATGCGCCGTAACAGTCAGTGTATGCACTAAAAGGTAGATGTGTTATAGCATGGATTAGATGCGCCAGAGAAAACTTTAGATGTGCTTCAAAATCAATTATATGTGCTAGGGGATAGCTCAAATTTTCCAAAGTTTCAGGTGTATGCGCCACATAATTTGGTAAATGCACCATAGAATGCAAGGGATGCACTGGTAAATTGGGTATATGCATTGTAATAGAAGGTGAATGCACTGGAGAAAATAGTAAATGCACTGTAACAAAGAGTATGTGTGCTAGAAAAAGTAGTAAATGTGCCAAGATAAGCAGTGTATGCAATGAACAGGGGAATGTAACAATTTACTGCCAGTTTACTTCATTTTTCTAGTTTTTCAGTCAAATAATGGTTTGTTCCAAATGATGTTTTCTAAATCACAGTTTTTCACTTTCAGTGTGTAAGGTTTTGTTTTCAAAGTTTGTTTTGAAAACACTTTGGAAAACACAATCAAGCAAATGTACATTCCTAAGGCTGTGTAAGACTATATTCTTTTGGATTCCACGTGGATTTTACTCCAACCGCACTTATTTTTAGCAGATGAATTCAGAAGCTTGGCCACACGAGCTCCCCCTTACAGTCCACTCACTTCTTAGGTCAACCAAGCTTCCAACCCCCATAAAAATCCCATGGCAAGTTGATCATCTCTACTAAAACCTGCGAGAATGTGGATGCTTTTGCAACGACCATTGTTGTGCCAAAGAATAGATAAAGGTTTTTAGCCAACTATAACAATGGTTCTAGTATGGACATTTTCTTCATAGGGGATGATCCATGTACCGAGAGACCATTACTTCCCTTCTCATTGGAACCATCCTCGTGATACTTATCTTTCAGCAAGTACCCACAATTATATACTGGCTGGAAGTCGCTTGGCTTTAGCGTGTTACCAGTTGGGTTGTTCCCTTGGGTGATTACTTTTTCTCATAAGGTAGGCACTCTAAGATAAAAAAAAAAAAAAGCAAGCAAGTATACCCGTAGTTTGATCAATCTTTATTTCGCATGAATAAATAGAGAACACACATTATATACTCCACTCACACTTACAGATAAACACGAATGGGTTTGGACTTTTGGTCACCCAATTAAGGGGAGAACATATTCCTACCATTCAAAACACATAGTAGACATGGTGTTATTTCCTTCCTAATTAGTCTAGATTCCTAAATTAAGCAAAAAGGAAATAAATCACTCCGGGCCCTACATCAAATTCATCAGTACTTTGCAATAAATGTTTCTTTGACAACATTCAGGAGTTTCAGAGGAGTCCCTAACAACATTTAAAAAAATTGCACAACAAAAAATCATCCATTAGTTTTCAAACCTAGAAGAAATTTACAGAGAAAATCAAATGTGCCATTATAGTAAGCTGATGCGCTGAAAAGGTAAATGCGCTGCAGAAATAATTGAATGTGTTATAGAAAACATGAAATGTGCTATAGAAAATGGTGAATGCACTATAGAAACCCCCAGATGTGCCACATAATGACGTGGATGTGCTTGAGAAACTAGTTGTTGCGCTAGAATAGTCAGTTAATGTGTCATAGAATATTTCAAGTGCGCCAGAGGAATTAGCGGTTATGCCAGAGAAACTCATGTTTGAACTTGTAAAGTATACTTTCCAGAAAAATGTCAAAATAATAGAGGCTCCGACCCCATGGTGGGAACAAATTTATGTGTGAGAAAATATGTGAATTAAATTAATCAATAACACACAATAGATGCAATGTATTACATTAAGGAAATATAAATTAAACAAAACAATTCAATAAAATGATTCCTTAAAGACATTCCATCTTCCTCTATTCTTAAGGATCTTGATAATAGTGCTCTTATATCTTATTTATGTACTGAATTACATGGACGACACCTAAGAAATGAGTATCCATTAATTCTAGAATGCAGAAACTATATCTACACCTACATGATTTTGAATTTTTTCGTTGAATGGTGGACTAAATGATATGCAGAATGGTGAATTGTTGTATACAAAATGCTAATGAAATGTTGTAATGTTAAGTTAAACTAATGGAGATACTATGAGAATGATTCTAAATACTATAAGAAAACTAAGACACATCTAAGAATGCAATCATGATTCTAATTTACTTGCTAAACTATTCTAAATGCTGAATCAAAATGCAACTAAGCTCTCAAATGCTAAGATGATTTCTGCAAAGTAATTGTATGCAATGCTCTCCTCTCCAAAAGTTGTAAACAAGCCTCTATTTATAGATTTCACCAAGGAATCAGGTGAGTTGGCAGCAATGAACGGTCAGGATTCAATCTGGAGAGATCGACAGTGAGAAATGAGGAAGTTGGAGAGAAATAAGGAAGTTGTCCCCTTTAATAGAACAATCTTGCCAAGTGTAGAAAAGAATAAATGGAAAGAAGAAGCCATGTTTCCTTGAGTTGGTTGATATTTTTGAGGGTAAATACCCATTTTAGAAATTAGTAATAATTAATTTCATGTGACACATGGTGAGGTGGAAGATGATGTGGAAGGAGGTTAGAAGAATATGGAGAAATGTGAAAAAAATCAAATTAAAAATTCAAATTTAATGAGAGAGAATTAATCAAATGAAACGAATTAGTTAAATTTGTTCATTTAATTAAATGATGAAGAAAGTGGTTAAGATAAGAGGAATTAAGAATTACGAACTATATAAATAAACTTTACAATTTATTTATACAATAGAGGAAATTAATATTTTTATTAATCAAATAACCAGTATTTAATTAATATTCTTTGGATGTATACACCTACTATTGCACCTCCTAATATATTTGGTTATCTACATCCTGAAACAAATGAAGGACCTAAGTTCCTTCCATCAAGGGGACCTAGTTCCTCTAAACAAGCAACTCCTCAACCATTTTACAATCACAAAGTCACAAACACACCTATCAACCTTGAAGTAACATATGGCGAAGGTTTTACTATCTTAAGCAAACAAGGATGTGATACAACAACTGAACATGACATTCACCAACTTTTAGAACAAAGACCAACAAATGAAAACACAACAGGATTAGGATATCAAGATCCTCCTCGTTCTGACAAGCCTCCTTTTGAATATTGGAGACTTTGACATGATGGTATAGTGATATTTGATTCCCCTCCTGGCTTGAACATTCTCCTTCCACGTGAACAACCTTTACATGATTCCACTAACAAGAATGCTAGAATCCCCATGGGTCCTCTTCCTCCTTTAATCCATGAAAAAGGAGAATCTAGTAGATGAAAATGATCTTATAAATTAAATAAATTAAAGTTTCCTCTCCATCCACTACCTGAATGTGAAAGGAGACTCCATATTCTTTTAAACAAAGGTATCATTCTATTACCACCTATGAATAGGTTGGTAATCCATCCTATAGATTCTAACATACCATTTTGCAAATATCATCATGTTCTTGGCCATTGAACTGATGAATGTCAAAAATTGAAGGACATACTGAACAAGTACCACTTCAATGATATTAACCGCTATCTTGTCATCCAATAATTCCTTACACCAACTCATCTCATCATGCAATAGTTGTAGAATTTTTTATTCTCATTAAATTGCATGATCTTTCCCATCACCCACCTCGACTCCTTCTTGTCTCACATTTAGTGGGGGCAAGAAGTTGATTAGACTTGTCCTAGTCATGCATTTGTCCTAGTCTCTTAACTATGTTATTTCCCTTCCACCTATATTAATTGATATTGCAAAGCCAATAACTCAGTTAATGGTTGACTTGCATTTGCATTACTAGCCCCTTTTTATTTTTCTATGTGCATATTGTGTTCCCCGTAGCATGCATTTTATGTTCTCCCTCTCTTTGTGCATTTCCTCTATTTGTACCTCTCTTCTTCTATATGTCATACTTTTCCTTTTTAGCTTTTTCTTGTCTTCTCCTTTCAGGGATGATGCAAAGTGTTGAGACACCCTATGTCTCTTGCATGTTGACCCAAAAGGTCCTTTTCCTTTTTCGCTTTTTCTTGTGTTTTCCTCTTGGGGATGACGCAAAGTGTTGAGTCACCCTATGTCTCTTCCATGTTGACCCAAAAGGTCCTTTTTCTTTTTCAATTTTGCTTGTGTTTTTTCTTTTGCGAATGATGCAAGGCATTGAGATCGCAATGTATCCTTCATGCTAACCCAAAATATTTTCATTTTATTTCCACTTTTCATTTTCCTTCGCTTGTGTTTTCCTTTTCAGGATGATGCAAAGTGTTTAGACCACAATGTATCCTTCATGTTGACCCAAAATCTTTTCATTCTATTTCCACTTTTCATTTTCCTTTTCTTGTGTTTTCCTTTTGGGGATGACGCAAAGCATTGAGAACACAATGTCTCTTCCATATTGACCCAAAAAAAAAATTATTTTCTTTTGTTTTCACTCTCTTTGTGTCATTCCTCCAGTTCTATGTGTTTTGGGGAATGATGATAGTTTCGAGCTCTTTAATAAAAACATTGTAGCAATGAACATACTGACCCCAAATCCATAGATCCCTTATGTGTTTGGTGTGTTCCTTTTTGGGGGAAACACCTCTTTCTTTTATTCCTTTTCTCACATGACGTAGCCTTACTTGGAAACATATGACTTGGCATAGGGGCTTTCCAAGTTGGGTCTCATGTCCTACATTTTTCATTTGCTACTTTAAAGTAATTTCTCATAGAACTGTGTGTAGCAATTCCTTTAAAGTGGGGGAATACATTGGCATTATCCATTTGCATTTTTTCTTGGTTCTTAGTGCAACCTTATTACTTCATATGATGTGTTTGATGAGGTTCACACATTTGGGCAACATAGAACCAGAATCAACCAAAACACAAAAAATAAGCAAAAAGGAAGTTGGATCTATCTTTAGTGACCTTGTCTAAGGTAACAAAATGGCCAACAAAATTAGCAATATCTTGAATAATATCGTCATCCCAAAATTCCAAAGGAAGCTTAGGGAGACAAATCAAAAGAAGCTACAAGTCAAGCTTCGTGACATCAAAGCCAACAGACCAGTGTTGAAGGTGAAGAAAAGCCTTACCAAAAAAGCAAGGGCCTTCGTGACAGATGCGAGTGTAGTCCTCCAAAGAACCGAAGGAAAAAAAGAAAAAACCCATTCATCAGGAACATTATACGAAGACCGGGAGCAGCCCAAAGTTCATAAGCCCACTTTTGAATAACATCAATATTAGGTCTAAAGCATAAAACCACCCAATAAGGGGTGGCCTGCAAACCAACCATAGCTTTATCAATCCACCCATCAAGAATGGTGAGAGAGAAAGAAGGAGAAGCAATAGGAGTTGCAACATCAATTACTAAGAAAATTTAGAGAAGCTTCCTAGGAAACAAATCCAACAACTGCAACTCCAAAAGAAACAACACTAGAAGCATCACCTCCCTGAAGATTATGAAGATCATAATCCAAACAATGAGGTAGAGGAATCATGGAGCGGGGAATAGCCAAAGCAAATTTTTCTTGTAACTCAATATGAATAGGAGCATAAGGATTGGGGACCTCCAAAGGAGACCCCAAAATAGAACCCCTTCTAGAATAGGACACAACCCCCAAAAAGCCCAGCTACCACAGGGGAAAGCTAAGAAGCAGCTGGAAGCAGAGGAGGAGGCAAAGGAGGTGGTAGTAAAAATTTCCTCTTCAGAGATCTACATAGGTCAGACCCACTGGAAGACCCATCAACACCCTCCATAGACTCCTTCAAAGGAGGATCCAGTAGAACCCTTTTCTCAGTTTTCAAAAGAGCTTCCAAAAGAATGAAAAAAAATGATTCATCCTCCTCCAAACTCCAAGAATTTGAATATACATCAAAATATACTCCTTCAAATCCTGAGCCAAAAGAAAAAGCCTCACCAACAACACCTAGACCTTCAACATCGTTAGCCTCCAAGAGTAGAAATCACTGCCCAACACAACACCTGATCCATCATAGTTTGTGCAGAGGGTCGACCCAAAATCACTTGAACCATTTGCAATTGTCAAGAACTCTGACCACGCACCTCTATCTACCTCATTTGTATCCTCAGCACCCTTGTCTCCCCTAGAAGAAACACAGGCACTGCACTTCTTGCTTCTTGTTCTACCAAGTAGCTGCCCCTACCTCTATCATATAGGGTTTTTCCCACTCGCCACAAACTTCATCTTCATGTTGCCTCTCATCTTCAAATTCTTGCAATGTCATTTATCTACTTTGTCAATATAAAATGGAGTATTTGTTTATTTATCTAAGCCACAAAATTTTTTACAAAGTTGTACAAATAGGTATGACAATTTTACAAGTCATGGTAACAATTTTAAAATTAGGAAAACTAATAAAAATATATATTTTGAAAGGTGACTTCCACAATTTCATTATAGCTACTTAACTTTAGCGATTAGTGACACAATATGAAGAGACATTTTGGAAAATGGCTACCTGCACAAAGCTAACCTTAGAAAATTTTGGGTTCTCTACTTTGTTCAAAATATGTATCCCAACTACAAAATATGTCTTGCAACTACTGCACACCATTTAAACACACACAAAAAAAAAAGAGGTAATAAAACACAATATTTTCAAGAAAAATTGACAGTGAAAGTGAATGAAAGAAATTTCTTGCTTAAACTAAGAATACCTTTTGTTTCTTCCAACTTGATTCTCTCCAAAAAAAATTCTTTCCTCCAACTTGTAAACTCTTTGCACAACTTTTTTCTTGCATATAAGAAAAATAATACGACAACACTTGTATTGTTGGTCAGTTTTTTTCATGCCTATATTTGAGGTTGGTAGTGGATGATTGTAGTCCAATGTGACATTTCCGATAGATAGAGTGAATGGTTATTTATTTTACCAAAAAGTTATAAATCGATTTTAATGTTTTTTTAGAATTTAAACTTGTATTTTATTAGTTCCTGCCAGGGAACTATAGGCACACCCAAAATTTAACTAGTTATTAATAACTCTCATTTTAACCAATGAGAACTTGAGTAATTTTTCTATTTGAAAATTTTCAATCTATTATCAATATTATCAATGTATAGATGCGAATTATATAACATAATATATTTCAAAAATCAATTGTCTTCAATCTAATTGGTACATTTCACCCGATATAAGCGATTTTGGCGCTTCCATTACTTCCATTACGATTATTATGGAATGGTGGGTAATAAAAAAATATTCAACTAATTTTTAGGAAAAAATTTAAACTCTTCAAAATTTATTTACTTGTTTTTAAATCTTATTTACATTTGTATTCTAATAAGAATTAAAAAATAGTTGTTTAGTTAAATATATCATATACAATAAAGATATGTTTAACAAAAATCAACTTATAATTATAAAACACTATTTTACACCAAAAATAATTATTATAAATTAATAAGTCTCCTCTTAATGAAATATAATTGCCTACAAAGTTTGGACCATAATCCGTTTCCACTATCATAGTTGTGATGATAGTGGAACAGTTCTATTTTTTTATTTTATTTTCACTTCATGAATATAAATTAAACTTATTTAAATGTTGCAATGATTAAACATTATAATTTAATATTTGTTAGTGGTAGTTTTTAAGTTAATAAGGAGCAGAAAAATAAGCTTTATTGCATAAATTTCGGTTGTTTTTCAAACGCCTTAGTTAGTTAAATGCTTTCTTGGGCCTCATGCATATCAATATCAATATCAATACCAATACCAACTCAATTTATATATGATTTTAGGAGAGGTTTGATTTTAGGGAGAAAAACTGGAGGATTCTCCTCCTTCCACTGGAATTGTTGTCGATTCAAGATAAGAGACATCACATATCAAGCATAAGTATTTTTTTAGTTCTTGATAATTCATAGGACCATCTAAACTCTAAAGATTTCAAGTTTTATGTGGATTCTTTTCTTTTTGGAATGTAAATGGGGTAGAAGTTTCTTCATCTTATTTTATGAGGAAGAGGAAGAATTGCTCTGTGAGTAGTTTCTATTTCATTCCTAATAATTGTCTTGTATTTTATTCTTAAAAGTTTATAAAATTTATTATAATATTCTTTTGATTTTGCAGCTACCTGTATTTTCCCTTCAATTGATAAAAAAATTCAAATCTTTAAATGCATTTTGGAGCATCACTTCCACAATATAATGATAACACCAATGTTAGAATGTTAGGTCGACAAGTTAAAGCCAGCTACATGTTTATTGCTAGAAATATTTTTTTCCTTTTTCTTTTAAGATAATGGGTTCTCATTGAATATGTCCTTTTGTGAATTCTCTTAACTTTATAAAATTTGAGTCAATCTTCATGGGATGCTAAAAACAACAAAGGGAAAGATTACTTATATAGATTAGGGAAAGAAGCAGACAATTTAAACATAACTGTTGGGGCATGCAAGGGCTTGATTGATGACCTCTTTGTTGGCAACTTCCTTGGAAAAGATGGTAATTCTCTTCATTACACATTTGAATGTGTATATATATTTTAATTTTTAATTTTTTTTTCGAAATAAAATTTAATATTATTGTAAATTCTCTTTTGGAAGTTGAGGTTACAAAAGTTGGACAATCTAAGAAACAAGTTTTAGAAAAATTTGTGTATGGTTCTTTTTTGCATGTAATTGCAGAGCATACAAAATTGATATTGAGTGTATGGATAATAAGGTTTAGAAGTATTCTTTGCATTGAATTTTATGAGAAATTGATCTTTATCTCTTCTCTTAATTAATCTTTTGCAAAATCTTTGTACATAATTTTTTAATTATTAGTTTTAAACAATATACTTCTTTTTTAAAATCTACAATTTTTATTTCTTCAAGAAATTATACTAAAAAAAATGGTAATTATTACTATTTTAAAATTATTGTTATTTAATTAACTAGTTAATCCTCCTTATATGGTAATCTTAGAATTTTTCAAAAAGATTATTTTATTTAATCAACAACTTCTCCCTATAAATATTATTATAATTATTGCTATCTTTTATTTTTCTCTACATTTGTATTGATGCCATTTGGCTAAAGTATTCAGTAGATATATATCATTTTAAGGGAAGAAAATTAATAAAGATAATGATATTTCCATAATTCATATGAGCATTTGAAAGAACATTACTGTTTTATAATTTTTAAAAATAAATTGTAGGGATTTTTTAATTAATTTTTTTGCTATAATCGGTTCGGCTTAAATTTCACACACTAAGTTTTGATGCTTAGTGTGGGGCCCTCCTATTTGCAACCCCATTTTTCTTTTCCCGTTATGTTAAGTCCATAGTATTTATCAGAGGACTGTGTTGGTGTTTGTCAAACCTGAAGGACTGTGTTGGTGTTTGTCAAACTTGGAGGACTGTCAAGAACTTTACCTCGTCCCCCAGAATATAAGTTAATGTTTTTAACTTATATTTTTTTACTTGTTCTTTATTAGAAAACTCTATTTTTAATTTATAATATAATATAATATATTATTTTATATTATTTTGCATATTATATAAAAAAAATTTGTTATATGTGTTAAATTGAAACTAAAGTTATCTAAATAAATATTTATTTTTACTAAGTATATTACTTGTAATTAAAATTGTTGAAGTGGTTTTTACTAAGTGTATTTATAAATAAATTATATGGTTTGTATTTTTTATGTAAAGTAAATATTTATATTTTATTAAAATTATGACTTATTTTAATAAAATAAATTTTTAAAAATAATTTTGAGTAATTTGATTAGTTAATGTATTTTATTTTTTATTATTATCTTTATTAAATTGACAATTCATCTATAACCATCAAGTATTTAATCTTATTAATTATTAATTTGCATCTCATATTTTACAATATTTTTTTATAATATAATTGAACACAACACCTAGATAAATTATCTAGGCCATCAAACCCCACTTGTTAATAAAACCAATGCACTTAATTGTCCAATAAAAATAATGTAATATATATTTTAACCATAGAAAACATAGAAAACATTGGGTTGGGTGGTGGACACCCCTATCGTATAAAAAGACATTAAAAAAAATCTAATAATTAGTTGTTTTATCCTTCTTTAATTGTATTCTTAAATGAAGAATAAATAAGAATTATTTAAAGTAAATAAATAAAATAAAATTTAAATTGTGTTATTTAACTCTTAAGTGCATAAGAATCTTAGATTGAGATTTTATATTTTTATGGTTAATTATTAAAAAATTAGAAGAAATATTTGTTAGTCTTAGATTATGTTATTTAACTCTAAGTTTGAATAAGTTGGTAGTTAATTTATTTGACTTTTATTCTTACTTTATGTAAATTGAAATAAAATTACATAAAATTCTTATGTAAAAAGTTTCAAAAAATATCATTAATCATGAATAGAGTGTTTGATCATAAAAGGTCAAAAAATTAGATATTCATCACATAGATAAATGGACAAGTGGATCTATAGCTACCAAGTATTTAATCCTATTAGGTATTAAATTTCTAAGAATGCACTAAAAGTTATACCTTATAATATATTTTTATAATAATATGAAGACTAAATGACATAATATACAGGAGAAAAAATTCAAGCCTTAAACCCACACTAATATAAAGTGAAACTAATGTACTTAAAATTATTTAATAAAATTATTAATATTTATTTCAAAGTTTCTCAAAAAAATATTAATAAACATTTATATTCATAAACATGTGGTTGTAAATCTAAATTTTAACCAAAAGAAAAAGTATTAACAATATCATTGTTAACGTCTCATCTTGTGTATTCCTATAGAAAAGATAGAGTACTATGGTAAAAGAAAGATATGAGGGAAAATTTTGCATTGAAATTTTAAATTTTTATGGTCAATTGCAACTTACATAATTTTTTAATTTTATATTATGTCAAAGGAAAGTAGTGGTATTGTTATTTTATTTTATTTGTATAAATGATTTAATATTATTTAATTTAAATATCTAATGTGGCTAAACACACCTCCTAGATGCACCACACTAAATATTTATTTAATCTACAACATTATAATATATTTTTTTATATAAGGTGTACAATACGTAATCTCAACACTTGAAACCTCACCTAGAATCCTTGTGAAATCCACTGTGTGTTAAGCTTTCTAGATTTTTATGTTATTGGGATTTCCCATACATTGAAGCCTTCTTTGGCATCCACAAACCACAAATCCTGAAAACTATTGGAATCCTGAAAACTATTGGAAGGTCTATGTGATTATTTTACAGAGAATTTTAATTGTTACTTGGTTACATCTTTCCATCCACCTCAAAGATTTGAAACCCCACCAAATCCTTCATCAAAATTAATCTAAGTATTTTGGAGTGTTGGAGTTCTTAATCCCTTGTGAATAATTTGCAAATAATATTATGAGTAATTAAATACATAAAATTTATAAGGTTGATGATAGCTTAATCCTCAATCAAAGAAGATGAAAATAAGTTTTTTATAATATTATGATAATATTATATTTTTATATTATATTATTATATTATATAATGTTTATATATTTTATTATGATTTATATTATATTATTATATTATTATCTTATAATATATCATATCATATATTATAATATTATAAATAATATAATTTAATATAATTATATATAATACTATAGTTTTAGTATAATAAATAATACTTATATATAATATATATAATACAAACATAATTTAATATATTATATATTTAAACTATTATATTATAATATTTATATCTAATATAACAATATAATATTTATAATATATTATATAATATAACATATCATTATTTTATATTATATTATAACAATATTATATATAATATAATATTTAAAATGCTATATTATAATATTTATATGTAATATAACAACATAGTATTCATAATATATAATATAATATTTTTAATGTATTAAAAAAATCATCAATTAATCAAATTATTCAAAATTATATTTAAAATTATATTTTATTGGAATAAAGCATATAAATTATAAAATATTTTAATTAAAAATATATATATTAAATTAATAATTTGAATTTGAATTTAACACATATAACTATTGTGCACACATTATATAATATGTAATATAAGATAAAACTATATAATATATTATATTATACAATTAAAAATAGAGTTGTGTAATAAAGAATAAGTAAAACAATATACCTAAGTTAAAAATATTACATGTTAAATTTTATTTTTTTGGGAGGCTAGATAAAGTTCCCTATATTCCTTTAGGTCTCACAAACATGGGTACTATACAGCAGACTGATAAATGCTACAGACCCACTGATAATGGTTAATGGCATGATGCATGGATGGATGGAAGGTGCATTACAAATCCATTGTTAATAAACTAAAGTATGAATGTGGAGTGAGTGCAAAGCTATATCCTTTAGAACTGAAATATACTTCAAAGATTCATTTTTTTATTTTTTCATATTCTTGTGATTTCAGGTCAGCTAGAGCTAGGGCAATAGAAATATTGGTAAAAGACTTGAAAGCATTTTATTCATTCAATTAGGAACTATTTGCTATAATGGTTCAAATTGAGCTTCACATAAAGAAATTCCTTCAAATGAACAATGATTACATTTGCCTTGTCTGACAAATTTTCATATAATTAAAATGTGTTTATTCGCTGAGTAGTTTGTTGTTTTGTGGTATGGAGCAAGGAGTTTAAGTTGAAGAAAAGACTATTTGTTTCATGTTGTAGTGGAATTCACGTTTCTAACAAGAACTGTGCAACCACACATATAATTTATTTATACACCTTTTATTACTTATCAATATATAGTTTAATTGAAATGTGTTTAATAACTTCCTTCAAATGCAGTTTCATTGATTAATTGATTATTTATTTCTTCTTTCAACATTGTTGCTAAAACTTATCAAATATAACTATTCTATAACTTTTTGGTAGGAACTTTGATGCCTTGCAGCTCTTGTTATTATTATTACTTACATATACAAAGAGGTAGGACAATTTGTGGGAAAAAATAAGGCTTACAAAATGGCAAATAAAGAGGTAGGCACCATTCATTTTAGTCTTATTGTGAATTTTTGAGCTTTCTCTATTCAAGGAATAGAAAATCTTGCCCAATGAAAATAAAGATAAATTATCTGTTTTTTATATTTTGTTTAAAAAATGATTTGTCTAAATTAAAATTTTACAAACATTGAACTAAATTTTTTTCAACAAAATTTAAATACTTTTGATTGGTTAAAAATTAAAAAATTAATGACATACATGTGTAAATAAAAAATCTTTTTTTTTTTTTAAGTTAATAGTAATTTACATGAAAAAATTATTAATATTTAATAATAAATATAATATTAGTAATGCTATTCAATAATAAAAATAGCTCTTAGTAAAATATAAAATGGATAAAGCAAAGTAAAATTTAAAAAAAAAAATTCACATGAAAATAAAAACAATTCTTTCAAATAAAAGTCAAGAAAATCAGTATAATAATTAGGTCAAAGGCATTCCCTTTATGAAATTGATGGAGATTCTAGCTATCAATGAGACCTTAAATTCAAAAGCAGATATATTCATTACTTCTAGCAGTGCCTTGTCTGATGAGCGTAAAAAATCTGCAGTGATTTATGGTGGAGATTCAGAGGCAGATTGAGGCCACGGTAAAAGACATCGAGACTATCATTTGTACGCATTTGGGTATTTCCCAATGTCACAACCTCAACTCCACACAGTTTTTCAACTTTCTATTCTCCAAGGATCTCAATTCTGCGTTAAATCCTGGTATTCTTGTTTTAATTTTCTCTCAAGTCCACAAAGAAAAGTCATCTGCAACAAAAAACCGCACATTGCAAAGAGTCACACAAGATCTACAACTAGATTAATGGGAAATGAAAGCTTAGTGAACTGCAAAAATCTGCAGATTGCAACAAAGACCCTGCAAATTGTGATGAAAGACCCTGCGACCTCACAAAACCAAGGCGTCACAAAATCAATTATGACAGAATGCCAAGCAAATAATGATGGAAGTCCCTGCAAATCGCAAGGAATACTCATGTGGAAGTCCCACCTTTGGGAAGTCCTTGATGATTGGCAATCATCAGCCTCTTGTGCTTATAAGAGGTAAATTTTTAGTCTACCAATTCTCTTCCTCTGTTGTCTAAATTCAGTGGGCTTTCTGTTACTTTACTGCACTCTTAACCCGAGTGGTTATTTATTGAATATCATGTAGTTTGTTAGATAGATTTTGGGAACATGTGGAAAATTTTAGTATCCTATTTTTTTTGAAATATCAGTGTTGAATGCCACCCTATCAATGCTCTTCTTGTGCTATTGGTAGGACTTATATTTCTTGAAAGAGGGAGATTTATTTGTAGCTATGTCAAGTTTGATATTCTTTGACGGCTATTGCAGTTTGCCACATGAGTTGCTTTCTTTCTTTCTTTTTTACCTTGTGGATTTTAGTATTAAAGTTCATACAATGTATATAGGCTGTGTGACTGATTGTGGAAGCACATGCCTATGATCTTTGTGTCTGGACTAAAAATTTTTGGTACCTCCTAGTTTTGGTTCTATCTAAAAAGTAACGTATTCTTAAAAATTGGTGGGTCTTTGTTAGGATTGGCGTTTCTGGGATATTTATGGAAACTAAAATTTTCTGGTACCTCTTAGTTTTGGGCGGGTCCTTGTTAGGATTGGCGTTTCTGGGACATTTATGGAAACTAGAATTTTCTAGTACCCCCTAGTTTTGGTTCTATCTAAACAGCAGCGTATTCTTAAAAATTGGTGGGTCCTTGTTAGGATTGGCGTTTCTGGGACATTTATGGAAAGAACTTGGCATATCTGGTTCTTTTCATGGAAAAACATCCTAAAAGGGTCTGTAGAAATTTAATAAAAATAAATAAATATAATGAAATATAATGTTGATTATGCACATAACATTAATATTATGAAATATAATGTTACATACAAATGTTTTGTGGCAAACCATTCCTGGGGTCCTAAAAATTTGTTGCCTCCCTTACTCAAATTTCCTGGTAACTTTGCAAACAATAGATTCAACTACCTGTTGAGGATGCTTGTCTTTTATATTCCTATGATAGTGATTAAAACTGTTTGTTTTACTTATGTTCTACAAGTGAGGCCCAGCCAAGGCATGTGGGGTAGAATCTCACATTTGTGTGCAGCCTAGGATGTTGACCTTGTTATTGCCAACTACATATTGGGCGTAGGCTATGATATCTGGGTGCTTTTCCTCTATTCATTGACCTAAAGTCTTCCTTCTAATCTTTCTCTGCCGCTAGAGGCTACATGCCCTACAATGGGCCTCTCTCTTGCTACCACCTGTTAAGAGGTTATCTACCTATCAACTTGCCACTCTATGTTCATTTTTTCTTTGTTCATTTAGTCTTTGAGTTGCAACATGGTTTGCACTGTCTTCCAAACATTTTACTGAATTTTGCAACATTCAAACTACATATCTTGTGAGAATAATCTCCTAGCTTCCTAGAGTTTTCCAAGTTGTTACATTAAACATCTCTTGTGAGAATAATCTCCTAGCTTCCCAGTGTTCCCCAAGTTGTAACAGTTGTCAATGTAACAAAATTAAATTGTTGATACAACAGACTAGCAAAGAAAATGCCTAACAGCGTGTTGGAAAAATATCCTTTTAGCACTAATTGTTAAAGAACAAGATTAATGCCAAGGCAATTGGCATTATAAGCAAAGTAGCTCTCAAATAATTCTCCAAAAAAATAAACATGCACGAACAAAGTTGTTTAATTCATTTGGTCACTAGTGGCTTGGGGAGACTTCATCCCCACAAAATTTTAGAATGACAATAGGAGTTCTCTCACAATTTTTATGTGAAGGGGAGAGGTAGAGGAGAAAAATAGAGCACAAATGAAATAGAAAAATGGAAAGCAGAGATAAGTTGCAACAGTATTTATATTTCAAATAGTTCAAATCTTTACAAACTTCATTCCTTTTACAGACATAAAACAGAGCTACTACTCCTTCCTTTATTCAGAAATTTTCATGCATAAATATTGTGCTATTTGAAACCAACCACAGTTACAACATAGCTATTACACACATAAAGAGATATTGCTACATCCAAAACTATCTGCCCCTATTTTTAATACATTGAAAAAGACTACTTTGAAACTACGTATGAGCCCAACAAAAAGAGGTAAAACCAAAACATTTAATTGCAATTAATGTTGCATCATGGAGAAATATTAGAAATAAGATTATGTACTATTTTCATATCTAAAACAGTCTTGATGCAAAATGGTGGCCTGTAGAAGAGCTCAAAATATCTTTGACTGTAAAGAGAATGATGAAATACAGAGTTGGCTTTAAGGTGGATAGTTGGGATTAATTCCAACAGCCCCCCCCCCAACCTTAATCACAACTACTATCATCTATGATTCCCAAGTGATCTCTTTGATAGACAAAAGTTTCTTTTCTTAATGCCTTGGTGAAGATATCTCCACATTGTTCTTGAGACTTGCAAAATTCCAAAAAGATCTCTCCATTGTTGATCAGCTCTCTAATAAAATGATATCTAGTGTCAATATGTTTACTTCTCTTGTGAAAGAATATTTTTTTGGACAATGCTATGGTTGAGTTGTTGTCACAATGTATCTTTTTTGCATTTTCTTGTTCATGTGTTTCAACTCTTTCAACACTCTTCTCATCCAAACTGCTTGGCATGATGTCCCTGTTACTGCTACACACTCTGCTTCAATAGAAGAAAGTGTGGCAATGGGTTGTTTCTTTGAAGCCCATGATACTACACTGGTGTCAAAGTGAAACATAACCCAATGTGCTCTTTCTATTGTCAATGCTTCCAGCACAATCACTATCCATGTATCCTATGAGTTTGAACTCATTTGAGCTTGAATATTAGATCTCATAATTCCTTGTTCCACTCACATATCTTAAGATTATTTCCCAGCTTTCCAATGTGAGTCTTTTGGAGACTCCATGAACCTTGAAATCAAACTTAAATACCATAAATTATGTCTGGCCTTGTGGATGTTAGGTACACGAGACTACCAACAAGTCTCTTATACAAAGTTGGATCTATATTGGATCCTTTGTCATCTTTGCTTATCTTCAAACTTGTGAAAATTGATGTTGGTGCTGATTTGAATTCAACGTATTAAACCTTTTCAAAATATCATTTGCATACTTTGTTTGAGAGATAAATGTACCATTTTCATTTTGATTCACCTCAATGCCTAAAAAGTATTTCATGAGTCCCAAATCAGTCATTTCAAATTAATTTTTCATAACTCCTTTGAACAAATCAATTGATAAGTCACCTGTGAATATTAAATCAACATATAAACATACAATGAGAATTTCACCTTTTCCATTCATCTTTATGTACAATGTCGGCTCAATATTGCACCTATTCAAGCCATTTTGTAGGAGATACGAATTAATTGTGTTGTACCAAACTCTGAGGGCTTGCTTGATACCATATAGTGCTTTCTTGAGCTTATAAACCTTGTCTTCTTGGCTTAAAATCTCATACCTAAGTGGTTGTTCCACATAAACTTCTTCTTCGAGATGAAAATTTGAAAATGTTGATTTTACATCCATTTGATAAAGAAGCCACTTGTTTTGAGCTGCTATGGCAAGTATCATTCTCACTATGTCTAGACGAGCTACAGGAGCAAATTATGTCTCGTTGTAATCAATTTTGGGCTATTACACACCCGATTGGGGTCGAATTGTAACATCCCTATTCAACCAACCAACCCAAAAATGACAAATTCTTCTCATCCCACCTTCAAAAACATTGATTCTAACTTCATTTCACTCTACACATTCAATCACTCTCTCTAGACATTCACATTCGATCTCTCAAGCAAATTCATAGCATTCTAGCATTTCATTGTGAGCATTGCAACAACATTGACACTCCATCAACTCCACATTGCAAGTATGAGGCAGCCATAGAATTTGTGGGCTTGGAGTCTTGCAAGACATCCCTTCATCATTGTTGCAATCATGGTGACTTTTCCAAGTCCATACCTTACAATGTTCTCCCTCCATTGGCTAGTGAGCTCTTCGGTGGAGGTGGTAACGCTTCACTCCTCTCCTTTGTGATTTGATAGAGTAGCATAGTATTGTTTTGTAGTGTTCATTGCAATCTTTCTTTCTGCTTTCTTTATTGCATATTCTACTCTATTTCTTTATGGTTGTTTGTGGAGGTAGAAACAACAAAACAGAGGTCTGACTGGCGCAGGCCCCTATACATCCCTAACAATTTTCCCCTCTTGCTTGTGTGTAGGAGAACGTGTGCGTGGAGCTAGCTAGTGAATCAACACTTTTGTGAGATCACCTTCATCACCCTATCTTTTATTTACTTGCTTTATCATCTCCGTCTTTATTTTTTGTACTTTCTCATTTTTTTTCCCATCAAAATCAACTAGCTAGGTTGTTAGTAAGTTTTTAGGTAGTTTTTACTATACTTTATGTTTTCTGGCCATACAGATGCTAGTGCACCAGAGAGATGCCAGTGTGTCATGTTGTCGTCCTAAAACTGCACTTCCATCCTCAGACAGAGAGTTATTTGAGCTACAATACCGACTCCAAAAACTAGCTCGTCTAGCCTAAACCTAAAGTTCAGGTCTGTAGAGTGACAAAGGTACTATATAGTGCTCTTCATTCTCAATCATCACCCCAATACATCCTTTAGAGTGAGGTAAGTTAGGGCAACCGTCCGTTCTCGGCTCTCCTTGACCTGAAGCCTTGACGTGGTTGGTCCCCACATTTTTGGTGAACTCAACATGAATATCATCTACCCATTTGTCTGTATTGAGGCTTTTCCCTTGCACCTTGAGATTGTTGTAACCATGAGTGTTGTGAAGGTTTATGATCATCACAGCCCATTCCACAACTTTTGGGTACATTGTTAGAAAAAGCGTGTGACACTTACCGATGGAGAAGATGAAAGTCACTTCTACTTTTGCCTCCAGTTTCTCCATGGGTTTAGCTAACGAGTTTACTATGGGTTTTCCTACAGGCTTCACTAACGAGATGGGTTTCGTAGACAAGACCACTTGCATTCCTACTCCTCCAACATCCCCTACAGCTTCGTCCATGGACAAGAATGAGGCTTTACATGTCCTTGCGGAAAACCTTTTGGCATTAGATAACAGATTGGGAGGCCTTATGAATCACTTGGAGAAAGCACCAAACATGGCAAGAGTTGCTATGCTTACTAGCGAAATGAGACATTTGTTAGGAAAGGATCAGACAAGCATAGAACTCATTCGTGGCCTTGCCGATCTAACTAAAGCTTATGTCCCTTCGTATAAGCCTAGATCGGGTACCACCCGAGGAGAACTACTCAATACCTATGAAAGACAAATAGGCATTTCAATGCCCATCACATCTATATGCAAGGCCGAAATAGGGCCCTCAATTAGTGTCTCATCTACTTCTCAAAATCCCCCCACTATCAAAGTGATTAAAATGCCCCTTGGGTTTAGTTTCACCCCTCCTACTACCCCTAGTGGCGGACGCTCTAGTGGAATGGGTGGTGGTGGCTTTGGTATCGGATCCAGTACTAGCATAGGTGGCCCTGGTGGAGGCAATGGGGGTGGCTTCGATAGCAGAGGTGGAACTGGCAGAGGTGGCCACGATGGAGACCATGGGGGTGGCTTCGGTAGTGGAGGTGGGTTCGGTGGAGGCCCTATCAATGGTGGCAACTCTGGCGGTGGTCACAACGATGGCTTCGGAGGTGGTTCCGGAGGTGGTTCTGGTGGCGGTGATTTTGGAGGTTCCACTAGTCCTTTATCATCTACTAAACGTATTTTGAATGTGCCCTACTTCAGAACATGGGTCGTACACAAAACCAGCTGATGAGTCTCTCCCAAGCTTCTTCCCAACCTATCTTTCAACCCTTCTTCTGACATAGCCCATTATCGGTAGTAATCCTAAGTACTCCCTTCCCACAAGGAATGGAGATTCCAAAATTTGAGAAATATGGCGGCAAAGAGGACCCAAAAACGCATGTGTCCACCTTTAATACCATCTGTACAAACTTCTTCCATCATGATGTGTTGATGGAAAAATTATTTCCTCGATCTCTTAAGGATACATCACTCGAGTGGTACTATTCCTTTCCCGATAACTCTATCTTCTCATTTGATCAACTTGTAAATCAGTTTCATTGATGGTTAGAAGCCAACATCAGACTGAAGATGACCTTTTTGGATCTCGTTTGGTGCAAGCATGGGGATAACGAGAAGATAACTGATTTTATAGTACAATACCAAATGCTTTTTTCTCAAATCTTGTACCTTCTACCTGATTCTGACGTGCAGAAGGTGTTCATAGGGAACCTGCAGAGACCATGGTAGGAAAATTTTTCCCTCATGAAATACCCTTCTTTCACACATTTGTGTGCTACATTACAAGAATATCAAAAAATGGTAGTTCAATTCGGGGGATCCTCCTCGCACCCCTATTCAAAAGGAAAATGCATTGTATCGATCTCAAGAAAATGAAAGGCTATTGCGAATGTAATAGTCGCAATGAATGATAATGACCTCAAGTGCAAGAGAAACCTCACAAAGTTAGCAAAATCTTATTCTTCCATCTTGCAGAGGTTGCTGAAGGATAATGTCATAACCTTGGAGAAACCTCAACCTCTCAAGGAGCCTTACCTTGATTGGTATGATGCAAATTCCTTCTCTCAGTATCATCGAGTCAATGGACATGATACTAAACATTGTATGTACCTATGTCACGAGATACAAGACCGCATTGAGGATGGTACTATTCGTCTCGATGGGAGTAAACAAAACGCAAATAAATCAATGGCAAAAGTGAATAGTGAGTTGTAGATATACATGGACCCATTTTCATCTCATTCTACTAACTTAATTATTGATCATTTTGATTCTACCACTCAGCCCTCAAAGTACGTTAACATGATCACGGTTACACCTTCCCCACAGCCTGCGACTGGTTCACCAGACATGGCATTGATCTCGCAGTATATTCCCATGAACAATAAGCCCTCTCCCCTCTACATTCCCACTCACCTCAATGGGAACATTGTGATGGGGGTCTTAGTCAACCCTGCGAGCCAAGTGAATGTTATTACAAAGGAGACGCTATGGCTGAATTTCTTGTGGAGAGGAGAGTATGAACAAAAAAGGTTTACCATTTGTATGCACAATGGTCTCTCTGTCAAGCCATATGGTTCAATAACTCTTTCTTTCCTAGTTGGACCTAGGACCATGGATACGACCTTTGACATTATTTCATAATTGGATTTGTTCAGGGCGAAGTTAGGCATACCTTGGCTAGCTTCCATGAATGGAATCACTTCTATCATTCATAAATGTCTTAAATTCTCCCATGAAGGTGTTGTGCACATTGTGCATGACATTTGATACCAACCATTGGTGTCTCGTGGGGGCTGTTTGCTGGATCATTTTTGGCCCGCCTCGGTGGGTCCACTTCCCCCAAGAATGGACCTACTTTACCAAAAATATGTGAAGTATAAGACCGAGGACAAGGGACAACCAAAATTGACCCTTCTGGTAGTGGGGTATGTGCAGGATCATGATGGGCCAAAAAGTGGCGATATGATGGGTTTTTGTAGGGTATGTGGCTGATAACCTTTTTTTAACCCTAAATTGATGAAACGAAAAGGGTTTTTAAAGGAGATTCTCAGCTTTCCAAAGTTATGTTTTACTTTGAATTTAATAAATAATTATTATTTATTTTCTATTTGAATTACAATGAAAGTCCTGATTGATAGGCTGATTGAAAAAAATCTATAACTTTCAAATGGTATCACATTTTTTGAATCCAAAACATGCGTCACATTCTATGCTTCGCATACTATAGGATTAAAAAAAAATGAATTTCATGAAATTTTGACCAAGTTAAGGTGGTTAGACATACGATTTTTTTTACTTTTTAAAATTTGTAATAAAAAAATCATAATTAATTATTTACTTGGAAAAAATTACAAAAAATATGCATCACATCGGGACATGAGTTCTCTACTTATATCTAAAATATTATTAAAAAAATTGTCATTTTATTGTGGTTAGGGTGGTTAGACAAACACCTACTTCTTATTTTATCCCTAAAATTTAAGTACAATTGCATTGAAATTTCAAATTTTCACGAAATAGATTTTTATTTTTTTTAAATAAACCTAGTAGTTTAGAAACTACATTAAATTTGCTACAAATTCTATTCTTACATATTTTTGAAATAATATAGATAACTTATTCAAATTTTTGTGTCAAGTTGCCTAACTCTAATTTTTCTAATTTTTTTGCCACTTAAGGGCCTGTGTTTTCCATGATGATCCTACACATACCCAGTCTAGCAACAAGCTATCACTTCTCTAAAGGGAAAGAAGAGGCCTCACCACCCTTAGGGTGCTTCTTCCGCTCCACTTTCTGAAAGAGAATTTTGGATGAATACTCCTGGATTTTACATGAGAAGTCTAATGGTGCCTGATTGGCGCAAAGCTAAGATTAGGATATCAGACCTTCCTACCATGCCTCCTGGACCATGGCCCTACCTGTACAATAGAAGGAAAGGTCCCCATGGGGAATCCTCTATGTCTCAGCCTTCGTGGCCTCCCACCGCTCTTGCTCTTAAAGTAGTGAATGGGAAGAGGTCTATCACCGAGGTGCTAGAGATGAATCCCCTCATTGTATCTCAACATCTTCCTCCTGCTCTCATTCAGAAGTATATCCCTCCGTCAAAGATGAACACCTCTATAGCTAAGTAGGAGCCTTTTTTTCCTTTGCAGCACTCGGCCTCTAACTTAAAGAGTCACAAAAAATAACTTGCATGTGAATGCAAGCACCCACAAAAGGCTCTGGCAGCTGAGCAGACAACTTTGCAAAAAAGGAAGAGGAGTTGACCACCCCTGAATTAGGGCCTCTTGATGCATCCTCCTCTCTCCTCTCCTCTGATTTTTTTCAATCAAGTTCATTATCACTTTTGGATCCTACTATGAGTGTGTGTCATCCTAACCCTAAACAGGTGTAGGTGTTAATTGCTCCTTGTATTGAGTTGCCCATGTTGATGTCCCTTCTAGAAATCCTGCCATTCCCTAAACTCATGGACATGCCGAATACCTCAGTGGTTTCTGTCACGGTTTTCTCCTCCTCCTATGTGCCTCTTGCCTCGTATGTGGGGAGTTCACATCCCCCGATGAAGTAGAAAGAAAAGATTGGCCCTTCTAACAATGGAGGGAGTAAGAGGATCCCACCTTCTTCGAAGGGTGGTCCTACGCTAACTTGTTATGTTCTGGTGATAGAGAAAGTTTTGACTTCCCCTGAGTTTTTCACCGCTCCCGAGTCGCTTGGTGAGCCTAGCAGTGAACCTCGGGCACTGTCCTCCCCATCCATTGAGGTATGGCATGGCACTCCTAGAAAGTGCATGTTTAACTCTCTAGATGAAGTTATGGCCTTGTCAATGATCTTCGTGAAATCATTGACCATAGCTCCACAAGAGCCAAGTGGAGAAGCCCTTACGGGGCCTTCTTCCTTATCCCTTGTTGTGGGAGGGTCAGAAACTCCTCCCCTTAATATTCCACCACTGCAAGCTTGTCCTCCTTCCCCTTATACTAATCTAGATTGAGAAGCAGATGACCTCTTGGTCGATGAGTGTTATGAGGAGGCCTCTTCTTTATCTTTAGAATAGGTGTGTGTTTGTTGTGATGTGTTCAGCCGTGCTTGTTTTATTTGTGTCCTAGATAACCCTTTTCACCCTTCTTGGTGCTTGCATAAAGGAGTGATTTTGTGTCATAAACTTCCTCTATTTGTATCATCATTCTTCCTCTATTATTTGTTTTTATTTTTGGAAAATTGGGGATGTTGCAAAGTGTTGGGGGAATTTTGGCTTCCATTCCTTGTTGACCCATTTTTTTATTTTTACTTTGTCTTCTCATGCATTCTTCACTTGCCTTGATATAGTAGGGGGTTGATGACAATTCATTTATATACTATTACTATACTTACATATATTTATGAGCAACTCTGACCCCGAAATATCATATCATCCATGTGTCTCTTATTCATGCCACTTCTCTTTAATTATCTCTTCTTATCTTTCTCTCTTATTTGCTTGAGTTGTCCCTCGCATGTGTGAAAACATTATTTTCACAATGTT
This sequence comes from Sequoia sempervirens, assembly GCA_007258455.2. NCBI lineage: Eukaryota > Viridiplantae > Streptophyta > Pinopsida > Cupressales > Cupressaceae > Sequoia > Sequoia sempervirens. Next base: position 70,004,907 of record VDFB02075321.1, read on the forward strand.
CTGATTTTCAAAAAATGCATTTGTTTCCAACGAATCTTTTTTTGAAAATCCTTTCAAAACCTTTTCAAAGATCGCATTTTCAACTTGGACCCCTAAGGAAATGTGTTTCCTTCATCATGGGTTCGCAAAGAAATGAATTGAGAACTTTTCTCCAAGGAGGGAGCAACTTTTTCCTGTGGGAGAAGCCTTGACCTTCCTCTCATGAGGAGGCATCTTTTTCCTTTCGAATTCTTTGATGAAGTGAACATCTTTTGAAATGATTCCTTGATGATGAATTGATTTGAGAAAAATGTTTCTTTACGCACTTTCAAACAATGCGTCCTATATTTTGGTGTTGGGGGTTTTTTTGATGTTGCTAAAAATTACGTAGCTACTAATTTCAGATAAGTTGAATAATATTTTAATGTTGAACAACATTTTGGTATTTTTTACTTTTTAAACCCACTGAGAAAGGTTAGCTCTCATTAATGCAAATTGTGTTTCTATTTCATGTTTCCTTTATCTAAGGTGGTTGATAAGATCTTTTTGGTGATATAAATCTCTTTCACTATGCTCACTCTATTATTGACCAACCTAAACAACATCATTGAATAAAGTCTCCACTTCTTATTCAATTATTAGAGATGAAGTAGGATAATTAGTATTCTTATTTCCTCTTATGTTTCTCATATGTGGAGGTAGAGACAAGTTCATATCTAAAATTGTGAGATGCATATTTATTCATTTTATTAGCATGTATCTCTTTCCCAAACAATACCAAAATCATGCCTAAAGGTTCTCATATTAGTTTTGGATAAAATTAGTAGCGAAAGTATATGATGTATATTGATTATACTATTTTTTATGCATCTCTCCTATTTGAAGTACCTACTCTTTAAATAATTGGAGAATTGCATAGAGTTGATATGCTTGAATTCTTAGCCTTCCATTTCTCTCATCACCTTCTTGCATGAAAGGAAGTACCCTTAGGCATTTCTTGACCTTTTAGTCACTGATCTCTTTTCATTATTTTATCTTACAACGTTAAATTTTTTATCTACCTTGACTAATTTGCCACTCCTTGAAAGGAGAAAATAATCCATATAAATAAATTTTGATTATATTAACCAAGTACCAATACTTTCCTAGCTGCATAATGGTTATTGATTAACATGGGTCTTCAAGTTGAGTCTTCATTTAACTATCCCTGACAACAACACTAATTTTTTAGTGATATGAGCTACAAACGAAAAATCCCTAAGGTTTGATAATTTCCCAAGTTCTAGGGGTGTCAATCTTGATAAGATTACCATAAAACTATATGTATATTGGGCAACCTAGGATCAATTTTTGAGGTGGATAAGACCTCCTTCATTTTTTTCTTTGCAAGACCAAGGGTGGTTTACTTGAGGTGTTGAATTTATTATTTAAATTATGATTAAAAACTTCCCTACTACAAAACATACCCTATGTATAATGTATCCCAATACATGAGTCACAATATACTTATGTGCTAGTTTGGACATGTATGGTTTAACACCTTATTAAAAAATGATCTACTATATAAATGTCTAAGAATGTGTTTACAATAACCCTTTATGTTGTTATTTACATTCAAACTTGGAAGTTAGAACAAACAAAAAAAAATAACTCTAAAGATGTTTAATTTGATGCATTTCAAGTGTGTTGAGGATTATGGGGAGAGAAATATAGTCATAGATTGATTCCTTTATCCATTGGGCAATCAAATCTCTAAATCTAATCAAACATGTAACCAAAACTAAGGTAATGTATTAATCAAGATATTGCAAAATATAACTTTAAGAATGCACATGCAAGCTAGGCTCTACACATACATAGAAAAATAATAAATGGTTGTTGAATTTATTAAGTGAGTACACTTATAATCTATGGATATTCCCATATATTTCCTTTATTATGCTAAAAAGATACCTTACAAAATATTTACAAGGATTTTATAGAATTTTGGTTAAAAAATAAATAATATATATCAAGAAATGCATGCCACACATAAGAAGAAACTCAACTAAGGTTGATTATACCTTTAATAATTTAATATTCAAGGTTTACAATATTTTATTATAGATTTGGGATAACTTGGATCATTACAATATAAAATCAGACAACCCAAAGCTAGAAATTGAAACCCTAAGGCTTCCTCTATATATCTCTCTTATGCTGATGTTTAAATCATCTCTTATGATATCTTCTAATATTTCTTCCCTCAAAATAGAAACTAAGGTAGATATACCTATGTTAGGAGGGTGTACAAAATGTTAGAAATACATACTGCATAAGAAGCTATGACCATGAGATACTCCAGTTCCTATATTGCGCGTGTCTCATACAATCATGCCTCTGATCCTTGCCATATTTTCTTATTGATAATTCATGGGTTTTAGTGTGATATTATTTTAAATCACCAATGAAATATGTTGAAATCACATCCTAGAGGTGTGACTTTGATAAAAAGTGGGTCTATAGATCATAAATGAAGTATGGGCATCATAATCCTCCTCAATCCTTGCTAAAAATATATTTAATACTCCCTTGTAGCTTCCTTGGATTGATATTTGGTGGTTGTAGGTGTTGGCGAGCATTAATGACATATTCTGGTCAAAATCCCACCTTTTGGGGTCTATCAACAAAGTATTAGGATTGAGATTACCCTCTTGCCAAAAGAAATAATATTAAATCATTGACAACCTCAACGAACCTTACTATTACCTTTTTCAATTGTTGAGTGTTAGGCTTACCATTAACTACATATTAAGGAGGTCAAAAGGGAGAGGGATGTTGAAAGTATAATTTCTAATTGAGGGAGAAGATTTGGGGATCACACCTTGTGCCTACCTCAATGCTTATTGATTGAGAGAAAAACCAAATAATGTATATGCGAAACCTTGATAAGGAATTGAGCCATCAAACATCAAGCTTCAAAAACTCAATGTAACATTGTCCTTTGGTAGGGGAGAAAGAGAAAATTTTATGTTAAGACAATGGCAACTTGACAGACATTGAGCATTGAGCCTCCTTCATATTACATGCCAAGAAGGGATGAGGGGAAATGAAAAGCTGCAAGTTTGAATCATAAAGGACTTAGAAGATATTTGAAAGAAAGGGGGAAGGGACACATCAAGGATTAAGGTTAACTCTTAATGGATGAAAAAAAGGAGGAAAGGGGTGCTGCCACAATAGTGGTTTACACTTTCTAGGAGGTCCTGATTTTTGCTGAAATCACATATTTTTAGAAATATAATGATTTAAGCCTTGAAAAGTTACACTTAAAGGATTCCAATTGAAGAGGATTTGATCAAACCACCTCATACCAAGCCCCCTTGGATAGAACCTTGCTAGCTTTAAACCATACCTATAACAGAGTCTCCTTTACACTTATCAAAATGCTGATAAAAAACCACTTTTGATTTACCTTTTGGGGGATTAAATAAATACATTTAAAATTTAATTTTTGTAAGTATGTAGTCCTTATTATAAGCTTCCAAAAAAGTATAATTTTAATTAAATTGAATTTGATTATTATATTTATTTTTTATTTCTTGTGAATGTAGGTTTTTCACCAAAAATCACACTCTCTATTCTGCACATGTGGACAAATTAGAATTTCAAAGAATTAGAATTTTATCCTTCATGGAAAAAATGTTGTGTGTTATACGGTGAGTGTCACTCCTTAAAAATGTTGTTTTTTGAAAAAAACTTGTTCTTGAGGGAGATGGAAAAAGAGATGTAATATGATTCCAAATTTTTTGAAAAAAATATATTTAGAATCTACAAACAAAATGTCACGAAACTCTAGTTTGTATCATCTTCAAATTCCTCATGGTTTAGCCACTATAGGTGCTCGAAAGTAAAGATTTATTTAGAAAAAAAAAGTTTAGTGTCAATTTGGCCAAAAATTGTAAACCACTATTGTGGGATCACCCAAAGAGAAAAAAATTGAACTTCAATGAATGGCTTAGGATAATTCGCAATGAGCTGAGGGAATGAGTAAGATGTTAGGGGTTGGGAAGGAATCATACCATATGCCAAGGTGGTATTGGGGGAAGAAGATTTCTAAAAACCTAATAAGTAAAGACTTTGGAATTTAACAAAGGGTGGTCTTTGAGAATTTGGGAGGCAAAGGGAAGCATGTCAAGGAATGATGAAGGTATGAAAGATCTTGACACCTCAAAAGTTTGAAAGACTTAGAACTTAGGATATTTTATAAAAAGGACTTTAGGTGTTAGGGAGACTTTAAAATAAATACCAAAGAGGTATAAGAGAAAGGAAAACCTTGAAAACCCAAAATTCTAACAAATCAAAACTTAAATGATTTTACAAGGGCATAAACATGGAGACAGGGTCGATAGAGAAACCATGGCAATAGAAGGAACACTGAAACTTTGATAGCTTGACAACACAAACACTTAGTCAATTTTAAGATATTGTAGCTTAGGTTTTTTACTAAGGAATGAACATGTGGGATAGATAAAATAGCCAAAGTTACAAATCATACAAGATTTTCCACTTAGGATTCCTCAAATTAATTAAAAATAATAGGCAAGTGAAGGAAAAAAGAAGACTAGCAAAAGAAGCGAGGAAAAATGAGACTTCACATGAATGGGGTGTCAAAAAAAATTTCCTTCACCATTAATTTAATTTTAAAATTTTACACAATAGAAGGGAGAAAATCCAAAAATAAATATCAATATTCTACTCACTAATAGTGGAGAGAATTATTGGACTAGTACTCAACATATGAACATTTTTAAAATTTAAACTAAGTCAATTTTTAATAAGCTAAATTACTCTAGAAATTGGCCCATCATCTTAAAATTGAGTACATAATACTTTATATGTTATTCTCTTTGTTGTAAATAAGAAAAAATATAATATAAATGGCTTGAGAAATTAAAGTTTTAAAGTATTAAGAATAAGAAAATGTTTAATTTTTATTATAGAATTATTGAATTTTAAGCATCGTCATACAAATAATTACAAATCATTGGATTTTTACCAATTGAAACTATGGATTATGCTTAAGATTTATTTAAGAATGTTATAATGAACCAAATAATTAGTTAGATCCAATAGAATAAAAGGAAAAATATAGCATAATACTATCATAAGTAAGAATACAAAAAAAAAAAATCTCTAATAGAAATTCTTGGATAAGAAAATCCCAATGGAGAGCTTAGGGTGAGAGATCTAGATTTTGAAATGATTACATAGACTAAAAAGGATGAGTAATTATTTTCTTAAATATAATTTGACCATTCTATTTTTTTATTAAACATAAGAAATGGAGTTTTCTTATTAAGAAGTTTTGGAATGTGATACCCATTGACCATTCTATTTACAATAACAGTTTTTTCAAATAGTCAATTTTTAAATAGTCAAGATTATAAAGTATCATTTTTAAAAAAATATTAAATCTTAGAATTAACAAATTAAAAAAAAAAAAAAGTGTTTTCCAATTTTTACATCTTTATCAATCTTACTATATTTTGATGAAATATTTTACTTTTTAAATATTATCTTGACAAAAAGGTATCAAGTCATGCCCTCTCAATAAATTATAAATTTTCAAATTAAAACTTTTTTTTTTTTTAATGATCAACTCTTACATGATTATTAATGTTGAGAAGTGATTTACAATTACAACAAGAGCTGTAGAGCAGCGAAGTTCCTGCCAAAATGTTCAAGAATAGTTTTGTTTTGATTTGTTGTGTTTGCTAAGTTTTAGCAACCTCCACAGAGGTTATTTGTTCTTGCTTTGTAATCCCATAGACTATTTTGGTATTGTGGATGTTCATAAGATTCTTCTTCTTCTAAATCAAATTAATTCATCACTTAATTCATGTTGGTGAGATCCTCATTGCTGAAGACGAAAATGACAAAAAAAAAACAGGGTTTGAACAAGTGTTTTTGGATATTTTTCAGTGGCCAAATTGCAGGAAAAACTCACCGAGTTACTCACAAGAAGCTCACAAGCTTTTTGCCATGCTAAGTTCACGAGACTATGGTGAGTTACTTGTTCAGGGAAAAAATTAATGAAGCAGCCCTATCACACAAGGAGCTGAAGCAGGTAATTGAACAACATTACAATAGAATTCTATGAAAATAAGATGACTGTTAATTTTTGAAGACAAGGTAGGGTGCCACTTCTTGAGGCAGTATGTGGTTAGAGAGAGCAACCCATCCAAGATAAGGCCCACGCCCAAGCAAGTTGCAAAGATGGAAGACAAAGCCTCTAAACGAGAACACAAAACAAGCACTACCATAGAAATAAGCCAAAATTGTTTGAGGATGTTGTTATTAGAGCTTACCAAATGATGCCATTTCGGAAAATAACAAAAATCAAGTGGGCAGAAGGGAGAGGAGTAAATTTTTGCATAAATTTATCAACAATAATACAATTCTGATGTCCTGAGACACATAACTAACCAAGAGAAATCATTTAAAACAAACTAGTTAATATATTAATTCTATTCTTACAAACTATGCTTTTGGTTAGAATTAGTAGATGACGTATTGTTTCTGTATATTAAGTTCTAGTCCAGCCTTGAGATGGGTGTTAAAAGACACGTTTTGGCAGTGAGTTAGAAGCTATAAATAGGCAACTGATAATTGATTCCACATTTTCTCTGTCCAATGGATTAGATTGAATGCAATATCAACCTATTTAGGTCCCAATCAATCTGCTCTCCATTGTATTAACTAGTATATGGCTATCCTAAGAGAAGCACTCATTGCCATGTGGATTACTGACAATGCATAAATGTTGAATATACAAGTAAAAAACAAAAATAGTTTAGGAATTCGCACTTCCATTTCCTTGCACTTCAATCAAATTTTGTTTTTAAAGTCAGCATGAGGATTCGTACTAAACATTTCATTTATCTTCAAAAGTAAACTTATGGGCATTATTCAATAATAAAATAGAGTCTCTGATTATCCTCGGATGATTTTGTTATTTAAGGCAACGTACATAGCATCTGATATTTCATAGATTCAGTACTATTCAAAAGCACAATCTACATCTGTAAAGTTATCTCTATTCCAAATGATTTCCAGAAGAATAGGATGGATTAGCATATAATTTATATAAGGTATCATTATGAAACCAAATCACTGTTATTTTTTATGACTACAATAATCATACCTTAGATATACACAAATGATAATGAATCTATCATTTCTCAACAGTTAGATGCTCTAGCTGTGGGAAATGGCCATGTCATTTGATATTTGGATACCTGAACATTGTTAAATCATACTTACACTCATTTAAAGCCTTATGCTGGCATCAAAGACCTTATCATCCAGATCCTGAACCTATCTTGTAATTTTGTATGTCGCATTGTTATTTTATGGATATGGAATTAGCAACTCATACAGTCCTTAGTTTTACAACATACTCTCTAGTGGACATTACTACTCTCTGTTTTCTATCTACAATCACTTCAAAAAAGAGAACAGGAAAAAATTGAAGTCCTTTGAAAGGAAAGTAAATATAATAACTAAATCAATGTCTGTACCGTAGTGTTAAGACTCAGACTTGGCCATTTTTCGCCTCAGACTTTAATTCAGTGCAACAAGTTGAAACTCAGGAATTACGTATATATGGAAAAATGTTTTAAATGTTTTTCTTTTTTCAAGTTGACTTTCTAATTTTTTTCACAAACAGCCAAGTCTGATGGCCAAGACTTGCAAGTCTCGGCCAAGTCCACAAGTCAAGGTTGTGGACTCGCCAAGTTTAACTTTGACTTGGATTTGTGATTATACTAGCCCTAGCACTGGGGGCCCAAGGCTGTATACCCATTTATTTCAAGGATGTTGAGGTCTGCCCAGCCTCAGCTTCTACCTCCTTAGCATATAGCAATCAAGTCAATTGATTGATAGGTGTTCTTTGAAGTGAAGGGAAATTGGACTTTTTGGATAGTCAATAATTTTACTTTTTATGAGCAGAGCTGTTAATAGCAAATCTTTTGTACTTACATAAATAACCATATTGTGCCAAAGCTGCAAGCATATAAGGAACTTCCATGATAACATGATGATCACCAAATTAAGTTTCAAACATCTTGTACCATAGAAAAGTTGCAATCAGCATATGTATCGTTAAGTTCCCCTGGTAGTTCCAAGAGCCTTTCCAATAAGGAAAATAAAAAATAATGTGAAAGTATTGAAATCAAATGCTTTCCTATTAGTTCTTTATTGTACTATGCAACAGACAACATGCCAATTTGAATAAATTTTTACCTGGCAACAAAATTCAAAATTGTAGTTTGAATTCAGTCATGTTTTTAGATTTATTGATATATTGTAATTTTAATCTTATTTAAAATAGCAGTTACACTCAGATAGGATGAGAATGTAGTGTTCCATTGATGTTGTGTGAAAAGTGAATCAATTGGAGAAATTGAAATTCTGAATGTATGTGACAATTTAGCTGATTAACATCCTTCAATCCATTTTTTCCTTTCTCTTTTTAGACGTGGTAGACATTAAGTTTAAATTTGTTTCTTAACCTAAAATGGTAAGATTGCTTGTCTGTGGCATTAAGGCATATAAACATGCATTTTTCATTTAATAGAAAACAACAAATCTTCTAAATATAGAACTCTATTTTCCTTGAAGACTTGATATTTGATTTTCAAATTATCCCATAATGCATTTGCAGATGTAGCATTTAGGTTTCAGGGATTAAATCATTGGATCTTGAAAATTTGAGAATTACCAGGGCTTCCATATGACGCATGTCATAGTCAGTTGGGTTATTGATAGCATAGTTTGAAAACTTGTTGAATACTTAGCAGACTCAGCTTGATTCATAGGTCTTTCTGTGGGGCATGTTGAGTCAGCTTGACTCACACACTGAGTCTCAATCTAGCATGACTCATTGAGGACTCGAGATTTTTTTTATTAAGACTCAACTAAGTTTTGAGGGAAGACTTGCATTTTTTTGACATGAACTTACCTAGTGAAAAATAAAAATACCCCAGGGAAGTAAAGTTTCATGGTAATGGAAATTTGGACCTTGATTAAAAACCAACTGTTAATCATAGATATTTTGAACTAATTCTCTTAAGCATTTAGATAGAATCATATTTCATGTATCCTTGAGTGACAATAATGCAGAACATTTTGTTTATCATGAAAGAAATAAATCATACAGACGTTCTAAATCTTATTTACTTGCACATTCAATCACAATGATGTTTCATGTGTTCTTGAGCAACAATAATATAGAATCTCTATTACCAAAGGAAAAAATTTCTTCAAAGAAAGGAAGATACATGAGCCATGAAATCAAACAGTTGCATAGCCACCAAAATGTCAACCTATAGTCAAAATCGAAATGGAAACTACCTCAAAAGCTGCCGCCTGCTTTGCATTACATGGTAAGCCCTGTTTTGTATGAGATAAAGACATTAATTTTCGACATCAATAGCCTTGCTCATTTCAGTAACCATTGTCACGTGCTGATCTATTGGAACTTTAGGGACATTTCTTAAATCCACTTTATTGTCTTTAATCCCCAAAAGTTCATGTACCATTTCCTGAAAAGTGATATGAAAAATTGCATTAACAAAGAATCTTGCTATCAAATTATGGAGTGAAATCACCTACACAAGAATTACCACTTATGAATAAATAACCTAGATTACAAAATTGCAATTGTTCGAGGCAGTCGTGATAGGTCCACTAGTTCAGTAAAGGAGTCACAGGATCATCTCGCCTATCAAGCACTAAAAGCAGGGGAGCAATTTCTGAGCGTCTGAAATCAAAGAGGCCACTTTCCTCTTCATATACGAGCTTCTGTAGAAATCAACAATAGCATTGAAAATCTAATATTGCATGTCCTAAAATTAAAAAAACAAAATTTTAAATGACAAAATTGTGAAAGACTCCTCACAAAAAATGAACTCAAGTGAATACCAAAATAAATTGGTGCTTTGTCTTGGAAAGCTACGTACTGCGATTTCCTGTGCAATCCTTCTTTCTATGTTTGAGCTTCTTCGATATCGAATAACAGGTCGCCGTTTAAGTGCCAAGAGCACAACAGCTATGCCATCAACTACACGACTACAAAAGCACTGACTGTTCTGGGGATCTGAGACTAGTTGCAGCATATAGACATAGTTTGATGGCAAATTTAGTGTGAAATGATAGGTATCAACAGCAACAAAATCCGCATAGAATTCCTGCAATCACAAATTCCTACAACCAGGTGATTAGTGTGAAATGATAGGGATCAATAACAAAAAAATCCGCATAGAATTCCTGCAATCACAAATTCATTTAACCACAAGTTGAATCATAATACTGTAATTAGAAAGAAATCATATAGAAATAAAACATAATGTAAATCATGCAAGAGTTTTCCACGATATATTTGATCATACGATTGACTAAATAAATAACAACACATTTGTCACATTTTGTAATTGCAAAGAAGTTATTTATAATTCTAACAACTCCAGACTAAAGACAAAAATATATTCAATGAGAGTGAGACAATGTGGAACAATTGAAGGCGGCTTGCAATGAGTTCAGTTGCAATGATTAGCAAACCCTCCAACACCTGACTCTTGTATATTTCTGGTAATTGACTATCTTGTTAATCTAAATTTTCTTTTAATGAGTTTTAATAACAAAGACAGTTTCTTCTGCTTAAACAATTTTTTAGAAAATCAAAGGAAGCAAATCAAGCTCCAATGCATGATATTTCCTCTTCCATTATTTCACCCCACATAATTGCTCAGACCATCTGGAATGATGAGGGCCAGAGGCAGGGGAGAATTAAGAAACTAAAACAAAAACAACATAAGAACAACCCAGATTTTCATATATACTTAACCCAAAAAAATTAAACACCAACCCAGATTTTCATATATACTTAACCCAAAAAAATTAAACACCAGCTGCAGCTGCACACAAAAGTAAAAAATATTTTTCTGCTCTCAACCAAATATATTCATTCTTCTTCTATTTTCTTCTTCTGTGTAAAACTATCATACAAAACTGATCATAAAAGTTTGTGGGCAGAATACTCCAGAAGAATGTACAGCTATAGCTTGTACATTAATTACAATTAATTTTCACCGTAAAAGCCAGCTAAGAGAAGTTAAAACAAGGCTTAGAGAGAAAGCTTTTCCACCGAGCAAAAGGGTAAAATAATAAATGTCGTTAATAACACCTTTATATAACTTAATATTCACCTTAAGTGAAAAAACCTTTTTCAACAAAAATAACATAAGCAACCTGCATTCACGTCAAAGGAAAAAGCATATTAAATAGACTTTCACCATAAATAATTGTCAATGCACTGCCGTCACTCCAGGAGAATAAACACGAACATCCGTACAAAAGTGAAGAGAAGATTGTTGTACTGCTGGAAAGAAGCGGAGGCTCTTTCAGGAGCCATTAGGAGTAGAAAACGCAGCATCAGGAGCTCTCAGGAGCAAACAGTAGTTGGAATTAGCCATCAGGAGTAGACTAATTTCTAACATGAATGTCGTGTTTAAAAATGAAAAATAAATTCAAAATTAAATTATTTCTCAACAAAATGCAAATTGAAGGGTTAAAAGGAAGCATTCAGTTAGAGACCAAAAAACCAGTACATAATACAAGAAACAACAACAAAAGATCTCAATTGATAAAATGCAATGGTATATCAAATTTTATTAGAATGTCAATTGTAGATTGAAATTATACAAAAAATCATGTGTCAGCAATACATAAATAATGGCGATAAGTTGAAAAAATAAAAAAGTGTCAAAAAGATTAACTTTATTGTGATAAAAAACAACTTGTGCTTGCCAACACCACAATAAATGAATTTCACAAAGTAATTGAAAAACTTCTCGTTCCTGTTTAAAAACTTGGGTAAATCACTTAAAGCAGAGCTCTTCACAACTTTGGGGAAATAAATGAATTTGAAATGGATTTTGAAACTTCCAAGCTGAAATAAATCGTATCAATAGAGGAAAGCATGCCATTTTCTCCCGCCTTTTCCATCTCCCACTATAATCGCAACTCTAATAATGGAGCCGGGAAAATCGCCCTTATCGCTCAAAAGTTTTGAGCCAATTACATTTCAGAAAATTAATTTTAGATATTTGTTTTGTTAAATATTTTGCATATTTACTTTAGAGTTATACAAATATTTGTCAAATACAAAGTACATATGAGTTCTCATTTGTTTAAATCAAAGTTATTAATAACTTGTTAAGGAAGAGGCGTGCCTATAGTTCCTTCAGCAAAAACTAATAAAGAATGGAACATAATAACATACATGTGTAAATAAAGAATCTTATCTTTTCTTTTAAGATTAATAGTATATTTAATATAATGTTATTCAATAATAAAAATAGCTCATAGTAAAATATAAAGTGAATAAATTAAAGTAAAAATTCAAAAAAAATCATATGAAAATTTTAAAAACTCTTTCAAATAAAAATCAAGAAAATAACATAAAATGAAATCTAATATTTTTTTTAATTAGAAAGTCTATACACAAAATATCCAATGTGAATGACAAGAACACATAAATTCCACTAAAATTACAATCCACAATAAACATTGAATAACAAATTGTTTGGACCATTCAAATTTTCACAATGGTTATTGTATGTTTAAAGATAGAAGCACATAACAATATGATAGGACAATAAAACATAAAACAGTCTCTTAACAAGGCATGTCGTCTATGCCAAAATAACTAGCAAAGGGTAAGGCCCTTTTGATATCAACATTGCGCCGATCGAACACCAAAGACAGAACATGTTTGAAGGTGGAGAGGAGCAATGTCCATGAATTTGTCAAGCAACGCTTGTCTGCCCTGATCGAAGCTTAGGCTACGCCAGTGGAAGATTATCCTCACATGCTCTACTCCTCTCGACAACGGATCCCATGCATTTATGTCAACAATCTTCTCAAACTCCTCCTCCGCAATGATTCTGGGTGTGCCCGCATGGAGGTCGATTTCCTGGTTTTGTGCAGGATGAGCGAATTCAGAGAAGGAGAAGCTCAAGGCGTACTAGTATGAAGTTGCCAGAGCTCCCGAATGAGATAATAATTGAAATAGTGGAAAAGCTATCGTTAAAAGATGTTGCAAACTCTATATCGTGTTGCAGGGGTGTGGCATCCAAGGCCAAATATTTATACGAGCAGCGTCGTAGGGTGGACATGTCGTGTTTGTGTTTGGAAAGCGTGACGCCATCCATCTGCAACCGCCTCATCAATCACTTCTCCCGCAGCCGCCTCGTGAGCCTCCGATTCTGCTATGATGTTCACCGCCACACAGTGGACGCCATTTTGGGATACTGTTTCCTCATCGTATTTGTGGTGGCGGTGAACGTCATAGCAGAAACAGAGGCTCACAAGGCGGCTGCGGGAGAAGTGGATGATGAAGCGATTGCAGATGGATGGCGTCACGCTTTCGAAACAGGACATGTCCACCCTAAGACGCTGCTCGAATAAATATCTGGCCTTGGATGGCACACCCCTGCAACACAATATCAAGTTTGCAACATCTTTCAAAGATAGCTTTTCCCCTATTTCAATGATTACCTCATTCGGGAGCTATGGCAGCTTCATACAAGTGCGGCTTGAACTTCTCCTTCCTTCTCTCAATTCGCTCATCCTTCACAAAACCTGAATAAAATCCATTCAATTAGAGCTTCCTGTATAGAAACAGCGCAATCCATTCAATTAGAGGTTTTGCTTATCAAAGTTACAAATGGAATTCGTTAATATAATCTATCTTACATATTTTAGAAACAGAGCAGGAGTGGAATTCCAGAAAATGCAAACCTTTAAACCAAGAATGCAGGATTGCTGGAGATAGAAACGCACCTAAAAAATTTTAAACCTGGACAGCAGGGGATCTCAATTTCAATAACAATGTATCCTGAAACTCCATATTTAAGGGCGGAGGACATATAACCGAATTATATCCACATTAGTTTTTTTCCAATCTTAAAATAGAAATGCATGACATGCAATCCTACTTTTCATGTTGATTTCAAGCTTCAGAATCATATTATGCAATTTACGAAATTTACAATTTAAAATTGAGAGAATGTCTGCACAGCAAGTCTTAATTCAGGGCTTTCCCTATTTCTTAGAACAATGTTTTTGGAATATATATCACTAAATGGAGTACATCTAATCTATGGCAAAAGAGATAGTGCTTATCTGTCAGATGATTCAGATCTTGAAAATTGAAAATATTTTTGGAATATATATCAGTAAATAGAGTACATCTAATCTATGGTTAAAAAGAGAGTGCTTACCTTGCAGATGATTCAGATCTTGAAATTTGAATTATCATAAACTGTAGAATTAAGGTAAAATTCAGGTGAAAGGCATGAATCAATGGTATCAATCATCAAACACATAAAACTTAAACCCTAAAGACCCTAATTCAACAATGAAGCATAAATGAACATAGAATATAAAATAACAAAGCAATAATACCATAATTCCTATGCCATTGTTGAATCACCTTCATTGCTATTCTCCATTTTTCTTTATCTGCTATTGCCCTTAGATTTGTAGTATGCAAGAATAAGCCTAGTAATAGTAACAACAAAATATCAAAGATAGTGGTTGTAATTAGTCAATTAGTGTCAAAATGAAAGGAATAGATCTCTTTTATAGAAAACCAAATTTGAATGAAGAGCCAAGATTAAATGATGGAGATCAATGGATGAGATTGCTTTGAGAAGCAAGGAAATAGGGTTAGGGCTAAAATAGGGTTTAGTTAAGGATGGACGGTGGAGATTAAAAGCTAATAAAACCTTATCAAGGGTGAAGGTTAGTTGAGATGAGTGATAAGATTTGGCACACAAAAAGAGGTGGTTGGAATAAATTAAATAATTGTAAAATTATTTAATTTAGGAGAGAAAATGAATTACTAAATAATAAAAGCAATTATTTAATTATAAAAGAAGAGGGAAAAGTTGACTTTTTAATTAAAATACTTATTAAATAATTACTAGTGGGAGGGGAAAGGCAGGAATTAAATAAATAGGATGTATTTAATTGTGGAAGAAAAAGTTAATGAATAATTAAATAAAAATAATTATTTAATTATAGTAGGAAAATATTAATTTATAATTAAATAAATGAGAATTTATTTAATTATAAAGTGAAAGAATTAATTAGTGATGTAATTAAATAAATTGATTTAATTAATTAATCAAAATAAAAATGAATTAATTAAATAATTAAAATTATTTAATTAATAGAAGAATGTCTTTAAGAAATAATTACATAATAATAAAAAAATATTTAATTACATAGGAGGGGAATTAATGTAGAAAATGGTGTTCAAGGCTTAAGAAATTTTTCAATGTCTACACAAACATCAAAATTAATTTCTTTCACACTTAAAAACAACACAATCCATTCAATTGGAGCTTCCTCTTATCAAGTTATAAACAAGAATGCAGGTTTCAAGGATTGAATGTATCATGGGCATCAAACTACCATCTTTAAGGGAAAAGGAGTTATAACCAAAGTATATCCATAGTTATTAGTTTTTTTCCCAATCTTAAAATAGAAACTATCCTACTTTTCAAGTTCTAACTCATGCACTCTTTGTCTATATATAAGGCATTAATAAATTATTTTATTTAACAATTTAGCTCATTTTTTTATTAACTATCACTTACTAAATATAGGAAGGAAATTATTTTGATGGTAATAGGATTGTATTTAGAGATTTTTGTTTTGGATATTTAAATATTTTTTTATCATGATTATAGAAATATTATTGTATAAACAAAAACAATAAAATAAAATGGATATATATTTTTATTTTTTAAATGCTTTTTAAATAAACAAATAAATATATATTTTTTATGTACGAGTAATTTTATATTAATCTCAAAAAGAAAGATACAACTAGTGCTAAGAAGATCACCAAAATGTAGAATCCCTTCTTCCAAGACCAAAAACCACATACCTCCCTTTTTACATTTTCTCTGAAGCAATCCAAGGTAAAATTAGGCTAACAAGCCATGACTGAGCAACTCACAAGCCAAACACTGGAGTTAAATCCAAAATTTTGGATACATATGACCCTATTTCACTAAAAACATCAAACACACTATACAATACCACTATTAACCTAGAGAATTAAGCATTGGCATGGACTATAGACTAACCATAGCAACTCCTAGATACAAGTCGAACCCACAATTACCATAGTAATCATATGAACCCATGGGCATTAGAAAAGGACTAAAACTCCACAACCTAATTGAATTGACCTTGCACAAGAACTAGCTGCAAATATTTTTTCAAATAATTCATTCCAACCACTGTGAACTACATATGCTTGATGAGTGTCATCCCCTTAAGATCAAGCAAGAATGAATAATACTTGATAACCTTCCCCACGATCTTATAACATAGGCATGTCTCATGGTTGGAGAGCTCTAACCCCTAGTGTAGCCACATACAGAATCTCCTTCAACCCCACCAATAGATTAGCCTTAAAAAATTCCCTCACCATTGTCTTGACCACAACTTTAGGAGTGCTAATGTCTAGTAGAATCACCAGAAACCATGAAAAAATATTGGCGTCGACCCGATAAGCCTAACCATCCTCCAAAAAACCACTACCCAAAATGATCTTTACTGCCACCAAGGTTAGGGAATCATCATTGAGGAGTATCCGCTTCAATATATGGCCTTTCACCTTTCCTTTGAAATTCATTTTCCACCGTGCTCTCCAATTGAATGGGTGTATCAACACCAATGCTCATTAGTGTCTCCATAAATGTATGCATAATAAACCTTGAACCTCTATCCATTTTCACCATTAAAAACTTCAAACACCTTATAACTTGTAATTGTGACTCAATAGCCTTATAATAGTCAAATTAAAATAATTTTTAATGCATTTTGCACCTATTTGTGTGTGCCCATCTACCAAGCCAACCTATAATTAGTGTTAAACCTCCAATTCACACTTGTAGAGGCCTAAAAATAATTAATTTCGTTGATGTGAAAATATTTTCCACCCTCCCAATTTGGATTTCATATGACCCATGCTCAAAATCGTAGAAGGAAACATTTATTTGATTAGACTATGAATATTGAATTCTCCAAAGAATGATGCCACCCAAAGTTGGCTAACAACGCTGATCAATAAGGTGGCACACCAAGTGTGACTTTCCATGTCTATGTAAAAATCCACCTTGGCAAGCTCAAAACATACCATTCTCACCACTACGAATATGAATTATCAACCACCCACATTGATTCAAAGGAGTTTGAAATAATATAACACCACCAACCCATGCCTATCCAATCCAATCAAAAAAATCACTACTTTCCACAACATTGTTTGTGGAAAGCACATTTATATTTGAATTGCATTAGACTCTAAATATCAACTCAATGCTAGTTGAAAATTTAGCTTACAACATCCACTGAGAGCCTTGTCTTGCTACTAGACTTTCCACAACTGTAGCTTCGGAAAGTTTCCCACCCAACCTCCCAAAAATATATCTATTTTAACATAGAATCGATGCTCCCCTACTGTAGGGATTTCAATTTTCCTTTATCAATCTGCCATTAGCTCCTAGGTTGGAGAGGCAATCGCCCTCCATATTTCCTTCTCTTAGAATATGATTGATCATGACAAGCTCAAAACCTTCAAATAGTTTTAGTGCAATGTCTAATTTCACTCCTAAAATTCCAATTCACCAACCTCCTTGATCTTAGCCCATTGATGACCAAAGAAGAATCTCCTTTGATTACTATGATTTAAATGTTTAGTTCATGACATAGTTTGAGGCCAAGGATTAACACTAGTAATTTTTGTTGCATTGTTGGTTCCAACAGGAAGAGGTTTGACCATCCTACCAATGACTTTTCCATTCCAATCTTGAACAATACATCCAACCCAAAAAATACTAGGGTTTCCCTTAGCCATGCCATCAAAGTTCAATTTATACCACCTAGCGTCCAAAAGCTCCCAATGCACCATCTTTTTGGATTCCTAGGTTTTGATTCCACCCTCCCCAATAAAGGTTGGGGTCTTCAAACCATCCCAATTCTTGTGCATATCAACATCCCAGACTGTGAAGTTTTCTTTTGTGACTTTGATCTTCTACCCTCGAATTAACCACCTCAGCAATGCTTGCCTCGACCTTGTTTAAAAATGACGGCTTTGACATTTCTTTACCTTGGAAGAGATGCATGTTTCTTTCCTTCCAAATCTCTCATACTAACACCGAGTGGCTTGTGATCCAAAGGCCACCAAGCATAGCCTTTTTGTGAAGGGAAGGCCAACATTTGAGCATATCCAAATGATTTTTTAGAAACACATATTACCATTGCAGCTTGGCACTAATCCAATGCCAACAACTCATAGAAAATGGACAATTAAGAAAGAGGTCATCCCCAAATTTTCCATCTTGCTTACAAAGTATGCATTTAGTAGGACCCACATATCCCATTCTAGTAAATCTATCTACAGTGAGGAACCTACCCTAAGAAGTGGACCATGTAAATATTCCTACCTTTGGAAGGAAGTCTTTTTTCTAAAACAAATTGATCAGTAACCTGACATCTTCCATGTTGTTTCCACACAAAACTATATATCCATCCTTCATGCTATAATTCCCAAAATGGAGAAGCATTCCAGCTTTGCTTATCCTGGCCTTGTCTGAAGCAAAAAAACTGACAATTTAATACAAATTTATAAGCTTCAACCATCCTATTATCCAAACTAAGGCCTCTTATGCTTTTCCACTGATGTGAGAATCCACCATTTTCTAATGTAGTTGACATGTAATCCCTTAGTTTGTCATGCCAAAGTTGTTTTGTGATGATTTTTTCTTGTGCTAAATCCTCCCTATCAGCAAGTTTTTTATGTCCTTCCCAAGAAATTTCCTAGAATAGTCTTGTGTGTCCATCCTTGATTTCCCATGTAAAGTGCCTAAGAATCAAATATCTACTACTTCTAATAAAGTTCCATATCCTTGAACCACTTGGAAGTGTTTGTGTAGTGAAAATGTTGTTTTCTTATTTATCCAAATATTTCACCTTTAGAATCTTGACCCATTTGAGATCATGGTTTGTATGTATCGACCAAACCAACTTTTCTCCCAACAACTTGTTCTACTTGAGAAAATTATTTAGACCTACACCATCTACCTCATTCCATTCACATATATGTTTTCACTTGATCAGGGGGTATTTTTGTTGCTCAGAGTTTCCCTGCCAAAAGAAGGTCCTCATTTTTTGATTGATTTCTTTGTTGGTTGTGTTAGATAAGGGAAGGTAATACATCATATAAATCAAAATTACAACAATTACTGACTTGAGCATAGTGAGCCTTCCATCCCATAAGAGCCATATATACTTCCACATTGAAATTTTATATTTTTTCCTATCCAATAGGGGGTTCCAAAGCTTCCTTGGTAACACACCCTTTGCCAAAGGAAACCCCAAATACTTGCAATGAAGAGTGCTCTTTCTAAATTTCAGAATTCTTAAGATGTACATTTATCTATTAATGTTTGTGTTGAAAATGAAAACTTCTGACTTTTCTTCACCGAATTCCTACCTTGATGCCAATGAATATTGGTCCAAAATATTTTTGAAATTTCTTGCTTCAACTTCCTAAGCTAAACCAAATAGTATTGTGTCATCAACAAACAATTGATATGTAATCTATGGCATGCCACGAGTTATCTGAATCCCTACCACGCAACCATCAAACCAAGCCTTGGAGCAAGATCTCCCAAGGTCCTTGACCATGATAATGGAAAGAAAGGGAGACAATGGATCCCCATGTCTGAGACCCTAAGAAGCATTAAAGAAGTCTTCTAGGGAGCTATTTATAAGAACCAAGTACCTGGGATAGGAAATCCATTCGAAGATCCAATTTAGCCATCCTTTATGAAAGCCAAATGCCTGCAAGACCTTGAAAAAAAATCTCCAATTAACTTTTTCATATGCTTTCCTAATATCTAGTTTTATCAACATAGACTATATTTTTGTTTTATGGATTGAGTGAATGGCCTCTTTGGAAATTACCACTCCACCTAAGATTGGCCTTCCTAGGATTAAACATATTTGTTCCTCCGTAATTATATCTAGTAAAATATTCTTAACTCTATTAGCCACTGCTAAATAGCTAAAATCTTGTAAACAATATTGCAAAGTGCAATTGGCCGATATTATTCAAGAAACCCCAGTTTCTCCTTCTTTGGGATGAGATCAATGAAGGTATTGTTTAACTCCCTAAGGGAACTACATGTGCATCTAGAATCTTCAATCACCTCATCCACCTCCTTCCCCATGATATCCTAGCGCCTCTGAAAGAAGGTGGCAGGAAACCCATCGAGGCCAAGAGCTTTGTTAAGATGTAATTGAAAAAGGGCCTCTTTTATTTCATTCTCTATGAAATTATTATCTATCATTTCATTTTGAGCTTTGGAAACTAGCCTAGGAATGCATTCCAAAAATTGTTGTTGCACCTCCAACTTGGAATTGTTCCAATCATTTAAAAGATTCTGAAAAATATCAAATATAGTTTCTTTCACTTCTTATACTTTGTCTAGAATTCTCCCATTAGGGATCTTGATGGATGTAATCATGCTAATTTCCCTTCTCACTTTTGTGGAATTGTGAAATAACTTTATGTTTTTTTCACCAACACTCAACCAAAGCTCTCTTGACTTCTACCACCAAAAGATTTCTTCCTTGACCAAAATGTCCCCCAGTTTATTCATCATCTCTTTTTCTTGGTTGAAGCAGCTAATATCCATTCCCTCCTTTAACACTCTTTCATTTAGTTCCATCAGGGCTTCTTCTGTTTTCCACTTTTCTTCAAAAAATGTTTTTGAAACAATCCTTACTCTAGTTCTTCAAGTTGTGTTTGATCAACTATAATTTGGTCACCACATTGAACAATTTGGATCCCCCGGGATTTCACTTTTTCTACCATTTCTTAATTAGATCTAGAAAGTTTGGATCTCTAAACCATATATTTTTGAACTTGAAAGGGCACCTAACAGGATTCCTTTCCTCAATTATCTCCAAGTTGATGGGGAAATGGTTAGAACTCGACATCGACATGATTTTTCTCTCCAAAATAAAAGGAAATTGATTCATATCCCCTTTGAATAGATATCTAACTTCTCTAAAATACTACTAAAACCTTTCTTCCTATTTGTCCAAGTGTATTGACCATTACGCATCTATATTTCTAATAACATATTTATTTCCACAAAGTTTTTGAAATCAATTTCATAATACAACTTCCTCCCCACTCCACCTTTTTTGTCTTTTGGTCTCAAGGTGGCATTAAATTCCCCCCAAGTAGACAAAATTAAAAGGTAGGATTATTGCATATGGTATCTAGCTCACTCCAAATTTCTCGTTTTTGAATGCAAGTGATAGGAACATATATATTGATCAAAAAATACCACAAGTTGCATGCAAGACTTCTTACCTTACTTGTGATCCAACACTTACAGGAAGCCACTTCTTCTAATGAAAAATTTTTTGGTCACCATAAATTTAGTAAACTGCTAGAGGGGTTGGTAGCATTAACCCCAACCATTTTTCACATCTTTAATATTTTACTAAAATACTCCTTTTCTTGTTCTCCTAGTTTTCTTTCATGTGCAGTAACCAAATATTTTCCTAGAAGGAATCCAATCTATGCCTAAAAAGGCATCTTTTGTTAGGGGCATTTAAGCCCCTAATATTCTAGGATATGATTTTTATTCTTGTTCAGGAAAAGAGCCACCCTACTTTCAACATCTCAGTAATCTTTAGTTGTCCACTAGCCGAGCACTATCCCATTTAAGTTTCTCTTGGTTGGTATTCAACCTCTTTTCTTCTTCTCTCCACAATTTAGAGATAGCTTGGTAACTTGGTTACTTCCTTCTAAAAAATGCCCAAATGACTGATCCGTAATTGCTCATCGAGAATGACCTTGATTCACTTGTTTGATTTGGGGGAGACAACATCATCATCTAACTCTAGATCAACTTCTACAAGCTTTGGGCCATCCACCCATTCATCATTCAAACCTATAGCCTCCAAGTTGAGTGTGTAGTGCCTCTCTAGTTGTTACTATTATGTGTTTAGATTTGTATATGTGTTAGACAGTACCTTTACTATGATAGACCTTGATATTTGTTATTGTCTTATGATCATTGGCTTTAGAGAGATGTGGATGTTATTTTGTGTTGAGGTGATGCATTTTATGGATGTTATGTTTCATGTTATGCTTTGGATTAGCTTAGCAGATATTTGAATTAATGATGCTTTATGCTTTTGATTGTATTATTGATGTTAGATTCGTCAGTTAGTAATATTGTATTGGTAAAGGGAATGGATTGCACCACTTGCTTGTGAGCGCCCTATGATTCTGAGATTTCCTCTTCACGATGTGTTTTATTATGTTATATATATGCATGTTCGATATACTCTTTGTTTGCAGGTTGACAGGTACAAGACATCGACTCCACTTGGTTTCACAGGGTTGAGCGTGTCCATTGGCCAATGGTATTCAATTGGGAGATAGTAGCTAGGTTTTTTGTGCCAATTCATCACCCTAGTCATAGTGTGTCGTTGGGTTTTAGTCGGGTTAAGTTGCTTCTTTGTTGTTCATCTCTTCGTGATTTTATTTAATTTCAAGTTGGAAAAGGTAAATAAATGGCTTTATGTATTTAAGTTGTTTATTAAATAAATCTAGTTATAATGTTAGAAATGTTATTTAATTTATTAATTAATTTAACTTAATTAATAAAAAAATCTAATCTTGGATTAGATTTATTTTATTGATTAATTAAATTAATTGCGTTGAAATGAATTAAGTTTTCCATTTTGGAATTAAAAGTGTTAAATTCTTTTGGAAAGAGAATTTTACAAGTTTTAAATGCTTTTTGAATAGAAATTATTAAAAGATTTAAATTTCTTTTGAAATTCAAAGTTTTTTAAAAAAGTAATAAAGTCGTGTTGAAAAGAAATTTGATTTTAAATTTTAAAAAAAACAAAATATCCTCAAAATGGATAGAGGGGAAATAACTATGGTGGTTGTGGGATATTTTGGGGAAAGTTGACTAAATTTGGGGAAGATATTTCATTTTGAAAGAAAATGGCTGTTAAAAAATAAATGAAGGTATTCTTGTTTTGGATATGCATTATTGGATTTGAGTGAAGACTTTGGAAGAGCTTTGGAAAACTTTTCTTGCAGGGAAGCTCAACTTTTCTTGTTCAAGCTTCAAATCATAGGTTCTTTCTTGTTTTATTGTTTGAAAATTTGCATTTTCAATTTTGAAAACTTATTTGGAAACAAATTTTAAAACCCTGTTGAATCATGGAAGAAATTTAGATCTTTGTAGAAAAACAAAAAAACTTACAATAGAAACTTTCAAGTTTAACAATAGAATATTTGAGAAGGAAACAAAATGAAATTAGAAAACCTCTGTTTGAGAGTTGAAATGTTCCATATCAAATTAGAAATTGAAATCAGGAAACTATGTTTAAAAATTAGTTTTATTGTAATTTTTTTAGAAAATTGGTTGAATTTGACTATAAAATGGAGATTTGTGTATATGCATACCTATATATATAGGTTATATATTTATAATTTATATACCTGTATTTTTTTTATACAATTTTGAGTATTTTGTTTGGGAGGTTTTTTCCTTGTTTTAAAAGGAAAAAAGAAAAAAAAATTGTCAAAATTTTATTCCTGAATTTACTGCATGCAGAACTTTTATTTTGAAATTTGTTTTAAAAAAAAAAAAATTATAATAGAAATTGGGGAGTTGGGGAGAACTCACAGCTGTCTCTCCATATGGTGGAGCTATGGAGGTACCAAGGTCGCCTCCACAGCAACGACCCCATAAGGAGGCCCACGAGTAGCCCCCACAAGAAGGTGGTTTGACCTCACGTCCCTCTGCGGGAATTGTCATTTTATTTTTTAATATGAAAATTTTATTTATTTAATATATATATTATATATAATATATAATATATAAAATATATATTATGTATTATATATAATATGTATATATATATTTTAATTTTTAATTTATTTTTATAAATTTTATAATTATATATATATTATATATTTTATATATTATTTTTAATATATATTAATATATATTTATTTATTTATTTATTTAAATTGCAAATTCAATTTGTAAATTTGGATTATATTTAATGAGTTAGAATTTAAATTGTTTTTGTAAATATATATTTAAATATTTATATATATATATAGTTGTATATATGTTGAGTATATAATTATATATATGTTTAATATATATATTTGTGGTTAAATATAATGATTTTAAGATTATTTGATTAAGTGCAAATATTGATTTTATAATGATTTTATTGTAACACAATTGATTTTGATCATTATGTGTAATTAAGGAAACTGTATGATGTGCTTATGGTTAAATAAATGATTATTTAAATATGATAAATGGATGTTAAATTTATATAGAAACATATTCTTATTTAAATGAATATTTAATTAATAGAGATGCACGTTTATGTGTAAGTATCTATTTTATAAGGAAATGATTTTCAACGGGGAAAGGGATTTTTATATTTAAATATTATGGGGAAATTAAAGTAGACCCTTAGATTTAATTTATTATTGCTTGTCAAATGCTTAAATAGTTATTTAATCAGGGAATGATTTTAAGGAAAAGGGATATTCGTGTTAAATGAAATGAAATATTTAAAAGAGTGATTTTTATTTATAGTTCTTATTGGTTGCAAACGAATTTATGATAAGATTAGTTATTTTCATGAAATGTGTAATTGAGGAATTTAAAATATTGTGTTCATAGTTAAATTATTGATTTGATTTTAAAATAATATATTTAAAAGGATAAATATTGGATTTAAATGTAAGGTGTTTAATAGCGAGATTAATTGCTTTTTAAAATGATTTATTTTGCAAAGGAGAAATAGTTATTTTAAAATGATATGTTTTAAATCGAAGAAGTAAATGTTTATTTTATTATTATTTAAAAGCAATTAGGGAATTAAATATTTGGTTTAAATTTCATCTTTTATCTGAAAGAGGCATTATTAAATCAGTTTTATTAAGGTAATAAATTACTGAATGTTAAGGAAGTGGATTTAGGAAATCCAAATATAGATTTAATTCTTGTTTGATTTCCCTTCTTGAATGTACACTCCTTATGTTTTCGCTTTGGGGAAGTTTATTAGAAGGGTTTTTAAGTCTTCCAAAAGGGGTTTAACTTTTGGGGTTGATGTATTATGTTAGTCAACCTTTGTATTGCCTTGGGTAGTGCATATAGTTGTATCATGTTGTTTTACCTAGTTTTCACAAACGGGGATG
Organism: Sequoia sempervirens; assembly: GCA_007258455.2. Taxonomy (NCBI): domain Eukaryota; kingdom Viridiplantae; phylum Streptophyta; class Pinopsida; order Cupressales; family Cupressaceae; genus Sequoia; species Sequoia sempervirens. Next base: position 70,030,285 of record VDFB02075321.1, read on the forward strand.
GTTTGTGCCTCCTTTGGATTAGGAGTGGATTATGTTGTATGTGCCTCCTTTGGATTAGGAGTGGATTATGTGATTTGTGCCTCCTTTGGAAGGAGTTGATTATGTGTTTTATTTCCTACAGTGTTTGGAGAGGGGTTTGACTTTTGTTGCCTCAAATTGTTTGGAGTGAGTTTCATTATATGTTGCCTCCTAGGGTTGGAGTGATTGTTTATCTAGTTTGTATGCACTTTGGCACCTTGGTGATTGGTTTTGTTTGGTATGTTGTCAAGTAGAAGAGTGGCTTTTGTTAGGCACCAGAGCCCAAAGAGGTAAACTGGGTAACCTTCGAAGGTGGTTTATTTAAGTGATAACTAAAACAATATACTTAGAAGTTTGGGTAGTATTCCACACTAATCAAGATAATTTAGCCTCACTCATAGACACAAGTGCTTGTATTAGCTTGGGATGATTGGGAAGGCCTGGAATGGAAAGGTCATCTATCTTGTCGTTACGAGAGGTATTTGATTCTGAATGAGTGAGTATGGGGGGCAGGATTCGGTTGAGGCCACCAGGATATCCCATGAGGGGGGTTGGAGCCTATGAAGATTCCCAGAGGATATCCCATGTCGAGTTGTGTGATGACACTCTTTCTATGACAATAGTTGGTATTTGGTTTTATGTGTATGGTCTTCTTAACATACTTGATCTGTTTTATTTCTGGAAGCAATGTGACTTATGTTAGTGATGTTAGAGTTGTACTTGTGTTATTCTTATGGTTATATGGTTCATGTGATTGGTTGTGTCAGTGTGAGTTAGCTTGTGTCTAGAGGTTGATGGTCTTGTATCGGATTCCTTGTTACTATCTCCTAGCACAGAGGGGTGGGCCTTTGGGTACCACTTGGTTGGGTGGCACGTGCACCTTTAGACTCCATTGGGTTTTCTTCTTGTTCATGTGGACGAGATTTCTAGTTGGAGAGCTCATGAGATCCAGTTTCATTTTATGTTTTATTCATTGCAGTTGAATCTTGTAATCAATTACCCCTCATTTTTTATCGAGGTGGAAGATGTATTATGTAACCATGCTTATTGGATTTACCTCATTCGGAGAATGAGAGTTGTAATCTTATTATTAAATTATCATTATTTGAAATCATGTGATACCTTTTATTCTTTGATGTAATTTATCATGTATGGAATGTATGTGATCTTAATTTATTAAGTAATTAAATGTCATGGTTTTGATTCATATTTCTTGTTTGGGTTTTAAAGTAATCTCAGTCTCGTAACCTTAGAGGTTGTTGACAATGGATAGTGAACTTGCATGTTAATTGTACTTAAACAAAAAAAAAAATTGTGTGTTTGAGTAGTTAATTGCAACTTCATATAGGGTTGCATGGCGGGGCGTTACAGAGTGAGCCTCTTTTAGCTATTTTTTCCAATTGTATCAGTTCATACCCTAGTTCAATAAGGAAATCAAGATCATCTTCATGAATGTTGGGGTTCATAAAATCCATGGCTTCTAAAATTTTCTCATCTAGTGCTTTCTTTTTTATTCGTCGTATCCTCCTACTCCATTGTAGGGGGTGCTTCTTACATTATGTTTGGGTTTGCCACACGAGTCTTCTAGAAGTCATTGTCAGATTTCCCAACTAAATTTTCCTTGGAGGGACCACGGTCACAACCATTGACCCATTGTTTTATTAGAACATCCTTTTTGGCACCACTTATTCAACCCGAAGACTAATGTCGGCCTAGTGTCTTGATAAGGGTAATATTGGGGAATGGATCTAGAATCAATGTTTGCAACCTATTTCCCTAGTCTATGAATAACTTGATCTCTCTCCAGTGCAGGTTGTTGGGATTATTTTCTACACACAATTTTACATAGGTGCTTATCCCATCTTCACTGAATCTTTGTTCAACACAAATGTATTTTCCTAAGTGATTTTTTATGCCTTCTAGTATTTCAAGTTCCCAAAATTCCAAGGGTGAATTGGGAAGTTTGAACCAACCCTGAATCCTATCCATGTTGTGACAAAGGGGATCAAAACCTACCACCCACATATGAATATAGAATCTGCAATCATCCATTAACCATATCCTACTTTTGATATCTTCTCTAATTACTTCTGACGGGTAAATCACTATAAAATACCCATTAACTAGAGCTATAAATTGCATTTCTTCCCCCAAAACCCATGCCACCAATTGATCATACTATTCCAATTGAGATCTTTACCATACCATTTTTTATTCTTTTTTTTTTTGGTACTCAAGTTTAGAGATTTATATTAAATATATAAAAATAGATACATGTGTCTGCTACGTAGGAAATATTCCACCAACCTTCAATACCAGCACCCAACCCAACCACCGATGCCAAAAAAATAGCCAAAAAACCAACAAAACTAGTCCTTCATGGCTAAAACCCCGACCACCAAACAACCCAACAACACCAAAATTGGCCATGACGAATCAACCCCAACCAAAATTAACTGAGCCCTAACCACCAAAGTATCTCAAAATGGCCATGAGGCCGAGCCGATAAACCCAACAGAGAGGAAACACCATAAAACACAGAGACTTTAAACCCAAAAAGAAACCAACCCCACTACCCACAGAGAAAGAAATTATCACATGAAATTGTTTAAAATAGCAAAATCTTCAAAGTCCTTTACCCATTCCTCATCGCCTGCGGCCACCAAATCAAAAAAAATCTTCAGAAACACAATTGCCACTGCTGCCACCATTCTATGCTTTACCAAGGCTGAGCCACTCGAGTCAAGCAGAAACAAAAACAACTTCACCGCCTCATCCAAATCCTGAAGAGTTTCCAGGTCGCAAGGTCTCGAAACACCTCTACCGTCAACAACAACAAAGCCCAACACTTTGTTGACACCTCCCATCAAATATTTGCGAAACATCTTCACCAACAACAATTTAGCCTCGACCTTAGAAACCCCATTGTCTAGGAGGGATGCCAGGAAACAAGAAGAGATGTGAAGATTATCTCTTCCATATTCCTTGTTGGCCAAATGACCAGCCCCCAAAACCATTTTTGTCGCCACCAAAACTAGAGGGTCCCCATCCGTGAGAACACACTTCAAACGTTGGTCCGTAATTTCTCTGAAGGAGGCTTGATGAGCCTTCGACCTCAAGGAAATGGGAGTGTCTGCACCAAATTTTTCCACCCTATCAATAGAGACCTCGATAACAAACCAAGATCGCTTCGCCATACACTCCATTGCACACTCACAAAGACCGCATCGAATTCTACTACACTACCAGCCAACTCTTTCATTGCAAAGGAATAATGAAAAATCCATTAAAATGCAACTTTTAACCATTAAGCCAATTTACTACCAAGTACTTGGCCACCTCCATCTTAGCTAATGAGTACCTTCTAAACGTGCCCAGGGAAAACCGTATTGGACGATCTTCAGGAAAATATGCCTAAGGCAACCTCAAAGAAGGAGGGAGAACATTCATGGCAAGCCCACATGCTCGTCAACCTACACACCCCCTTCACCGTCCCCTTGTGTCCTCTCAGTCTGCCACTTTGTCCTTCACCAACCACCCCGCCATGCCGATGGGGAGAAAAGAGAGGGAGGGGGGGGCCACCCACATCTTTACCATACCATTTTACCATCAAGCCCAATTTTTCCAATTGTGCAATTGTCGGTTGAACTTTTTTCGTTCCAATAACCATTGTCTTTATTTTGTTTCTTCTTAGATTCAAATTTTTCTTGTCCTCCCATACCTTATTGCAGAAGTTACCATTAAAATTAGAAGAAAAATCTCTTTCCTCTAGGGTCAGGTCACACTACTACTAATTGGCCATGTTCCTATTTTTGTTCCATGCATGAGGATGATCCCATCTAGGGTTTTTTCCTCTACCCCATTTCATTTTACCACCACCAAAATTGTTGAGGCCACCTTGATTGTCATTGAATCTTCATTGTCTACACTGGGAGGGCTGACACATATCATACCTAGGCTTCCCATTCCCACCAAAACCATTGTTTATTCCTTCTCTTTTCCTAGATTTTGATTGAATGTTGTGTCTTCAACATTGTTCATCGGTCGTCGACCCCATGATCTAATCCATTGGAATATCATCTTCCCCCACCTTTTCCCATATATGGGGAACTGATCTTGATTTGGTAGCCCCATGGAAACCGTTCTAATCCAAACCTAATATTAGAGACAATGCACTCGCACCTTTTTTCATCGACATGACCACCTTCAAACAAATCCTTCACAATTTTGCTCTTCTTTTTCACCTCCTTACACTGCACCATTTTCGTTAATTGAGTATTTCAATATTATTAATAAAACATGTACAATAGTAATTTAGTACATCAAAATAAAATAATTTTTAAATAGATAAAATAAAATAACTTTTTATATTAATAAAAATGGTCATAATTAAAAAGTAAATAATAATAAAAAAAAAATTATTAAAATAAATACTAAAATAAAACAATTTTGTAAATCAATAGCAGAAATAAAATTATTAAATAATTTTAAAGTAAAATAAGATAACATTTTATATTAATAAAAACGGTTATTCTAATAATAAAAAAGTAAACAATAAAAAAAATGTTTAAATAAATACTAAAACAAAACAATTCTTTAAATAAATAATACAAACAAAACTATTAAATAATTTTAATGTAAATAATATAAATTTTATGTGAATAAAATATTTTTTGAATAAATAAAATTAGTCAATACTTATAATAATATTTTTCTTTTAAAAATTATGAAATTCTAGAAAATTTAAATAGATCATAAAAATATACAAAATTATAATGAATAAAATATAAAAAATATATTTATGTGGGCTCATTTGTTTCTATGTACATAGAAGGATATCATCCATGATATTCAAGGAATATGCTATTATATTTATTAACAAATTAAAATTTTAAAGTTCAAATTAAAAAAATAAAAGCTTAAAGTTTAATTAAATTAACAATAAATCAAAATTCATTATAATTTTTTATTTAGTATTTTTAATATTAAAATTTAAATTAGTTAATTTTAATATAAATTTTTGTTTTATTTACACCGAAGGCATATCCAATTTGAAAGTGTCCAAACTAGATTTTTACGCCGAAGGCGTCCTACGCTTAGTATTTGCGAGGTCATTTTACATCCGACAGTGTAGATTCGTGGACAGGCAATCGCCTGCGATCAAATGCATCCGAGCCCATCAATGCTTTTTCCTGGATGTCACAGAGTAGTTATTGGAACGATGGAAAAATATCTCCAGATTTCCCCTATCGATGGTTCAAAGCGCAGGACAAAGGGCGCAACATGACACGGTATATCTGCGTTGTTCATTTTTTCTTGTCGTTTTCCCTTCTGCCGCCTTATGCATTTTTCCCCAAACCCTAAATCACTTTCACGAAGACATGCTCTACTTTTTGTTTATTGTGAAGTGATTTCTGCTTTTGTAGGGTTTCCTACAAACTCTGCCCATTTTCTCTCTTCGGCACCGTTGACAGCGGGACACAATAACAGCTGTCTAGAACAGTTGTTGTCAGGATTGCACATTTAGGCACCTCAGGGATCTAATAGTTCACCAAAGTAGAAAGATGTGGGTGCTTGTCCAAATGGGTCTCTGGATTTGGTCAGCTGTTGTGGTGATTTTAGTCCAGGTTTGTGATGGGCAGAGTGTGCTTAATCCTCCCCCTATGGTCATCACAGTTGGGGTGGTTGTTAATGGGAGTGCCAAGATTGCTGAGACAGATGAGAACTTCATTTGTGCTACATTAGATTGGTGGCCTCCTGAAAAGTACGACTATGGCAGATGCAGTTGGATTCAGTCTTCCATTCTCAATTTGGTTAGTATTGCCTTTTTTCACTACTTATCCTATTGCATTGTGAATTTAATGGGAACCCTTTTAACACTGGAAACATTTGTACTTAATATTGTTTGAGAGCAAACTCAAATCCGCAACTCCAATTGAAACAATTTCCTTTTAGGTTTGTTCCACATCCGTGACTAATCATGCCTATAAATGGAAGTTCAATTTTTTGTTTTTAATTTTACCAAGCGTTATTGTTGTTAGACACATTTTTGCCAAACAGGAATGGGAAATATTGATTGACAGCCACACCTTCTCATTGTGTATGATATTGTTTTCAGGATCTTAAAAATTCAAGATTTGCAAAAGCCATACAAGGTATGCACTCGCGCCCCTTGCATTTTGGGATTACAAGGATTACAGATCTGTACATTATCTTCTACAGTGTTTGTGGCTGTGAGAATTTGCACAAACAGTACATTGTAGAAATTGATGCCTTTTTAAAACATGGGGAATAGAGGGATTTCCATTTCTTTATCATTTTGGATTTAACTGGGTTGCCATATGTTGTTTACAAAGAAGTCTCAGCCATTGTCAAATCATGGTGCTTGAATGCAGCTTTTTCTCCACTCAAAGTGAGGCTGGGCGGAACTTTGCAAGACAAACTATTATATGATATTGGGCCCCTGTCACAACCTTGCCATCCTTTTATGCGGAATACTTCTCTCATGTTTGGATTCTCAAAGGGTTGTCTTACCATGTCCAGATGGGATGAAGTGAACCAATTTCTTGCAAAAATAGGGTAATATGCTAATGTTGTATTTTACAATATACATGGTATGGTACCTCTGAATGTGTCTCCTGCACCAGAGATGATAACAATGTATTATTATAGTGCAGGGCTATGGTGATGTTTGGCTTAAATGCATTGTATGTTCGGTATTAGATATCAAAGGGTCATTGGGGAGGTGCTTGGAATTCAAGCAATGCCCGAAATTTGATTCAGTATACAGTTGATCATGGTTATAAGATATATGCGTGGGAGTTTGGTAAGCCCATTTTAGCCCAATTTTAACAAATTTTTTCCAGCTCTGTAATTTAAAAAAAAAAAAAATTAACAATTTATTACGACGGATAGTATTATCTTTGGGAGACAGGAAAGGAGTTAAGTGGATCTGGTATTGGAGCAAGAGTTGATGCTAATTTGTATGCTTCTGATATAATCAAGCTATATAGAATTTTGAAAGAAATCTACAATCATTCTCATGAAAAACCATTGTTGGTAGCACCTAATGGATTCTTTGATGCATCTTGGTTTCAAGCCATTCTTCAAGATACAGGGCCGAATGCTCTCAATGCTGTTACACGACATATATACAATCTTGGAGCAGGTAGATAAGACTGACAAACACCCTTAATATTTGCTTTTGTTCTCACTTTTAAGTTTGGGTAAAATAATAATATTTTTGTGCTGGTGAGGTGTGGATAAGAATTTGTCAGAGAAGATATTGAATCCATCACACCTTAACAAAGAAGCTACAAAGTTTAGAATAATGCAAGCCATTGTGCGCACATATGGTCCTTGGTCAAGTTCTTGGGTTGGGGAAGCGGGTGGAGCCTTTAACAGTGGATGGCATCTTGTTTCAGATGCTTTCATAAATAGTTTTTGGTAAGATACTACTAATCATGTTTTTCTTACAGTTGGAAATATAAATACCCATATACTCCAGAGAGTTCTGAGCTTTACTGTATCCATTAAAACAATTGGTGTCCAAACATATATGTACAATAATCTTGAATTTAATTTTTGTGTTTGTTTTCTTACCTGTTTTGACATTTCTCTTACGATTCTTCTCCTCCTCGAGGAAGATTATAAATCCTTAATAAGGGAACTTGGAAAATGATTTATGAACTTTGTTATGAACAGGTATTTAAATCAGCTTGGCATGTCTACCACATTCAATACTAAGGTCTATTGCAGGCAAAGCCTGATAGGCAGTAACTATGCACTTTTGAATGTCACTACTTTTGAACCAAATCCTGATTATTACAGGTTGGTAGTGCAAATTATAATATTTGTTATTATCTTTTCTACCATGGAATCAGGAAAATTTTGATATGAAGATTTGATAATCTAGCAAATGAAACAACAACATTAGCATCTGACATGTGTAGAAAATTGAGGCCCTCGTTCTCTTTGTCTGTCACTTGCATCCACCCATTTCGTCTAGGCTTATGCAATGTTGTAGATAGAAGTTGTCTTTTTGTGATTTTGATTGCAAACAAATAGTTTTTCCTACAAGTACCTATGGAATGAGCACCTCTGGTCATCCTTCCTTCGCAGGCCTCTATGATCTCCATTTTAACAGCAATCTAATCTCAACAAAATCACACAAATTGGGATTATTAAAGGCTTGTGAAATGTGTTTCAATTTGTGGTTTTTCCAAGTACAATTCCAAATTTATATTTGTGACCATTTTAAGGAAAACCTTATACTTTTGTTCACACTCTGTTAATAAGACAGTTATAATCAACAAGACAATTGATTTATTCATATTCAACCATTTGCAACAAGCAATTGTAACACATTCAACAATCATTTTTTGCTTAAAAGTGAGAATGATTTTCTAAAGAAATCAGAATATTCTCTTCTCTACCCTAAGCAATAGTTTAGAAACATCTCTAAATCCATTCCTCATTCATCCCATAAACAAGGAGATTCCTCGAATGCATTTACAACAAAACATAATCCATCCAGTGGTAGGGACTGACACGCCACTCTTATGAACCTGTTGCATATCATGTTTCAAAGAATTCAAGATTATTCAAAGGGAGAGGAAGATTTAGGTAAAGGATTTGATGTGAGAGCACAACCCCAAATAGGTAAGTAGCTTTAAAAAATTGATAATTTGGAGGTGAAATGCACTGCCACCATGTGTGAAATCAAAAGCCTTTACAATAGCTATTAAGGCAATGTCAGATGACATCCTATTCATGCATGGATCCAAAAACTATCGCTTGCCTTTAATAAATAACTCCTATTGCTCTATGGTTATCCTTAAGGAGTCCAGGCCAATTCTGAAAAATATGATAATTTACTAAGATATACATAGAGCCTACTGTGTTTGGAGCGTTAAAACTTTCTATTTTTAAGGCATTGATCTAACTTGCTAAGTGCATTTCAACCCACGTCCTGTTACTTTGTATTCTTATCATTCTTGGTCTGGCCTTTTCTCAAGTGTGATAATTAGAAGCATTGTTACATAGAAATTTATCATCACGTGATATAATTTTATTTTTTGACAAGAATAAAGATCAAATAAAAAATATAGACCTAATAAATTTTAGTCAGATATTAAGCTCAAGCTTATCACCAACCTGTTGGTTTTAAATCTTAATTGCATTAATGAAGGGTACTCATTATGTTGCATACCCAAGTATTCTCCCAGTATCTCACAAATAGTTTATTATTTTGAGTAAAAAATAATTACAGATAATATATCACGAAAGTCTAGTCTAGAGTCTTCAAAGGATTATCAATTGAAGGCAAAAGATTTTGCTTGTATAAAACCCCCCAACATGATAATTAAACACAACCTTAACCCATAAAGATACAAGACCAATAGCTTCAAACTGACTTAAATTCTTGATAGCTGCATTTATCAAGTTACCTGTGTTATTCAAATTTTGTACCTTTTAGATTTTGACCTTGTGACCAAGCCTCAAGTGTAAGTTGGGCATTGCCAATCCACCTACACCAAGTGGTGCATAATTTGAACAATTCATTTGGCATAGCAGTCAGGTTAAACTATTACAATTAAATTATCGAAATGATGTTTTGTTTGGGTTATAATAGTTAAATGTAGGTTTTTATTTAGTGCACTGAGCACTCTGCTACTATAAGAGAATCACTACAAGTAGCCTACAAATAAGTACTCTACCCTCATTCTGGAGCATTGGTTATACTGCAAAGGCTCATCTTGACAATGTGGGACTAATTCTTTGCCCAGGGATAGCAGCCTTTGTGGTGCAAGCTCTTAGTTATTTGGATGGATTCATTTGTCTTTATAAACCTGAAACATTATCCTTCTCCAATGGATTTGGGAAATGTGGAATCAAGGTATTCCACCCAGTATTTAATCATTTCCTTTTGTATGGCTAGGGTTTTTCCACAAAATGGATGCATATAGACCAGTGATTACTTTCCTGAACTTTTAGGGGAAAACGATATATAGAGAATCTTTCAAACTTATGATCCATATCATAAAGCCCATGCGAAAATTTTCAAAGCTACTCTTCTCCAGCATGACTAAGTATTGCTTGGCCTGCATTTATGCCTCAAAATGATGTTATTTTCATTATTCTTAAGGAATGTCATATCCGCACAAGCCTCGCAGAGAATCAGTAACCTGAAAACCTGCCCAAAATTCACTCAAAATTGATGCCAATAAAAGGGCATAAATTTAATGTTGAATTAACTAAATATTTGTATTGTTAGATATAAATTTTGTAATGGTGAAATACATATATCCATGACATTTGTTGTCAAGTTATGTGTCATCCTCCACACTTTTGGCTTTGAAGTTGTTGTCTTTTGGTGATATTATCCACTTTACCTCTACTAATTGCAAATTGTCTTTGGTCTTTTCTCTGCATGGTCTTTTCTATTGTGTTACCTCACCATGACCATAAACTACTACTCCTTATAACTGTGACTTCTTTTAGCTGCTTTTTGCTGATACCTCTGATTTCACAATGTTGTCTGTAGTTTGGTATGTAGTTCCAGGGTTATTGATTTAGAATGCATTTTAAGTGTTTATAAGTGATTTGTGTTAAAAAAAGAGATTGGAAATTGGTGCAATGGGTGGAAGAAATGAATTGTAGAGGAAGGCATTTGAATAGACTAAGGTAATTTTAAAATAACAAACATAAATCTTTGAAATGATAGATAATTAATTACTGCGTCTGTTCATTTTTGTGACTAGATTTTTGCAAAATATAAAACTTATAAAATTCAAACTACAAATAGCAATTAGGCTAGCAAATGGATGCAAATCTACTCTGAGCATAAAAAATGAAATCAAAGACTTTGAGACCCATGTTTCTGGTTGTTGGTTGATTGAAGCTGGCTGTTGAATCAGCCAGATCTGGCAATGCTTGTATATGAGGATAGATTTTAGCTTCTTACCGAATCTTTTTGATAGATGCTTTTGTAATTGGAATTCTCTTTGCATTGTGTTCCCCCCTTTGAACTGGCTACTTATCACAAGTCTGACATGTCTATTCATTCACCTTATGAGAAGGATCTAATGGACTCTCCTCTATTTGGATACTCTCGAGTTTTTTTACCTTTATGTTTTAACCAACCGAATTTTGTAGTTCTTAAGAGGTAATGCCTTCAGTATTGAATCATGGCACTGCATCTTGATTAGGAGTTTGAGTTTGGTATCAGAACAATAAAAGAGGTTGTGTTTGTGTTAAAGAATTCTGTGTTTTGCTCTGTTCTTTGTTTGCTATTTTTGCGTTTATTATTTCTTGTTTATTGGCTGTTTCAGATTCTACAATTTTTGTATCATGTTTCAGATCATAAAATTCATGTTACAAAAATTTTATGAATGACTGATGATAGATCATTGATTGTGATTGGAAATGTAAATACAAAACATAGACAACTGTTCCAAAAGCAAACTTTTATATAAGAGGATGAATAGCTTGGTCGCATAGCAAAACATCCCTGTATGATAAGTTGTTTAGTTTGAAATGCTTCAGGAAAGCTTATCAGTTTAGCTTCGATTTATGGCTACTTATCAGCATCATTGATAGTAGGACATAATTTGTGCAGATTGTTGTCATATGTCACTTGCCATGTTTTGATTTTATGCACTGTTTATATTATGACAACACTTTGTTCAAAGTTAATCTTCTTAAAACTCCTCTTTGTACCCTCCTCAAGTTATATTTCTAGAGAAATCAACAGCTTTCTTGTTTTAGTATAAATTTTACCAATTCCCTATTGCTTAAGAAGGGATACTTCTCTTCTTGACCTTGACGATTTTTTGGTATTATTTAGTCTGGCATAAATCTTTGTGGTAAACTCTATTCAAAATAGTGTACTAAAGCAAGCATAAAAATTGTGGACCTGAAATTTGAACTTTCTTAGAGGAAGGCAAGATTTTTGTCTGAACTCTGAAATCTAATTTCATTTTCTATACTCATTTTCACCATACAATATTTTAATCTAGCTTCAAAAATAACAAATCATTACCTGTTGTGATTTTAGGCAAAGTCATTATTGAATGTTTTTATGTTGAAATGTCAGCTAAAATTGTATCACTTTTACAAAGAGCTTACCCATAATTTTGGCACTATGCACAGTTCTCATTATCTCTTCAAGCTGATATTTGTATCTCAAATTTGTAAACAAAGGGAAAATATGATCTTTCTGTTTTATTTTATCCATTTTTTTTTCTACATTTTCCTTCACAACCTTGGCAATGTTTTTAGTGGACCTTTTCCAACATAGTATTTCTCATTTTTTAGCCTCTTCAAGGACATTACTTGTGGTTGCTTCTTTTATGACTTTTAGTTGTTTTTGAATATTTTTTTCCTTTTTCTTTTCCTCTTGCTGTTTTTTGACTGTGTGATATATTACAAGACCACAAATACAAGAATCAGTTCTACAACAAAGTAGAGCAAAAACTTGGCTTATTAAATCAATAAATATGGTGAATTTTGCAAGAAATAATGTGTTTGTTTATATCCATGTTCTACAATTCCCTATGATTCTCGTCTTCCATTTGCATGACTATCATCTACATCCCCTAAATCCAATTCTTAATGAGGTCACATGTCTCAATCTGATTTTGTAAAGAATTGTTACATTTGCATGGTATTCTTGCTTTGTCTTGTTAGTATATCAAAAACAAGTTCCACTAATGACTTCTTTATGATGTACTTTTTAAAGTTTTTTGTTGATTTTTATTACATGATGTCATGAACAATATATAACTATTTCATTATTCATTCAGGTATCCTGATTTTCCTGTGTTTATCCTAATTTTTTTAGCAATCTGAATAATTGAATCTAATGCCATGTCCAGTTCACTGTCATCAACAGACAGACTGGAGTTTGGGAGTAAGACCGTTTGCTTTATGGAATGCAAAACAAAATTGATGAGTGTTCCATTAACTTGTTTCTTTATCTCCTTTTCAAGCTCTAATTTTATTACTTTCAAGTTTTCTTAACAGAAAAAATAAATAAAATTAATAAAGAGAAGTTTACAATAAAGTCCTTCACAATTTCCATAAGATTAACTCGCTTGCCATGATTTCGGTAAAACTTATTATAGGATTTAGTACACATCAATTATATATCATACCATTGTAACAAATTTATGTTCATTTCACAGTTTACATTTTTTTTTTTTCTCTTTTCCTTGTTCTTAATGCTATTTTTATGATAGTTTTCTGACAATATTATTTGCTATTTAATGTATAGCAGCTGCAGTTGAAGTTGTAAATGCAATGGTTGCCAGAGATATTCACAGAGAACAGTAGAGAACATCTTCATATGCTAAACTTAATACTATCTCAGTTTTTTGCCAATATATTGGTGCTTCTACTTTTTAGACCAACTGTCCAAATTCAAGGGATTGGCATTACAACAAACCATATATTATTTCTTATTTAATGTATAGTAGCTACGACTAAAGCTGTAAATGAAATGGTTGCCAAAGCTATTTTCACAGACAGAACAGTATACATCTCAAAATCTTAATACGTTAAACTTCCACTGTTCTTGGATGTATTCTTCAGTCCTCTTGACCTATATTGGTCATTCATGAAAGTTAATATAATATTTTTTCTCTCTGGGTCATTTGGTGCAGTTTTCATTTTTTATTCATACAACAAAAAGGTTTTATGCACATTTCGAAAATCATGAGTCAGTCTCATAAGTTAATTATTGTCTGATATATCTCAAAATAAGCATATGCATTTACTTAAGGAGTTTGACCAGCTTGACAATTTTCAATTCCTCAAAATAAGCATATGCATTTGTGTTGTTCATTTAAATGTTGTGGCTAATTACTTTTAATTCCTGGATAACTTATAATGCTTAGAAATATGGGTCCTAGATAGTTGTATACTATGTCAGATAGAATATTGTGCTTTGCTCATATATATTTCTACACTAAATATTTCCTCTCGAATTTTTACTTCTTGTTATAAACTATAAATGAGTTTTACAGCCGAAAATAATTTTTATCACTTCCTAATTAAAAAAATGAACACAAAATTTGCTATATTGTCTTCGGCGTACCCATTGCACCCCACAAGTGCGATTGCTAGTATAACATAGGGTGTAAGAGTGGTTGGGAGACGATTACTTTAATCTCATTCGTTCATGTCCTTTTATCTCTGGCGCATTAATGCTATGTATACTTTTCATTCTTGTCAACAAAGTAGAGAAGCTCAGAGGGAATCCCTGGATCTTGAAATAAACAGGCCCCACAACGGTCTTAACGGTCTGCTCCACCGTCTCCACGCCCACCTTCAACGGTCCCGATTTTTCCTTTTCATGGTTGTACAAGCTCGACAAGCATGTCATTTCCTTCAACACCGCCACTTGAAAAAACCCCAAATATTTGAGCCTCCTCTCTTGCTCCACCTGAACCGTAGTCAATACCACCACGCAAACTCACTACTGGAATTATTTTCAGGATGCAGCTCGCCAAATTGGAGAAGTGAAAGGTCAATACCAGCAAGAGTTTGGAGGAGCGGATACCAAGAGAGGCAGGGAACAATAATTTTAGGTCATCGGTGTTTATACTTAGAAAAGGTTTCTTCTGCCGAGAAATTCCGCGTTCTTTTTCGACGGCTCCCAGTCCTCATCAAATTTCTTAAACCACGTAAGCCAAAGGTTTTTTTGGCCTGTGTTGAAAGTTAGCTGTGTGATTTTATAATCTGTTTCATTCGCATCTGGTTTAGATCATAGACAAAAGTTATGTTTTTGTAACAGGTCTGTATATCGCGGTGTCAATTTCCATGACTATGCTCTGCTGCCCAATTGCTCAAGGACGGGATAATGAGCTTGTTGTTTGCTTGCTTTTGTTGTTGAATTCGGTTAAGTTTGTTAATTTCACATGAGCTAGCTAGGAATCGAACCTGGGACGTCGTAGACGTTCTTTATCACTTGTTCCTTTAGGGTCAAAGGTTTGCATTATTTTTCCAACAATTTTCCTATTTGGTTAAATTTTGTAGTAAGTTATTATACTTTTTGGTTTCATTTTGTTGCTAAATTCTTATTCTTGTGTTTTTGGATTGAGGAATTACTAGAAGATTTGCACATGTAATTGTCTATGCTTTTGTCTGAATAGTTTTCTCCCTTTTTCTCTTCTATTTTCCTGGGACCAGCTAAGACCCGAACATAAGAGTTCCCATTAGCATGCTGCAGTGCACTCTTTATAGCAAGCTAGCTAGTCGCTTTGTTGTTTGATTTTCTTTGGGAGACATTCTTCAAATTGGTAGTGTGACTGATGCTTCTAATTTCACTCGTAATTTCCTAATTAGCTATTTTTTCATATTCACATACTTTAGCTGAACAATCTTTCTATTTTTTCTTTTTCTTAATGGTTCATTGGAGGCATGTTGAACCCTCCATTAGTCAACTCTAAAGAAGTTGTACTTTTGCAGTCCCATTGATCTATTTGGTGATCTCTGAACATTAGGATTCTTTCTTTCTTTGTTCCTTCCAATATTTTCCTTGTTATTATTTCCTTGGCAATGCCCTATTCCATTTCTTTAAGTTGGTTATAACTATTTTCAATCATTACTATACTGTATTTCATGAAGAATTTGTTTATTTTAGGAAGAAGATACATACAATGACTATTCCAACTAGTGTTAAACTCCTAAGAGCTTACATAGAACATTGAAGCTATTGCTTAAACTCTCCAGTCTTCCAAAAACTATCATTGACTCAAAATTTCATAGGAACTATGATTTTATCAGAAATACAAAAAGAGTTAAAAAGGAAGGGATTGAATTTTAATTCATCCTAGCTGTATAAATTAAATTGGACTCATAACTTCACCAAATCAAAGGGGTTATCCATCTCTACAAAATTATCAATATGCTAAAGTTTCTGCAATGAACACAATCTTTAAGCCACAAGCAAAACAATAGGAAACATCCATCTCTTTTTTGGGTTATAGAATTTCAATATTATTCCCATCATCATATCTGGCACTGAATGTTTTTAAATTCTCTTAGAGATGACCTTTTTTTATGAGGTTAATAATATTGTAATTGAAAAAGTGGGGCTTATGCTTCTGTTAAGCATAAAAATCCTACCTTTTAAAAGCAATATGACTGCCTATGTACAGAACCAAAATATTAGACTTTCCTTATCTTGGTTTATTAGGACAGTATAAGTAGTTGATATTTCTATCTGAACCAAGACATACATTTGAATTGACCAGATTATTTATCCCAAGTCTTACAAATGGGAGAGGACTCCACTATAAAAAATGAACCTCCATATATATAAATCCCCATGAAGTCAAAACACCCTTATAACTGGGTTGTTGGCTCGATTATTTGATTGAAGATATTCTTTGAGTGTTTTCCCCATTTTCTTGAAGTTTATTTAGCTTCACACACTCTTCCAAATAAGGAGTAAGAAACCATCTAAGGATTTATCTTCCCAATATGTCTACACAAAATCAAATAAGACAAATAATCATTTGCATTTAATTTATTTCATTTGTTTCCTTTTTAGACTATCTAAACTACTTTCTAATTCAACCAATATGTCTACAGAAAATAAAATGCTGCCATACAATTATTCAACGTACCCCATTGCACACCTAAAGTGCAATAGTTAGTTTTTATTTATTTTGTGTTAAATTAATTTGAAAATATAAATCAAGTGTTTGAATTTTTATAATCATTCAATTCATTCCATAAAAAATATTACTTTCTTAAAATCTTCATGAAATAAAGTAGAGAGAGAGTTTGTGTGTGGTATGGAGTGATTGAGCGAGAGGAGAGATAGAGACAATTAGAGAGGGAGGAAGAGATAGTGAGAGAGAGAGAGAGGTGAGATAAATAGAGAGAGAGAGAGAGAGATTGGGGTTGAGGGTATAGCATCGATGTATTAGGGTTAAGGGTCCAATGTATAGGGTAGAGACTTAAGAATTGAGGGTTGAGGGTTTAATGTATAGGGTAGAGGGTTGAGGGATTAAGGGTTTAATGGTTGAAGGTTTGAGGGTTGATAGTTTAAGGATTTAAGGGTTGAGGGATGAGGTTGAGGGTTTAAGGGTTTAGGGTTGAGGATTAAGGGTATAGGGTTGAGTCTATAGGTTTTAGGTTATAGGGTTGAGGGATTAGGGTTGACAATCTAATGTATAAGGTAGAGGGTTGAGAATTGAGGGTTGATGGTTTAATGTATAGGGTAGATATAGGGTTTAAGGGTTTAAGGGTTGAGGTATTAGGGTTTAAGGGTTGAGAGTTGAGGGATTAGAGTTGACAGATTAGGGTTGATGGATTAAGTGTTGAGTGTTGAGGGTTTCAGGATTGAGGGTTGAGGGATTAATGGTTAAGGGTTTATGGTTTAAGGGTTGAGGGTTGAGGGATTAAGGTTTGAGGGTTGAGGGTTAGGGTAGAGGGTTTAAGGGTTTAAGGGTTGAAGGATTAGGGTTGAGGGTTTAGGGTATTGATTTGAGGGTAGAGGGTTGAGGGTTTAAGGTTTTAGGGTTTAGGGTTTAAGGGTTGAGGGATTAGGGTAGAGAGGGAGGGACGGTGGGAGGGATAGATGGAGGGAGAAGTGAGATAGAGAGAAGGAGAGAAGGGTATGGATGGAGAGAGAGATGAGGGTTGAGGATCCAATGTATAAGGTAGAGGGTTAATAATTAAGTGTATATGGTTGAGGGTTTAGGTTATTGGGTTGAGGATAGAGGGTTGAGGGTATAGGGTTGAGGGATTAGGGTTGAGGGTCCAATTTATAGGGTAGAGGGTTGAGGGTTTAATGTATAGAGTAGAGGGTTAAGGGATTAAGGGTTGAAGGTTTAAGGGATGATGGTTTAAGGGTTTAAGGTTTGAAGGATGAGGGTTGAGGGATGAGGGTATAGGGGTTGATGGTTTAGGGTTTAAGGTTTAAGGGTTGAGGGATTATGGTTAAGGGATTAGGTTTGATGGTTGATGGATTAATGGTTGAGGGTTGAGGGATTAAGGGTTGAGGGATGAGGGTTTAAGGTTGATGGTTTAGGGTTGATGGATTAGGGTTGAGGGTAGAAGGTTTAAGGGTTTAATGATTGATGGTATAGGGTTGAGGGATTAGGGTAGAGAGGGAGGGAGGGAGGGAGGGAGAGATGGAGGGTGATCCAATTTATATGGTAGAGGGTTTAGAATTGAGCGTATATGGTTGAGTTTTTAGGGTATTGGGTTGAGGGTAAAGAGTTGAGGGATTAGGGTTGAGGGTCTAATGTATATGCTAGAGGGTTTAGGGTTTAATGTATAGGGTAGAGGGTTGAGGGATTAAGGGTTTAAGGGTTTAAAGGTTTAAGGTTTAAGGTTTAAGGGTTGAGAGATAAGGGTTGAAGGTTGAGGGTATTGGGGTTGAGGGTTTAGGGTAGAGGGTTTAAGGGTTTAAGGGATGAGGGTATAGGGTTTAGGTTTTAGGATATTTGGTTGAGGGTGGATGGTTGAGGGTTTAAGGGTTGAGGGTTGAGGGTTTAAGGGTTGAGGGTTGAGGATTTAAGGGTTTAAGGGTTGAGGGTATAGGGTTGAGGGATTAGGGTATAGAGGGAGGGATGGAGGGAGGGATAGATGGAAGGACAAGTGAGATAGAGAGAAGAGGAGAGAAGGAGAGAGAGATGAGGGTTGAGGAACCAATGTATAGGATAGAGGATTGAGAATTGACGGTATAGGGTTGAGGGTATAGGGTTGAGGGATTAGGGTTGAGAGTTTAAGGGTCAAGGGTTTAGAGAGAGAGAGGTACATTGGAAGAGGGAGAGGGGAGATAGAGATAATTATGGAGCGAGGAAGAGATAGTGAGGGAGAGAGAGGTGAATATGATTCAAAAATAATCCTCTTCCAGTGAATATGAGGATAATTTCTAGATAACATCGTCAAATCTCCACTCATTAAGCATATCAACTACAATCTATGAATATGATTCACAAATAATCCTCTTCCAACCCAAAGAACAACCTCTTTCAATAGCATGAAAAATAGCAAGAGCCTCCATAAGATTATTAAAATGATGAACCTTGTAAATAGAAAAGAAAAACACCACACCACCATTACTATCTCTACCAATACCACCAATCTCAGCATGTCTAGGATTCCCCCTAGAAGATCCATCAGTATTTATCTTCAAAATTCTTATGGGGGAGGACTCCACCAACCCTCTCGATGAACCTTCTTCTTGACCTGACGAGGGCCATTACTATCAAAGAAATTAGACCCACTACCCTCCATAGATTCCTCACAAAGGGAAGATCACCTAGTTCCACAGCAATTGAAAGATCACATTTAGCTAAAAACACTCTCATGAATCTTGTTGAATCTCTTCCTCCATAGAAGATCCACATCCTGCTTCACATCTTGAAAAATCCTTTTATTTCTCTCAAGCCAAATTTTCCAAATAATAAAGGTAGGGCCAATAATCCAAGCAATATAAAGAAAAGTCATCTTAGCAGGGGGTCTCCCCAAGCTCTCCTAGAACTCTATCAAAGAAGAGGCATGAACACAGGGGTGTCCCAAAATCCCCACCAAAAGTTCCAAATACTCCTAGCGTAAGGACACTAAAAGAAAAGGTGTGAAGTATCCTCCTCAAAATTATTGCACAAAACACAGATGGAAGGACCCTAGAAACCTCTTTTCCGTAAATTTTCCCAAGACATCTATTTTGAACCACCAACCATAAAAAGAAATTGCATTTAGGCCAAGAAAACTTATTCCAAACCTGCTTCCACCAAGGGACCCCAACTTTTCCTAACACCTGTCTGTCCAACTCCATATACCTAGCAACGTCGGAAAATCTACCCTTCAGATCAAGAACCCAAGCCAAAACATCTTTATCTTGAAGAGAACTGCACATTCTACTAACCTAAATTCTAGCAAGCTCATGCCTCTCCTCTTGAGTACCTCTACATGGCCACTCCTGGGGATCCTTCCAATGCCACACCTCCACCTGACCTAGGGCCTAAAGAGTTTTGAATTATTCCACCTTATGCCAACTAGCTTCCATCAAGCAATCATAGAAAGATTGCAAATAAGGAAACATAGAAATACTAAGGGGATAACCATCCCAAGAATCATACTAGAAGAGGGCTTTTGAGCCCTCATTGCAGATCCAAAACAACCCTCCTTAATCAACTTAGCTCCTTTTTTGATAGTATCCCAAATCATAAACCATTTCCCTTGGAGACAATTTATCGAGGAAGGTCAGAAGAGTTCACCCCATCG
>VDFB02075321.1:70050652-70112893 GCA_007258455.2 Sequoia sempervirens
TATCTTATGATGTTGCATGTGATGAGTATCATCATTTATAGCCTGTGATATGGGACTACCATCCAGAGATCGTTGAGGGATATATGACTGAGGAGTACTCACAAAAATTTAGTGGGCACCCATTTATGAGGATCTCTAGACCTAATGAGTCAATACTAGCATTGGAGGATGATGAGGATAGACCACCCAGATGGAGGTGAGGTAGAGGCAGTGGAGATGAGGAGGAGGGAGATGGTGGTGATGACGGTAGAGGTGGTGATGATGGTAGGGATGGCAGTGGTGCAAGAGATGGAGGAGGTGGTGCCCACCCGGTGCAAGATGTTAGTGTGCCTTGCAGGAGGTGATCTTTAGTGGCAGTAGCATGTACAGATACAGTTTCCTTCACAGCAGCAACAATCCCAGATTATAGCATTACATGCCTAGGTCCAGACCTTTCAGGGCCAGTTGACATAGGTACAGGGATAACTATAGACACAGATGCAAACACAATTGTTGTCACAGGTTCAGGCACAACTTTTACAGGCCCAGAGGCAAATACAAACTCTGATGACCGAGAGGGATGCTAGCAAAAAATAGCTAGCATAGGTGTAGGGTCAGGGATAGGTGCAGGGTCAAGTTGTTGCATTGACTATGGAGAGAGATGCATTGAGACGTCAGGTAGAGCAGGAAGAGGCTATTAACGAGAGATTGCAGCAGGCTGCAGCTGTTGGATCATCAAACTATTTCTATGAGATTCATCAGACTGCCCAGGAGGTTGAGTTTTACAAGGGTTGGTATCATGAGGTGGTTACTCCAGAGTGGTGAGAGAGCTTACTCAATCTCGGTCTAGTAGGTCTCAATATCGAATGGTGAGTATGGGTGTTACACGGCCATTGCCTGAATATCATAGAGATCTAGGTGCAATTCCATCAGGTGCAGCGGGAGGTATAGGTTCAGGGATGTGAGCACCACATAGCTCTGATATTTGATTCTTATTATGATTTGGACATGTATACATTGATACTCGATGGTTTACTACCATTTTTGATGATGCATTTCTTTACATTTAGATATCCTTGTACACTTGACATCATTTTGAAATATATATGCAACGATGATGATGGTTGTCCTATGTGTTTATGTGTTGATCATGATGGATGCATTTAATTTCCTATTATGTATGCTATGTGATGTTTTATGATGATGATACTATATGTTATGGATGCAACATGTGTTATGATTCTATGATGTTTTATGAATGATGAATCTTACTATGTGAATGGAATATGTTAAATGGTATGGTTTTTTGTACTTTTTTTATGCAAATGTGTGATGCAAAATATGAAATGGATGGATGATATTATTAATGATGGGTAATTCTACATGCTGCTCTTATGTCCATGTATGCTATTATGATGTATGATATGTATGGTATTTTGTGTTTTTGTATTTTCTAATGCAAGTATATGAATGCATGTATGAAATGGATGAATGGAAATTTATTTTTGTTGGTGTGTTGTGATGCAAGTGTATGACTTAATGTATATTGATGGAAATGATATGACCAATGCTTTGTTTTTTTTATTTTCATGATGCAAATATATATGATCTAATGACTAGATGAGTTCTTTAGAAAATGACATGGTAATGCATTTTTTTTTTTGGATTTTCATGATGCAAATATATGACCTAATGAAAATGAATGACAAAAAGATATGGTAATGTTATGAATGATGCCCTAATGCTTATGCACCTAAACGATCCTTTTTGGTAATGTCAAATGTACTCAATCTATTAATGATAGAAATAACATTACTCGTAACAGTGTACCTGCCTTGGAGAAATCTATAAATACTACTACAACACCTAGTATGAATGCAACCTAAACATGCAACTCTAACAATGCAATGTTTTCATCCTAGCAATTAATTTATTGTGCTTGGTATCATCATTGAGCTTTTAAAATGTTGAAAGTGAGTACAAACATTGATGGTATAATTATACCATGATGACCTGAGTACTACTTTCATGACATGTTTGATAGTGCAAGTTAACACAAGAATCTAGGCATAATTGGATCGAGATGACCCGAGCATTTCTTGTGTAAAAAGACAAGAGTTAACCATTTTCCTATGCGAATCTGGAATTTCATCAGTGATACTTTGTAAAGCATGTCTCGCGATGATTCACATAGTATTAATTATCAACTCACAACCAATAGACAAAGAAAAATATCATCCTCGATCATAGCTTCTCTAGCTCTTTGACATCCTTGAGTTGCTCCTAAGAAATGATAACAACAATCATAATGCAAATAATTTTAACGTTTGTGTGAAAGTGATAAAACTGTGATTCAAAAGCTCGTCACCAAATGAGATTTGTTTTCAGTTGATAAATCTTGTTTTTATTGGTTCAGATGGTTGGTTTTGGTGATTTTGATTGATGTTCAATGTTGCGGCTCTCTTGATTGTTGTTTTTTTACCTAGTTGTCATACTGTTGTTTGTCTGTCACTTTTAAGCTCAAAGATAGATTTTCCCCCAGTGAGTTTGGGATTTTTCCCCTAGTGGAAACAAACTAATTTATTTTGGATATGTACAATGATTGACAAGCCAAGGTGAGACACGACCAGCACAACAGAATATGTACATGAGGCTCAAATGAAGGATGTTGATAGTGATAGTAAAGAGATAATGGTTGAAACATGTTCCCATAGAGGAAGAAGCCAGCCCGTCACAAATAGCACTTGTTGCCAGGTTTCCACTACTTGCTTTTATTGCACTTTTTTTAGATTTTATGATTTTTTTGTATTTTTTTTCTTTTTGATATTTTTGTTGTCACCAAGATGCCTGTTTACCAGGTTTTCACTAGGGTGACCATTTTTTCAAGACATTTTCTGATATTTTTGAATTTTTTTCAAGACTTTTTCTAATGTTTTTGGATTTTTTTTAGGACTTTTTCTAATGTTTTTGGATTTTTTTAGGACTTTTTCTGATGTTTTTGGATTTTTTCAAGACTTTTTCCAATGTAGTGAATGAGTCATGTGTAGAATTTCTTGAGATGGAGACTGTTCATTGGCTCTTCAAATAGGTCCCCTTCTGGCGTGGATAACTGGTATGCTCCAGACCCATAGAATGGAACAATGACAAAGGGGCCCAACCAATTCAGTTCAAACTTTCCTTTCTTCTCTCTATCTTGTTGGTTGTGTGGGTTCTCCTTCAATACTAAGTCACCAACTTGAAATGTTCAAGGTGTCACCTTATGATTATAACTTTTGGACATCCATTGTTGGTAGGCTTTCAGGTGGTTCACTGCATGTTGGCATCGTTCATCAAACAATTCTAGTTCTTGCAATCTAGATACTTGGTAGTCCTCATCAGAGATGATGCCTTTCAATGAAACCTAGAGTGATGGTAATTCAACCTCAATGGGCACAATGGCTTTAGACCCATTTAAGAGAGTGTATGGTGTGGCTCCTATTGGTGTGTGAATACTAGTGTGGTAGGCCCATAGAGTAGGGTTTAATTGGATGTGCCAATCACGTCCAACATCATTGACTGTTTTCTTAAAGATTTTTAGTATAGTTTTGTTGGAAGCCACTGCTTGACCATTTCCCTAAGGATAATATGGTGTAGAGAAGCAATGTTGGATATTGAAATTTTCACACAATTCCTGCATGCCTTGATTTTTGAATGGTCTTCCATTGTCAGTGACAATGGATTGAGGGATGTCGTACCGATAGATGATATAATTGAGGATGAATGATGAATTTTTTTTTCTTGTGATGGTGATTAGGGGAACAACTTCAATCCACTTCGTGAAGTATTTTGTAGTTGTGATGATAAACTTGTTTCCATCTGACAAAGATGGATGAATTTTACCAACAAGATCTAGTCCCCATTGACAAAAGGGCCACATTGCTGCAAAAGGTTGAAGTTCCTACACTGGTGCATGGATGAGGTTTCCATGAATCTAACACTTCTGGCATTTCTTGATGAACTAAAAAGAATCCTCCATGTTTGGCCAATAATATCCTAAACGAAGGAGTTTCTTGGCTAAGGTTAAACAACTTGAATGAGTTCCACAAACACTCTCATGAACTTCCCGTAAAGCTATTTCAGACTCATTGCATTCCAGACATCATAGGAAGGTTCCATCATGACCTCATCAGTATATTAAATCTGTGATAAGAGTATGTCAAGTGGCTCAGTGAATGAATTTTTTTTTTGATTTCTAGACAAATTGAGGGGAAGGGTGTTATCTCTTAGGTAGGTATAAATTTCACCATAGATTGAGGTATTGGTATTGGCTAGATGACAGATAAATTGGGATTCGATATCATCATAGGCGGGGGAGAACAGTTGTTCCACCAAGAACTCATATCAATTTCTTTTATCTAGAATTTGTAACAAGGAAGCAATAGTAGCCATGGCATCAAAACTTTATTGTTCGCTCTTGAAATTTGTTCAAATTTGATATCCACAAAGTATTTCTTAAAGTCATCCAACATTCTTTTGTAAGGCATCAATTTATCGTCCTTCATTTGATAATCATCATTGACTTGGTTAATGACCAACTAAGAATCTTTGTATACTTACAATTCTAGGATTTTCCATTCTACATTTTTTTTAATGCCAATGATTAATGCTTCGTATTCTGCCATGTTGTTGGTACAAGGGAACATCAATCTGTATGATTTTGGTATGGTATGTCCTTGTGGAGTGATAAATGGGATTCCAGCCCCTGATCCATGTTGGGTGTGTGATCCATCACAGTATAATGTCCACTATTTTGCAGCCAAGGTGAGGACATTAGCATCTGGAAATTCAATGTGTAAAGGATGATTATATGGTAGAGGTGCCTCTTCTAACTAGTCAGTGATTGCTTGTTCTTTTATTGCTTTCCTATCCACATATTAGATGTAAAATTTACTTAGTATCATAACCCACTTGGCAAGCCTTCCAGTTAGGTTAGCTTTGTTGAGAAGGTATTTGAGTGGATCTATTTTGGCTATTAACTTGATGATGTGATTCAACATGTAGTGTCATAGTTGTTGGGTAGAGAACACTACTACTAATCAATCCTTTTGAATGGAGGTATAGTTGATCTCATAACCATTTAACGTCCTACTGATGTAGTAAATTTCCCTCTCTTTTCCTATTGAATCCTCTTGTGCTAATAGGGCTCCCAATGATGTCTCAGTTGTTGCAATGAATAACAAGAGTGGCCTTCCTTCTGCTAGTGGTACTAATATAGGTGGAATCATTAGGTATTGTTTTAACTGATTGAAGGCTCCTTCACATTTCTCATCCCATTGGAAAGAAACATTTTTATGCAACAAGTGAGTGAAAGGATGGGTCTTGTCCACCAGTTGTAAAATAAACATGTGGATCGATTAGAACCTTCCTTGTAGGGATTGTAACTGACTGATGTTTTTCAGCAGTGGAATTTCCATGATAGCTTTAACTTTGGTTGGATCTACCTCAATTCCCTTTTCTGAAACTATGTACCCCAGGAGTTTGGCTGAAGTTACCCCAAACACATTTTTTTTGGGTTCAGTCACACATTGAATTTCTTCAGTCTAGTGAAGATTTTGTCTAATATCTTTAAGTGTCCTTCCCTAGTATATTATTTAGATAATAGATTGTCCACATAGTTCTCCATGAAGTTATGCATCATGTCATGAAAAATTGTTGTCATGTCACGCTAATAAGTAGCTCCTTCATTTTTCAATCTGAATGGCATGACGTTCCAACATAATGTTTCCCATGGACAGGTGAAGGTTGTCGTATCTTGATCCTCTAGAGCTATCTTTATTTGGTTATACCCAAAAAAACCATCCATAAGTGGTAACATTCCATGACATGCCATTAAATCTACTATGATGTCTATGTTAGGTAGAGGAAAATCATCTTTAGGACTTGGCTTTATTAAGATCCCAAAAATTTGTGCAAATATGAATGTTGTTATTAGGCTTTGACTCTAGTACAATATTGGATATCCACTCGGCATAGTCAATGGGTCTGATGAATCCTACATCTAACAACTTCTTTAGCTCTGCTTTTACCAATAAGGCAATATGTGGATGCATTTTCGTTAGCTTTTTCTTAACTGGTTTTACTCCTATTGGTAAGGATAGATGATGCATGATGAGTTCTGGATCAATCCCTGACATGTTGGCATATGACCAAGCAAATTTGATTTGTTTTTCTATGAAAATTTTGAGGAAGCTTGGTTTTTCTTAGTCTGTCAAAGATGTTGCTAGATGGATGGTCTTTACTGTCTCTTCATTGTTGATATTGATAGAATTTGTGGGTTCAATCAATACCTTTGTTCTTTCTTGAAAGTGTTCTGGGATAGTATCAAATCTTCCATCCTTCGATGCCTTAGAGAGGTTTTCACCATTGGATGTGCTCTATGTTTTTACTTTTTCTAGATCTGACACTTCCATTGAATGGTTTTCACTATCAAATCTATTTCCTATATTATTCATTTTGCAGCTAGAAGATTTGATACTCCCCTATTTGGAAGCTTCGTTATGATGTTCAATGGTGGAATCTATTTCGGGATTATTGGTGCAAAGGAAATTAATGATGGCATCAATGTTTGAGAAGGTAGGGATGTCATATAGCTCAGTTAGGTCCCAATCTATGAGTTCGGGATGTACTAGGGGTAAGAAGTCACTAGACTAGTTAAGGTTGGAGATAGTAAGAGTCTTTATAGTTGTGCCTTAAATTTTTCCAATAGAAAAATCAAGGTCTATAAGGTAACTCTCCTCTGAATTATCTATTTCACTCTGATTCGAATCATCTTTGTTGGAATCATCAATGTGTTGTGATCTTAATTCAAATGATCTAGAACCCAAACCATGTCCCTCCTCGAGTAGGGGTACATATTTGTGTACCACATCAATTTCCTTGTCATGAAAAGACTCTTCTAATAGTGAATCCCACTCATACTCATTGGAATCAGTCTCATGATCATCACTAGCTTGTAATTGCAAGATTCTTTCAACCACCCTCTGAGTCATCTCTTATTTTGCCTCTTCTTTATAACCCAGCCCAGTCTTTTCTTTTGGATTGATTAAAATGGGTTGAATTGGTTCTACAATTCCTTCCTTTCCTTTTCCTATAGGACCTTTTCCCTCGTATCCCATCTTTTCCAAAATAGTGAAGCCTTTTCCATATTGTGTTGTTTGTACATTTCCAATTGTTGTTTGGGATTCTTCTTCATCCTTATAAAGCCAGTTTAGAACATCTTTGTCTTCTGCTTCATCAACCATAGTGCTTTCTTTTACAAACTTTCCATCAAAGAGTGTAACTGATTGTGATGCCTGTTGTGTTGATGTTGAGGGTTTCCCATATGACTTCGGGGAAGAGAACTGTGAAAGACATAGAGATTGTTCAATGAAATATTCACCAACACCTTTATCTTTGACTTGGCCTTTTTTATCAAATTGTTTTGACAAGGCATTCAATTGGGCTTCACGATTTGAAGACATGGAAGGAGAAACTTCTTCTTTCTTCTTAGACTGTTTAGACATGGAACTGAATTGACCTTCATGATTTGAGGAAATGACCAATGGTTTGGATGAAGAACTTGATAGGCTTTGATCATTGGAAGCGATAAGACTGGAAGCTTCTCTGTTATGAGGCAAAAAGATATCTTGGATAGATTTCAAGGTATTGCAATATTGAGGACTATTTGAATTAGCTAAGATGGTGATTTATTGGCCACCACAAGGAAATTTTAAACATTGGTGGTATGTTGAGAGGATTGCTTTCATTTCATGGATCCATGGGCGATCCAATAGTATGTTGTAGGTCAAATCCTTGTCTAAGACTTGGCAGATTACATCTTTCTGAATTGGTCCTACTTGAATAGGTAAGACAATCAATCCCTGTAAATATATTTCCTCATCATCATATGCTTTAATTGTAATCATTTTCTTTGAATCAATTGCATTCTCAGAAAATCCTAATGCACGAACAAGCTTTAAAATACATATATTTAGGTTGGCTTCTCCATCTATTAGGACGTGTTTGACACAATGTTTATGAATTAGGACTTCAATATGGAGAGCAACATTGTGGGCATGAGAAATAGATGCATCATCATTTTCTAAAAAGGATAAACAATGTGGTGCAGTCAAATGTCCCACCATGGCTTAGAATTTACAAACTTCTAGATTTGTTGGTATTGTTGTGTCCACTAGGGCCTTTTCCAAAATCTCTTTATGGGTAGGTGAAATTTTAAGCAGTTCAAATATCAATATTTGTACAGGGATATTTTGTAATTGGTCCACTATGTTATATAGATTGGATGAGGCAACGGATGTTTTAGATGAACTTCCTTTTAGGACATATTTGGCTCATTCTCTTGTGGTCGCATTTACTGGGATGTTGTCTAGTTTCCCATTGATTTTAATGACATTGACTTGAGTATCCATTGTAGTCATATCTAGTTGTATGTCATTAACAAAGATGATGATGTCTTATTCTTGTTCAATTGGTATGTCATAGATTGGATTATTATTTCTAGTGATGTCTTGATTGTTATTGGTTTCGATAGTATTCATCTGATCTTCCACTATTGAGATATGATTTATGACAGTATCATGGACTTAGTTTACATTCTTTCCCTTGCTATTTTTTGTAGAGGACTCCCCCTTTTCATAATTTGGTAAAGGATTTTTAAATGCTCCATGATCAAAATTTGTTTGGGGTCCTTCTATTCGTATGACCTTGTCATCTATTAAATCTTGTATTTTGTGTTTCAATTGCATGCAGCTATTTTTTTTATAACCTTTGCATTGATGAAATTCACAATAATAGGCATCATTCCACCATGAAGGTTTTACTTTTGGTTCAAAGCCTTGAGTGTCAGGTAACATTATGAGGTTATTTGCAAGAAGTTCCCTCAATGCAAATTTTTGTGATTGACCCCAAGCTGTGAATTTTCTGCGGTTTGATTGTGTTTGATAAGGTGGAGGTTTGGACGTGGTATTATTTTGATTATGGCCATTTTTATTGTTAGATTGATTGACATTTTGATTAGTGCCTTGATTGATGTTTTGATCAGTCTTGGTTGTGGTTCCTGATAGATTAAATACCGGTTTCACATTATGTGTTTCGGCGGCACTGTCATTGGCATTCTTGTTCCTTGTCCAAAATTTGGGTTTCTCATTGTTATGATAGTTAGAAGAGCTAGTATTGTTTGATTCTTCATTGTGAATTTTCAATACCCCTCTTTTGACTAAAGCTTCTTCAATTTTGATACCATTTTCTACCATCTTCTCAAAGCTAGGGGGACAATGTAATTGTAGCCTATAGCTCATTTCACTATTAAGATTATCAATGAAAATCTCCATCTTTTCTTGTTTGGGTATGGGATGAGTGTATCGAGCAAATAACCTTCTCCACCTTTGTAAGAATATGAGAAAGGCTTACCATTGTTTTTGTTTAGTATTATAAAGATCCTTCATGGTTATCTCATGTGAAATTTTATATGAATATTGAGTGATAAACTTGTTTACAAGTTCTTTAAAGGATTGTATGCCTGGTTGTAGTTTTGAAAACCATTCTATACAATGGCCTCCTAAGCTATGAGGAAAAAGTCTCATCAAGTATGTGTCCTCATGAGAAAACTCGAGACTCATAGTTCGGAATTCTCACACATGGTCTATGGGGTCATATTTTCCATTATATTTTTTGTATTTTGGTAACTCACAATTTGGGGGAAATGGTATCATGTTTACCTTTCTATCAAAGGGGTAGGGAAAAATATCTTGCAACAAGTATCTTTTGGTAGTCCCTCCTTGCATGTCTTGCAATTGTTGTTGAAGGTTCTTCATTTGATGTGTTAGGGAAGCCATTTGATCTGTATTTGGTGTTTCAATTTCAGTTTTCTTTGGGGTTCCCTTCAATTTATTGACATCAAAATCACTTGGTAATTTGACCCCTTGGTTTGCTAACATTAGAAGGTATTATTCTCCATCCTTTTCAAATATTTTCTCTAGGAATTTATGAAATTTGGGATCTTGGTTTGCTTGTTCTATTTCCTCCTCTATTATTTCTTCTGTTTCATTTTGAGAAATTTTGTGAAAGGGATTTTCCTCTGGTTCACCCATGGTATTTTGAGGTTCAAGTTCCTTATCCTTCAGTTTTTTCTTTTGGGACCTTGTTAAAACAAGCATGCAAGTGATGAAAGTTTGCCAAATTTTGATCATTGTTTAGAGGTTCCAAGGAATACCAATGTCGAATAGAAAAATGAATCCTATTGATGGGACCAAGGTAATGAAATTTGATGTAAAGTGTATTGTTTTTTATTGAAGGATGATAAATCCTGATGGGGAAACTCAACTTGATGATCAAATTTGGATTTTGATGATGATTGGGCACTTTTAGATTTTTGATCAAATTTTATGCAAAGGATTTCACTTGTATAGGTCAAATTCAACAATTTTAGACTTTTAAGGAACCTAAGGAATAATTCTGAACTTATCAAGATCTTGAAATTTTGGTTCCAACTATGAAATGGAGGAAAAATATTCTTCCTAGACGAGATGCTCAAATATTTAGAAGAGTCTTGTATTTTGACAATAGTAAAATGAATACAACTTGGGGTTGTTCATTGAATCTCTTCTGTAGAAATTGAAGAGCAAACTCTCTCTAAATTCATAGAGCACTGTTGAAAGATGTTTTTGATGAGCTTTTGGACTAAGAACTGTGGATTTTGGTTTCTGTATTTTAATCTTTCATGAAATCATTTGATGAAGAACATGTTTAGACTCTGTTGTATCTAAGGAATGATTTTGGATTGGAAAGGATTTTGAATTCTGGATTCAAAATGTCAGATAGGAGTCAAATTCAACTCTCTGGTTATGAATTCTGGTGGATGCACTGTAACAGTCAGTGTATGCACTAAAAGGTAGATGTGTTATAGCATGGATTAGATGCGCTAGAGAAAACTTTAGATGTGCTTCAAAATCAATTATATGTGCTAGGGGATAGCTCAAATGTGCCAAAGTTTCAGGTGTATGTGCCACATAATTTGGTAAATGCGCCCTAGAATGCAAGGGATGCACTGGTAAATTGGGTATATGTGTTGTAACAGAAGGTGAATGCACTGGAGAAAATAGTAAATGCACTGTAATAGAGAGTATGTGTGCTAGAAAAAGCAGTAAATGTGCCAAGATAAGTAGTGTATGCAATGAACAGGGAAATGTAACAATTTACTGCCGGTTTACTTCATTTTTCTAGTTTTTTAGTCAAATAATGGTTTGTTCCAAATGATGTTTTCTAAATCACAGTTTTTCACTTTCAGTGTGTAAGGTTTTGTTTTCAAAGTTTGTTTTGAAAAACCTTTGGCAAACACAATCAAGCAAATGTACATTCCTAAGGCTGTGTAAGATTGTATTCTTTTGGATTCCGCGTGGATTTTACTCCAACCGCACTTATTTTTAGTAGATGAATTCAAAATCTTGGCCACACGAGCTCCCCCTTATAGTCCACTCACTTCTTAGGTCAACCAAGCTTCCAACCCCCATAAAAATCCCATGGCAAGTTGATCATCTCTACTAAAAATTGTGAGAATGTGGATGCTTTTGCAACGACCATTGTTGCGCCAAAGAATAGATAAAGGTTTTTAGCCAACTATAACAAGGGTTCTAGTATGGAAATTTTCTTCATAGGGGATGATCCATGTACCGAGAGACCATTACTTCCCTTCTCATTGGAACCATCCTTGTGATACTTATCTTTCAGCAAGTACCCACACTTATATACTGGCTAGAAGTTGCTTGGCTTTAGCGTGTTACCGGTTGGGTTGTTCCATTGGGTGATTACTTTTTCTCATAAGGCAGGCCCTCTAAGATAAACAAAAGCAAGCAAGTATACCTATAGTTTGATCAATCTTTATTTCGCATGAATAAAGAGAGAACACACATTGTATACTCCACTCACACTTATAGATAAACATGAATGGGTTTGGACTTTTGGTCACCCAATTAAGGGGAGAGCATATTCCTACCATTCAAAACAAATAGTAGACATGGTGTTCTTTCCTTCCTAATTAGTCTAGATTCCTAAATTAAGCAAAAAGGAAATAAATCACTCCAGGCCCTACATCAAATTCATCAGTAGTTTGCAATAAATATTTCTTTGACAGCATTCAAGAGTTTCAGAGGAGTCCCTAACAACATTTAAAAAAATTGCACAACAAAAAATCATCCATTAGTTTTCAAACCTAGAAGAAATTTATAGAGAAAATCAAATGTGCCATTATAGTAAGCTGATGTGCTGAAAAGGTAAATGCGCTGCAGAAATAATTGAATGTGCTACAAAAAACATGAAATGTGCTATAGAAAGTGGTGAATGTGCTATAGAAACCCCCAGATGTGCCACAGAATGATGTGGATGTGCCTGAGAAACTAGTTGTTGCGCTAGAATAGTCGGTTAATGTGTCGTAGAATATTTCAAGTGCGCCAGAGGAATTAGCAGTTATGCCAGAGAAACTCATGTCCGAACTTGTAAAGTATACTTTCTAGAAAAATGTCAAAATAATAGAGGCTCCGACCCCATGGTGGGAACCAATTTATGTGTGAGAAAATATGTGAATTAAATTAATCAATAACACACAATAGATGCAATGTATTACATTAAGGAAATCTAAATTAAACAAAACAATTCAATAAAATGATTCCTTAAAGACATTCCATCTTCCTCTATTCTTAAGGATCTTGATAATAGTGCTCTCATATCTTAATTATGTACTGAATTACAGGGACGACACCTAAGAAATGAGTATCCATTAATTCTAGAATGCAGAAACTATATCTACACCTATATGATTTTGAATTTTTTCGTTGAATGATGGACTAAATGATATGCAGAATGGTGAATTGTTGTATACAAAATGCTAATGAAATGTTGTAATGTTAAGTTAAGCTAATGGAGATACTATGAGAATGATTCTAAATACTATAAGAAAACTAAGACACATCTAAGAATGCAGTCATGATTCTAATTTACTTGCTAAACTATTCTAAATGCTAACTCAAAATACAACTAAGCTCTCAAATGCTAAGATGATTTCTACAAAGTAATTGTATGCAATGCTCTCCTCTCCAAAAGTTGTAAACAAGCCTCTATTTATAGATTTCACCAAGGAATCAGGTGAGTTGGCAGCAATGAACG
This sequence comes from Sequoia sempervirens, assembly GCA_007258455.2. Lineage (NCBI taxonomy): Eukaryota > Viridiplantae > Streptophyta > Pinopsida > Cupressales > Cupressaceae > Sequoia > Sequoia sempervirens. The sequence continues at coordinate 70,063,826 of VDFB02075321.1, forward strand.
GTCAGGATTCAATCTGGAGAGATTGACGGTGAGAAATGAGGAAGTTGGAGAGAAATAAGCAAGTTGTCCCCTTTAATAGAACAATCTTGCCAAGTGTAGAAAAGAATAAATGGAAAGAAGAAGCCATGTGTCTTTGAGTTGGTTGAGATTTTTGAGGGTAAATACCCATTTTAGAAATTAGTAATAATTAATTTCATGTGACACATGGTGAGGTGGAAGATGATGTGGAAGGAGGTTAGAAGAATATGGAGAAATGTGACAAAATTCAAATTAAAAATTCAAATTTAATGAGAGAGAATTAATCAAATGAAATGAATTAGTTAAATTTGTTCTTTTAATTAAATGATGAAGAAAGTGGTTAAGATAATCTAGGAATTAAGAAGTACGAACTATATAAATAAACTTTACAATTTATTTATATAGTAGAGGAAATTAATATTTTTATTAATCAAATATCTAGTATTTAATTAATATTCTTTGGATGTATACACCTATTATTGCACTTCTTGATATATTTGGTTATCTACATCCTGAAAAAAATGAAGGACCTAAGTTCCTTCCATCAAGGGGACCTAGTTCCTCTAAACAAGCAACTCCTCAACCATTTTATGATCACAAATTCACAAACACACCTATCAACCTTGAAGTAACATATGGCAAATATTTTACTATCTTAAGCAAACAAGGATGTGATACAACAACTGAACATGACATTCACCAACTTTTAGAACAAAGACCAACAAATGAAAACACAACAGGATTAGGATATCAAGATCCTCCTCGTTCTGACAAGCCTCCTTTTGAATATTGGAGACTTTGACATGATGGTATAGTGATCTTTGATTCCCCTCCTGGCTTGAACATTCTCCTTCCGCGTGAACAACCTTTACATGATTCCACTAACAAGAATGCTAGAATCCCCATGGGTCCTCTTCCTCCTTTAATCCATGAAAAAGGAGAATCTAGTAGATGAAAATGACCTTATAAATTAAATAAATTAAAGTTTCCTCTCCATCCACCACCTGAATGTGAAAGGAGACTCCATATTCTTTTAAACAAAGGTATCATTCTATTACCACCTATGAATAGGTTGGTAATTCGTCCTATAGATTCTAACATACCATTGTGTAAATATCATCATGTTCTTGGCCATTGAACTGATGAATGTCAGAAATTGAAGGACATATTGAACAAGTACCACTTCAATGATATTGACTATTATCGTGTCATCCAATAATTCCTTACACCAACTCATCTCATCATGCAATAGTTGTAGATTTTTCTATTCTCATTATTGCATGATCTTTCCCATCACCCACCTCGACTCCTTCTTGTCTCACATTTAGTGGGGGCAAGAAGTTGATTAGACTTGTCCTAGTCATGCATTTGTCCTAGTCTCTTAACTATGTTATTTCCCTTCCACCTATATTAATTGATATTGCAAAGCTAATAACTTAGTTAATGGTTGACTTGCATTTGCATTACTAGCCCCTTTTTATTTTTCTATATGTTGGGTATGTGAGAATCATCATGGAAAAAATAGGTCCTTAAGTGGCAAAAATTCAAAAAATCGAGTTAGGCAACTTGGTAAAATTTGAATAAGTTATCTATATTATTTCAAAAATATGTAAGAATAGAATCTGTAGAAAATTGAATGTAGTTTCTAAACTACTAGGTTTATTTTTAAAAATAAAATTATTTGGTGAAAATTTGAAATTTCAATGCAGTAGTACTTAAATTTCGGGAAAAATAAGAAGTAGATTGTCTCTCTAACCACCCTAACCACAATAAAATGATAATATTTTTTTATAATATTTTAAATATAAGTAGAGGACTCATGTGCGAATGTGATGCATATTTTTTTGTAATTTTTTCCAAGTAAATAATTAATTATGATTTTTATTGCAACTTTTAAAAAATATAAAACTTGTATGTCGACCACCTTAACTTGGTCAAAAATTCATGAAATTTAATTTTTTCTTTTTAATCCTATAGTATGTGAAGCATAGAATGTGAAGCATGTTTCAAATTCAAAAATGTGATACCGTTTGAAAGCTATAGATGTTTTCAATTAGCCTATCAATCAGGACTTTAGTCATAATTCAAATAGAAAATTAATAATAATTATTTATTAAATTCAAAGTAAAACATAATTTATATTGGTGGAAAGCTAAGAATCTCCTTTAAAACCCTTTTTGTTTCATCAATTTTGGGTTAAAAAAATTAGATCAACCACATACCCTACACATACCCATAATATTGCCACTTTTTGGCTGGGATCATGATCCTGCACATACGTGTGTATTGTGTTCCCCAAGCGTGCATTTTATGTTCTCCCTCTCTTTGTGCATTTCCTCTATTTGTACCTCTCTTCTTCTATATGTCATACTTTTCCTTTTTAGCTTTTTCTTGTGTTTTCCTTTTGGGGATGATGCAAAGTGTTGAGACACCCTATGTCTCTTCCATGTTGACCCAAAAGGTCCTTTTCCTTTTTCTTTTTCTTGTGTTTTCCTCTTGGGGATGACGTAAAGTGTTGAGTCACCCTATGTCTCTTCCATGTTCACCCAAAAGGTCCTTTTTCTTTTTCGCTTTTGCTTGTGTTTTTCCTTTTGCGGATGACGCAAGGAATTGAGATCGCAATGTATCCTTCATGCTGACCCAAAATCTTTTCATTTTATTTCCACTTTTCATTTTCCTTCGCTTGTGTTTTCCTTTTCAGGATGATGCAAAGTGTTCAAACCACAATGTATCCTTCATGTTGACCCAAAATCTTTTCATTCTATTTCCACTTTTCATTTTCCTTTTCTTGTGTTTTCCTTTTGGGGATGACGCAAATCATTGAGAACACAATGTCTCTTCCAGATTGACCCAAAAAAATTTTCTTTTCTTTTGTTTTCACTCTCTTTGTGTCATTCCTCCAATTCTATGTGTTTTGGGGAATGATGATAGTTTCGAGCTCTTTAATAAAAAAATTGTAGCAATGAACATACTGACCCCAAATCCATAGATCCCTTATGTGTTTGGTGTGTTCCTTTTTGGGGGAAACACCTCTTTCTTTTATTCCTTTTCTCACATGACGCAGCCTTACTTGGAAACATATGACTTGGCATAGGGTCTTTCCAAGTTGGGTCTCGTGTCCTACATTTTTCATTTGCTACTTTAAAGTAATTTCTCATAGAACTGTGTGTAGCAATTCCTTTAAAGTGGGGGCATACATTGGCATTATCCATTTTCTTTTTTTCTTGGTTCTTAGTGCACTTCATATGATGTGTTTGATGAGGTTCACACATTTGGGCAACACAAAACCAGAATTAACCAAAACACAAAAAATAAGCAAAAAGGAAGTTGGATCTATCTTTAGTGACCTTGTCTAAGGTAACAAAATGGCCAACAAAATTAGCAATATCTTGAATAATATCGTCATCCCAAAATTCCAAAGGAAGCTCAGGGAGACGAATCAAAAGAAGCTGCAAGTCAAGCTTTGTGACATCAAAGCCAACAAACCAGTGTTGAAGGTGAAGAAAAACCTTACCAAAAAAGCAAGGGCCTTCGTGGCAGATGCGAGTGCAGCCCTCTAAAGAACCGAAGGAATAAAGAAAAAACCCATTCATCAGGGACATTGTATGAAGACCGGGAGTAGCCCAAAGTTCATAAGCCCACTTGTGAATAACATCAATATTAGGTCTAAAGCCATAAAACCACCCAACAAGGGGTGGCCTACAAACCAACCATAGCTCTATCAATCCACCCATCAAGAATGGTGAGAGAGAAAGAAGGAGAAGCAATAGGAGTTGCAACATCAATTACTAAGAAAAGTTAGAGGAGCTTCCTAGGAAACAAATCCAACAACCGCAACTCCAGAAGCAACAACACTAGAAGCATCAACTCCCTAAAGATTATGAAGATCATAATCCAAACAATGAGGCAGAGGAATCATGGAGCTGGGAATAGCCAAAGCAAAGTTTTCTTGTAACTCAATATGAATAGGAGCAGAAGGATTAGGTTTGAATAGGAGCAGAAGGATTAGGGACCTCCAAAGGAGACCCCAAAATAGAACCCCTTCTAGAATAGGACACAACCCCCAAAAAGCCCAGCTACCACAGGGGAAAGCTAAGAAGCAGCCGGAAGCAGAGGAGGAGGCAAAGGAGGTGGTAGTAAAAATTTCCTCTTGAGAGATCTACATAGGTCAGACCCACTAGAAGACCCATCAACACCCTCCACAGACTCCTTCAAAGGAGGATCCAGTAGAACCCTTTTCTCAGCTTTCAAACAACCTTCCAAAAGAATGACAAAAAAGGATTCATCCTCCTCCAAACTCCAAGAATTTGAATATACATCAAAATATACTCCTTCAAATCCTAAGCCAAAAGAAAAAGCCTCACCAACAACACCTAGACCTTCAACATCGTCAGCCTCCAAGAGTAGAAATCATTGCCCAACACAACACCTGATCCATCATAGTTTGTGCAGAGGGTCGACCCAAAAGCACTTGAACCATTTGCAATTGTCAAGAACTCTGACCACGCACCTCTATCTACCTCATTTGTATCCTCAACACCCTTGTCTTCCCTACAAGAAACACAGGCATTGCACTTCTTGCTTCCTGTGCTACCAAGTAGCTGCCCCTACCTCTATCGTATAGGGTTTTTCCCACTCGCCACAAACTTCATCTTCATGTTGCCGCTCATCTTCAAATTCTTGCAATGTCATTTATCTACTTTCTCAATATAAAATGGAGTATTTTTTTATTTATCTAAGCCACAAAATTTTTTACAAAGTTGTACAACTAAGTATGACAATTTTACAAGTCATGGTAACAATTTTAAAATTAGGAAAACTAATAAAAATATATATTTTGAAAGGTGACTTCCACAATTTCATATTAGCTACTTAACTTTAGCGATTAGTGACACAATATGAAGAGACATTTTGGAAAATGGCTACCTGCACAAAGCTGACCTTAGAAAATTTTGGGTTCTCTACTTTGTTCAAAATATGTATCCCAACTACAAAATATGTCTTGCAACTACTGCACACCATTTAAACACAAAAAAAATTAAAAAATTAAAAAAAAAATAAGAGGTAATAAAACACAATCTTTTCAAGAAAAATTGACAGTGAAAGTGAATGAAAGCAATTTCTTGCTTAAACTAAGAATACCTTTTCTTTCTTCCAACTTGATTCTCTCCAAAAAAAATCTTTCCTCCAACTTGTAAACTCTTTGCACAACTTTTTTCTTGCATATAAGAAAAATAATACAACACTTGTATTGTTGGTCAGTTTTTTTCATGCCTATATTTGAGGTTGGTAGTGGATGATTGTAGTCCAATGTGGCATTTCCCATAGATAGAGTGAATGGTTATTTATTTTACCAAAAAGTTATAAATCAATTTTAATGTTTTTTAAGAATTTAAACTTGTATTTTATTATTATTATTACTTACATATACAAAGAGGTAGGACAATTTGTGGGAAAAAATAAGGCTTACAAAATGGCAAATAAAGAGGTAGGGGCCATTCATTTTAGTCTTATTGTGAGTTTTTGAGCTTTCTCTATTCAAGGAATAGAAAATCTTGCCCAATGAAAATAAAGATAAATTATCTGTTTTTATATTTTGTTTAAAAAATGATTTGTTTAAATTAAAATTTTACAAACATTGAGCTAAAAAAATTTCAACAAAATTTAAATACTTTCGATTGGTTAAAAATTAAAAAATTAATGACATACATGTGTAAATAAAAAATCTTTTTTTTTTTTTAAGTTAATAGTAATTTACATGAAAAAATTATTAATATTTAATAATAAATATAATATTAGTAATGCTATTCAATAATAAAAATAGCTCTTAGTAAAATATAAAATGGATAAATCAAAGTAAAATTTAAAAAAAAAATCACATAAAAATAAAAACAATTTTTTCAAATAAAAGTCAAGAAAATCAGTATAATAATTAGGTCAAAGGCATTCCCTCTATGAAATTGATGGAGATTCTAGCTATCAATGAGACCTTAAATTCAAAAGCAGATATATTTAGCCGATAGGCTATTATAGGTGGGAATTCCACTGGAAAAGTCTTATTGTCTATGCCAGAAAAGTTTTCAGGCCTCTCCCTGCTGGATTTTAGATGTCTTCCCTATGTTTCCCAAAGGTGCGTATGATATCGATTGTTTTGTCCACTTGACCCCTCGCTTTTCTGAGGGGTCCCTTGTCCTGTACACACGTACGATTGAATAGAGGTTGGCCAGGACTGCTGCAGCTACAATATATGATAGAAAATTCATCCCCCCAACTTCTATACATTGAGTGATGTCCATACCCATTTTCAAAGCAACGTCAACCGTCTTTTCTAGCTTACAGAAGTGAGCAAAAAGGCACATAGAAATCATCATATGGCGTCAGGTAGAGCGGCGCCTGTAAGTACTTGAAATGCAACACTTAGAAGGTCGCTTATGTCACAGGTATGGCTCAGGCGAACATTCCAGACCATTCTTGGGGTCACAATTTAATAGTCTACCAAACTACCGTGCTTACAATAAATGTCTACAAATGTTAAATATCTCTCACCTGGATGCAAGCCACATAGAAGACGGATGAATTTGGCTGCTTCTTTCAACTCTATGTGCCTTTTAATAGGCATTTTCTATGTAGTTTTTGATTTTAGTTTGTAGTCAAGGGAAGAAGCAAGAATGCTGGGAAAAGGCCTGGAGAGATTTGGAACTGGTTCAGATTATATTATGGCTAACCAATTTGTGTGAGTAGCAACCTCCCAAAGTTCACATCTTAAGGTTGTTCTCTATTTGGCTCTGTCAAGAATGGAGGAGAGGCGTCATACCAGCTACCTTTCTTAACACTTTTTGCGCATGCCTCTGCCTTTGATTGGTTTCTTATGGTCCTTGGTTCCTAGTAAGCATGTGCTTTCTTATTTAACATCTCTGTAAGCATTTTTATTTCATAAAATTGCACTAAGAAACTCATATATAGCGTTATCTGCCATATACTGACTTTTTCCTTTCATTTTTCATGCATATCCTGCAATCAATGCGGTCCTTGAGACCACAAACCTTTGAGCCATTTTTTCAAATAGTTCACATGCCTAGTCTATGCTTTGAGCGATGTTGTCAAGTAGTTAACATGCCTTGTCTATGTATCCGCATCTTGTATACATACCTACCAGGGCAGTTGTTCCTACAACATTTGAAAAGAAAAGAAATTTCATAACCTTTGTGCCTTGACAGATGAACACGCCTCATTTTCCAAAAACTACCTATGATTGCCATAAAATGCACAATTTGCCCTGTGATTCTCCAGGACACAATGTGTGTTTATTCCATATGACCGAATGTAATGCCCATGAAAATCAAATGGCATTCCCATATCTTCTACGTACTTTCTCTCTCTCTCTTTGTTAGCCTGATTCAAAATAAAATATTCCCAAAACATGTTCAAAAATCAGTTAAAGACAATGATAGAGTATTGGAGAATAAATACTCATAAATTCGGCTTGTGGGATGTAGCTATTAGTGAGACTTAAATTTCTTTACATAAATAGAAATGTGCTAAAGTGGGATCCATTTGGGACGTTTTACAATTGTGTCTGACATTTTTACAAATCTCTTAAGCTCCCATTTTGGCATAGATAGTTTGGACGCTAGAAATAGGTTATGAAATTTGGCTTCACTTCTGCTGTTCCATCTACTTGGAAGTTTTCCAAGTCTTCCCAATAAATTTGTTTTGTGCACATCGAATCTTGGCATTCTTTGAGATCACAATCCATAGCATTGAGTAAATGTCTTGAATCTGTAAAGTACCCTGCCACCTTCATCTGCCAAACCAATTTTCTCCAGCATTTCATAGAACTTGTGTGTGAATGTGACCTCTCTCTTATGCTGAAAGCATGCACATATTTTTTTATGGCCTTCAATTAAGCTACATTTAGGTATTGTTTAATTTCCTCTATCTTCCATCGATCTCCTTACCATTTAATTGCTAATATCCATTATGACAGATTTATCCTTTTATTTGATTTGATAAATATGCCCTTTTACTAATAAATGTACAAATAATTCTATACTATTGTCTTTTATGTTACGAGGAAATTAGTATTAGGGGATAAAGAGAATCAAAATGTAATTTTTAAATTTTCTTATTGAAGAAATTTGGCAATATAGATTAGCAATTTAAAATTATGGTATGATTGTCTTAAAATAATTTTGTTTTATTCTTATTGGATTAGCATAAGCTTATTAGTGGATTTAATATTCTTTTCAAAGTATTCAAGATATTATTACATTTAGTTATATGGTATACTATAATTAACTTACCAAACAATCTTTAATTAAATATTCATAACTTATTTTATGAAAGCGAGTTAGTGATGGTATGCTCGAGGTCAATGTTTTTATTTCATTCCTCCTTGATTAATTAAACTAGAATCAAATACAAACTAACTAGATAGTTCATTGATTAAATTTTTTTCTTGATTCTTTCCTATCACTAATTAGTAATACTAATCCTTTCATTCAAATCGCTATTACTTATTATTTTTTTACCATCCAGAATTCTTAGTCGATACCATTATTAAGACTTACTATTTTTAAGTGTTGTTAAATTTAGCAAACTATATGGATAGTGCTACCAATATTCTCGTACAGGTAGTTATAGTTCTTTTTTTTTTAATCCATTGTTATTAATGTATTTTAATTTTAATAATTTGATATTGCTAACAATATTTATACTAACTTCAATTTTAATTTCATCCATCCAGAATTCTTAGTCGATACCATTATTAAGACTTACTATTTTTAAGTGTTGTTAAATTTAGCAAACTATATGGATAGTGCTACCAATATTCTCAGGTAGTTATAGTTCTTTTTTTTTAATCCATTGTTATTAATGTATTTTAATTTTAGTAATTTGATATTGGTAACAATATTTATACTAACTTCAATTTTAATTTCATCCTTAGTTCTCAATATCATTATTGTCCCATTTTTTTTAAGAAAGTAATATCTTCAATGTCCCATTTTTTTTGAAAAACTAATATCTTCAATTTCTCTAATACCGAATAGAAGAAATAAAGTTACTATGAATTTCTACTACATTATCAACTTCCCACTTACTAGCCACAACACATTTACAAATGGCCAGTACTAGGAAAAATGATAAAAAAATTAAATTAGATAAATGAACAAAGTTAGTTTTAGAGGTAAGTAAATACAACGCTTCTATGGATAAGGGAAGGTTAGTAATGAGGTAAAAAAAAATGATAGATAAAATGTTACTCTTAGATCCTAACTTAGTTTTAGGCAACTCCACAAATTATTCATGTTTAAAGATTCCTTAAATAAAGGAGAGGTGAATATATTCCTCTATCTTTTTTAGCTTTTTTGAAAAAGAAAACATATGAATTATAGTAAAAGTATGTGTAAGGAATTAACAAAGAGAAGGAAATACTATATTTTCTTTAGAGAGAAATAATTTTTTTAAAATTTATTTTAGGTTTTTAGGCTAAAAAATATAATATATTAGGTTGTAAGAGATATTTATTACCATTATAATTTTAAATTACTTCTTATGTGAAAATCTTTGTATTTCATACTTTGTATTGCATTCCAAAGGATGGATTGCCTGTTAATATATGTGGTCCATCTAGGCATCTCACATCGGCCCGACAACGTCGTATGAATTCCCTTAAATGGTGGAATTGAACACGTAATTAGCACCTTCTATCTCTAAGATTTTTTACCAAGCATAAACTCAAAGTCTCACCTTTTGGGGCGAAGATGATATCATAGGAAATGAAGATATTATTCTTACAATGATCCAACTCAACTATTTCCCACTTGTTTCCATCTATGATATGGTCAAAGACCTTGCTAAGGGAAGATTTCCAAATCCTAAGAAATAAAACGTGGCCCTTACGGAGGAAAGTATGTGAGATGTAATGAAAAAAATAACCAAAGTAAGATTATTAAATTTTTAGTTTAAGACCATACATGCCTTTAATATAGGCCTTTCTTTTTCCTTTCTTCATAATCTTTAAAGAGAAAAAGTGGATTTGAAAAGTTAAGTGGCTTTAAAAAGTAAGTAGGGAATTATTAATTCATGAGAAATTAAAAAGAGATGAATTATTATTTTTATTTCATTAAATAGGAAGTAAATATAAACAAAGGTGTTGATTATTAATGGGACATTTTCCTTTATTTACCTTCAAAAATATAATTGTAGATAAGAAAATTTAATTTATTATTATATTCAAAATCTTTGTATTGATATAAAATAATTAAATAAATATTCTATGTTTTATTTTAGGCCTTTTCCTTTAGGTGAAATAGATTCTATAAAAATTATATATATTTATTTACTATTAAAAAAAAATTATTAAAAGATGATCATAGAGGATAATTTATGTAGTTGAAATGGATACTCATTATTATTATCATATATTTATTTAATTTTATATTATTTCATAGAGTATATATAGTCATAAAAAGAGATAAATGAATTCAATTTATAATCGATAGATAAAACAATAAAATTTTATCCTATCTTTCGAGTTTAGTCTTGAACATTGCATCAACAATTATTGTTTTGTAATATTAAGGGTATCCGTATAGGCTTAGTTGTAACATATATGAGTAGTACTTTGCAAGTGTCAAGTGGCTATAAGGTTATCGAGTTTATAATATAATTTATAAGTGTCAAGTGTCAAGTGGTTGTAAATAATAATAAATGCTTAAAGGGTTGCTAAATGATATATTTTAAACTTAGACCATTTGTTCACATATTCATAACATGTATATTTAATAAAAAATAAGGGTTGCATGCATAACTAAAACTGGAGTAAAAGACATCTATTTATTAATTGTAGGTATAGTTTGACTTATTTTGTTTCCTTTGGAGCAATCCCTCCTCCATTTAGAGCACCCATACCCTCTTGAAGCTCTATTTTACATTTTTTTAGTCCATGCCATTTCCAATTGTCTATTTATGAATCATACAAATGTAGCTTTCCTTGTTATCAAATAATTAGATGTGTTCCTATTACAGAACTCCCCAGGTAATGGCAAACTTGCAACTGCCTGTAGACATTATCACCATCTCTAGTAGCTCATCTGAGGGAGACATTACAAGATCAAAGGATGATGCTCCTCCTCCCTCGCCATTAGTCTCTTGCTCTGTTGATTGGTCTGGCGTGTACCAAAGCAACATTGCAATCCTCATAGAGAGCATTATGCGAGGTTGCGACGACGCTATTGAAGATGTTAAAAAGACATGTGATGAAGCATTTCATGTGAAAAATGATGACATCGAGTTGGTGCAACAAGCAGTCCAAAAATTCTATACAACATTTCTTGTTTTGGATGCATACTGTGACTCCCTCCAAGCATTAAAACATGATGCATTATATGGCATGGGAAATGCTACTAGGATTAAGGAAGCTTTTCAGAAACTCCTAGCGGACATACAGTAGATTGTAAATAGCTTGCATAATATAGCTACCTATTCTTTTGTCGTGTTTTGGAAAATGGTTTCCCTTTTGATTAGAATCGAGACATCAACTTATGGTTTTTTTGTAAGGTGGGGAACATGGTTTCCCTCTTGATATAGAACATAGACACCGATTGCTAATCATTTGACCCCTTCTTTTTTGCTAGCGCACCAAATAGTTAAACCTTGTATGCATTTTCAAAAGATATACTATGGTGGGAAAAATGTACAACTCCTTCCCCCTATCTACTGCTTTGTCCTTTGGTACTTTCCATTGTAAAGATACATCAAACAATATGATAGTTGACTCGATGTTTCTAAGTGTGAATTTTGTGTCTACTTGACTTCATGTATCTTACATCTATTCTAACTCAAGTACACACATGCATGTTTGAGCTATTACAATCCAAAACTATATATATGTCACATACACAATTGTCAAAAAATGAGTTTAGTTAATAATGAATCACATAGAGAGTATCTATTTTTCCTTTGCTCACTCCATAGAATGGGGTGGATGGTAATAGAAAGTGTGCAAAAATTAATTATTCTATGCGTGGTGCTCCTTGCACCCATCTGAATTTTGTTGTTGGGCTCATCTTTCACCTGCTTGACTATATCTAGCAATTAGTTGCTATTGTTTGATGGAAAGGTTGTTCTTTTGACTTCTTCGCACAATGCCTTACATCCAATACGCTTTTGCAGGCTTCTTTCATTGACTCACACCATGGCAAGCTTATTGACTCCAAATGCAACTAGATTGATGCATGAAGGAAATATGGTTTTGGAACCTCATGTCCACGTCATAGCTATCTTGAGCTTTGGCTCTAGATATGCACACAAAAATTGATATAGGTTGGACATCTCTGACAGTGTGCAATCCATCTCTAGCGAAGGTAGCCCCATTGCCAATCACACCTATCAAAAACTTGAACCCATTCTAGCTAAGGTGGACCATCAAAGGTCGTGTAGCTATGAAGTCTAAAATACGCAGCTATAACATGAAGAAAGGAAGTGACTACCTCTTTACCTTTGATATCATAGATTGTGCAAGAAATGAGACATGTGTGATGTGCTTCAATGAAGCAGCTCACATCCATTGCAATAAAATCATCACATGAGCTACATACACATTCTCTGGAGGATCGATCCGACCTGTTAATAGACTCTATAACAAGCTTAATAGCGGGTTGGAAATTTTTTATTTTTCCTGACTCAAGGGTTACCCTCTGTGAAGATGCCACTTCCATCCCAAAAGACCACTACTCTTTCACACCTCTCAATGCATTAGTAAGCAAAAGCAATGGTTCGAATGTTGATTCTATTGGAATTTTGAATTGCGTACATCCATGCTCCACAATCAGGAGAAGAGATGGGACAGAGGTTGCAAGATGGACTTTAATGATTTTTGACATGACCAACACAACTATAGATGTTACTTTATGGGGATTGTCAACTCAGAAGGAGGGTGCATAGCTCCACAAGAAATACCTTATGCATGAATCAAAAATTCTCACTATTAGAAATGGGCATGTCTCTGAATTCAATGGCAAGGTGATTAACACCTCATCAGCTACAAAACTATGGATAGACCCTGAAATAGAGGAGACATAGTAGATTAAAACTTGGTTGAAAGAAAATGACATTGACATTCTCAACTACAACATCTGTCTCTAAAAAGTGAAGGTACACAACTCTCATCCCTTTCTCCCTCACATCTCTTTGAAATATTGTTAGATCATCACTTCCTCTTATACAAATTTCCCTTTTATAGACATCTACTATAGATCATGACAAAATAGCTACAAGGACACAAGATCAAGGCTCAAGCACACATTTCGCTCAAGGGCATTGACGTCATCAACAACTCTAACATATTCATTCTCTTATGGTACTTTTGTAATTATATTGGAAAAAAGATGGTTTCCGCTAATAGTAGTATGATAAATTGAAATATGTAGCAATCATTGTACATGTCAACAAATTATGATTGCATCTAACCATTCCCTTGCTTTTCCTATGCAGCCCTTGAACAAAAATTCCATATAGCATAGCCCTGCACTATCAACCACCAACAATTGTATTGTTCATAGCCGACCCCTTCCGTTTGCGGTTTTGGTATCCCTTGAAATAGTTTCTGTACAAAATTATTCAAAAATATTTTTACTTGTCATAAAACAATTTTCCTATATCATTGACTACCAACAACTATACTTGGTCCAATCGACCTTAAATGTTGGAGGCCTTCCCCAATTATACATAATAGATCATGTTGTTCACCCATTTTCCATATCATATCGCTTCAAATTAAGTTCCCTATGTTCATACTTACCCCTACTCACACCCCCTCACCAACTTGACTTTTGTAACGCATACAAGGTCTTCAAAATAAACTATTTGCACTTTTCCCATGTGATTTTCCCCTCTCCACCATCCAACCCATTGCCATATATAACCTTCTATCGGTAACCATTGCACCTTGTTGAGGTGCTAGTCATTACTTCTAGCAGTGCCTTGTCTGATGAGCGTAAAAAATCTGCAGTGATTTATGGTGGAGATTCAGAGGCAGATTGAGGCCACGGTAAAAGACATCGAGACTATCATTTGTACGCATTTGGGCGTTTCCCAATGTCACAACCTCAACTCCACACAGTTTTTCAACTTTCTATTCTCCAAGGATCTCAATTCTGCGTCCACAAAGAAAAGTCATCTGCAACAAAAAACCGCACATTGCAAAGAGTCACACAAGATCTACAACTAGATTAATGGGAAATGAAAGCTTAGTGAACTGCAAAAATCTGCAGATTGCAACAAAGACCCTGCAAATTATGATGAAAGACCCTGCGACCTCACAAAACCAAGGCGTCACAAAATCAATTATGACAGAATGCCAAGCAAATAATGATGGAAGTCCCTGCAAATCGCAAGGAATACTCATGTGGAAGTCCCACCTTTGGGAAGTCCTTGATGATTGGCAATCATCAGCCTCTTGTGCTTATAAGAGGTAAATTTTTAGTCTACCAATTATCTTCCTCTGTTGTCTAAATTCAGTGGGCTTTCTGTTACTTTACTGCACTCTTAACCCGAGTGGTTATTTATTGAATATCATGTAGTTTGTTAGATAGATTTTGGGAACATGTGGGAAAATTTAGTATCCTATTTTTTTTTTGAAATATCAGTGTTGAATGCCACCCTATCAATGCTCTTGTTGTGCTATTGGTAGGACTTATATTTCTTGAAAGAGGGAGATTTATTTGTAGCTATGCCAAGTTTGATATTCTTTGACGACTACTGTAGTTTTCCACATGAGTTGCTTTCTTTCTTTCCTTTTTACCTTTTGGATTTTACTATTAAAGTTCATACAATGTATCTAGGCTGTGTGACTGATTGTGGCAGCACATTCCTATGATCTATGTGCCTGAACTAAAATTTTATGGTACCTCCTAGTTTTGGTTCTACTTAAAAAGTAACGTATTCTTAAAAATTGGTGGGTCCTTATTAGGATTGGCGTTTCTGGGACATTTATGGAAAGAACTTTGCATATTTGGTTCTTTTCATGGACAAAAATCCTAAAAGGGTCTATAGAAATTTAATAAATAAATAAATAAATATAATGAAATATAATGTTGATTATGCACATAACATTAATATTATGAAATATAATGTTACATACAAATGTTTTGTGGCAAACCATTCTTGGGGTCCTAAAAATTTGTTGCCTCCCTTACTCAAATTTCCTGGTAACTTTACAAACAATAGATTCAACTTCCTGTTGAGGATACTTGTATTTTATATTCCTATGATAGTGATTAAAAATGTTTGCTTTACTTATGTTCTACAAGTGAGGCCTAGCCAAGGCATGTGGGGTAGAATCTCACATTTGTGTGCAGCCTAGGATGTTGACCTTGTTGTTGCCAGCTCCATATTGGGTGTAGGCTATGATATTTGGGTGTTTTTCCTCTAGTCATTGACCTCAAGTCTTCCTTCTAATCTTTCTCTGCCGCTAGAGGCTACATGCCCTACAATGGGCCTCTCTCTTGCTACCACTTGTTAAGAGGTTATCTACCTATCAGCTTGCCACTCTATGTTCATTTTTTCTTTGTTCATTTAGTCTTTGAGTTGCAACATAGTTTACACTATCTTCCAAATGTTTTACTGAATTTTGCAACATGCAAACTACATATCCTGTGAGAATAATCTCCTAGCTTCCTAGAGTTTTCCAAGTTGTTACATTGAACATCTCATGTGAGAATAATCTCCTAGCTTCCCAGTGTTCCCCAAGTTGTAACAGTTGTCAATACATAACAAAATTAAATTGTTGATATAATAGACTAGCAAAGAAAATGCCTAACAGCATGTTGGAAAAATCTCCTTTTATCACTAATTGTTAAAGAACAAGATTAATGCCAAGGCAATTAGCATTATAAGCAAAGTAGTTGTCAAATGATTCTCTAGAAAAATAAACATGCATGGACAAAGTTGTTTAATTCATTTGGTCACTAGTGGCTTGGGGAGACTTCATCCCCACAAAATTTTAGAATGACAATTTGGGAGTTCTCTCACAATTTTTATGTGAAGGGGAGAGGTAGAGGAGAAAAATAGAGCACAAATGAAATAGAAAGATGGAAAGCAGAGATAAGCTACAATAGTATTTATATTTCAAATAGTTCAAATCTTTACAAACTTCATTTCTTTTACAGACCAGAGGTATTGCTCCTTCCTTCATTCAGAAAATTCCATGCATATATATTGTGCTATTTGAAACCAACTGCTACAACATTGCTATACACACATAAAGAGATATTTCTATAGCCAAAACTATTTGCCCCTATTTTTAATACATAGAAAAAGACTACCTTGAAACTACGTATGAGCCCAACAAAAAGAGGTAAAACCGAAACATTTAATTGCAATTAATGTTGCAACATGGAGAAATCTTAGAAATAAGATTATGTAATATTTTCATATCTAAAACAGTCTTGATGCAAAATGGCGGCATGTGGAAGAGCTCAAAATATCTTTAATTGTAAAGAGAATGATGAAATACAGAATTGGCTTTAAAGTGGATAGTTGGGATTAATTCCAACACCCCCCCCACTTAATCACAACTACTGTCATCTATGATTCCCAAGTGATCTCTTTGATAGACAAAAATTTATTTTCATAATGCCTTGATGAAGATATCTGCACATTGATCTTGAGACCTACAAAATTCCAAAAATATCTCTCCATTGTTGACCAACTCTCTAATAAAATGATATCTAGTGTCAATATGTTTACTTCTCTTGTGAAACAAATTTTTTTGGACAATGCTATGGCTGAGTTGTTGTCACAATGTATCTTTGTTGCAACTTCTTGTTCATGTTTCAACTCTTTCAACACTCTTCTCATCCAAACTGCTTGGCATGATGCCCCTGTTGCTGCTACATACTCTGCTTTAATAGATGAAAGTGTGGCAATGGGTTGTTTCTTTGAAGCCCATGATACTACACTGGTGTCAAAGTGAAACATAACCCGATGTACTCTTTCTATTCTCAATGCTTCCAGCATAATCACTATCCATGTATCCCCTGAGTTTGAACTCATTTGAGCTTGAATATTGGATCCCATAATTCTTTGTTCCACTCACATATCTTAAGATTATTTTCCCAGCTTTCCAATGTGAGTCTTTTGGAGATTCCATGAACCTTGAAATCAAACTTACACCATACATTATGTCCGGCCTTGTGAATTTTAGGTACATGAGGCTACCAACAAGTCTCTTATACAAAGTTGGATCTACATTGGATCCTTTGTCATCTTTTATTAGCTTCAAACTTGTGACAATTGGTGTTGGTGCTGATTTGAATTCAACATATTAAACCTTTTCAAAATATCATTTGCATACTTTGTTTGAGAGATGAATGTACCATTTTCATTTTGCTTCACCTCAATGCCTAAAAATTATTTCATGAGTCTCAAATCAGTCATTTCAAATTCCTTCTTCATAGCTCCTTTGAACAAATCAATTGATAAGTCACTCATGAATATTAAATCATCAACATATAAACATACAATGAGAATTTCACCCTTTCCATTCATCTTTATGTACAATGTTGGCTCACTATTGCACCTATTGAGGCCATTTTGTAGGAGATAGGAATTAATTGTGTTGTACCAAACTCTTAGGGCTTGCTTGATACCATATAGTGCTTTCTTGAGCTTATAAACCTTGTATTCTTGGCCTAAAATCTCATACCTAAGAGGTTGTTCCACATAAACTTCTTCAAGATGACAATTTGAGAATGTTGATTTTACATCCATTTGACAAAGAAGCCACTTGTTTTGAGCTACTATGGCAAGTATCATTCTCACTGTGTCTAGATGAGCTACAGGAGCAAATTTCTCATTGTAATCAATTCTGGGTTGTTACACACCTGATTGGGGTTGAATTGTAACATCCTTCTTTCACCAACTGACCCGAAAATGATAGATTTTTCTCATCTCACCATCAAAAACATTGATTCTAACTTCATTTCACTCTCTACACATTCAATCACTCTCTATAGACATTCACATTTGATCTCTTAAGCAAATTCACAACATTCTAGCATTTCATTGTGGCATTGCAGCAGTATTGACACTCCATCAACTCCACATTGCAAGTGTGAGGCAGCCATAGAATTTGTGGGATTGGTGTCTTGCGAGACCTCCCTTCCTCACTACTGCGGTTGTGGTGACTTTTCCAATTCCATACCTTGCATTCTCCCTCCATTAGCTAGTAAGCTCTTCGGTGGAGGTGGTAACGCTTCACTCCTCTCCTTTTTGATTTGATAGAGTAGTATAGTATTGTTTTGTAGTGTTCATTGCAATCTTTCTTTCTACTTTCTTTATCACATATTCTGCTCCATTGCTTTATGGTTGTCTGTGGAGGTAGAAACACCAAAATGGGGGTCTGGCTGAGGCAAGCCCCTATATAGCCCCAATAGTTTGCCCCTCTTGCTTATGTATAGGAGAACATGTGCATGGAGCTAGCTGGTGAATCAGTACTTTTGTGAGATCACCTTCATCACCCTAGCTTTTATTTACTTGCTTTATCATCTCCATCTTTTTTTACTTTCTCATTTTGTTTTTCCCATGAAAATCAACCAGCTAGTTTGTCATTAAGTTTTTAGGTAGTTTTAACTTTACTTTGTCGTTTCTAGTTGTACGAATGCCAGTGTGCTAGAGAGATTCCAGCGCATCACATTGTCGTACCAAGACCGTGCTTCCATCCTTGGATAGAGAGTTGTTTGAGCTATATACCGACTCCAAAAACTAGCTCGCCTAGCCTAAACCTAAAGTTCAGGTCTGTAGAGTGAGAAAAGTATTACATAGTGCTCTTCATTCTCAATCCTCACCCCAAGACATCCTTTATAGTGAGGTAAGTTAGGGCAACCCTCCGCTCTCAGTTCTCCATGACTTGAAGCCTTGACATGGTTGGTCCCCACATTTTTGGTGAACCCAACGTGAATAGCATCTACCCATTTGTTTGTGTTGAGGATTTTCCCTTATTCCTTGAGATTGTTGTAACCATGAGTGTTGTGAAGGTTTATGAGCATCACAACCCATTCCAAAACTATCGAGTACATTGTTAGAAGAAGTGTGTGACAGTTACCAATCAAGAAGACAAAGGTAACTTCTAGTTTCGCCTCTAGTTTCTCCACTGGTTTAGCTAATGATTTTACCACAGGTTTTCCTATAGGATTCACTAACAAGATGGGTTTCGTAGACAATACCACTCGCATTCCTACTCCTCCAACATCCCCTGCGGCTTTGTCCATGGAGAAGGATGAGGCTTTACATGTCCTTGTGGAAAACCTTTCAGCATTAGATAACAAATTGGGAGCCCTTATGAATCACTTGGAGAAAGCACCAAACATGGCAAGAGCCACTATACTTACTAGCGAAGTGAGACATTTGTTAGGAAAGGATCAAATAGGCATAGAATTCTTACATGGCCTTGTCAATCTAACTAAAGCTTATGTCCCTTCATATAAGCCTAGATTGGGTACCACCCAAGGAGAAGTGTTCAATACCTATAAAAGATAGGCATTTCAATGCCCACCACATCTATATACAAGGTTGAAATAGGGCCCTCGATCAGTGTCTCATCTACTTCTCAAAATCCCCCCACTATCAAAGTGAGTAAATCACCCCTTGGGTTTAGTTTCACCCCTTCTACTACCCCTGGCAGTGGAGGCTCTGGTGGAATGGGTGGCGGTGGCTTTGGTTGAGAGGTAGCACTAGCAAAGGTGGCCTGGTGGAAACCATGGTGGTGGCTTTGGTGAGAGGTGGCATTGGTGGAGGTGGCCGGTGGAGGCCATGGGGTCCGATGAGTGGAGGTGGGTCGATGGAGGCCCTATCGGTGGTGGCGGCTCGGCGGTGGTCACAACAATGGCTCGAGGTGGTTACGGTGGCGGTGATTCTAGAGGTTCCACTAGTCCTTTATCATCTACTAAACCTGTTTTGAACATGCCCTACTTCAGAACATGGGTCGTACGCAAAACCAACGGACGAGTCTCTCCCAGGATTCTTCCCAACCATTCTTTCAACCCTTCTTCTGACATAGCCGATTATCAGTAGCAATCCTAAGTACTCACTTCCCACAAGGAATGGAGATTCCAAAATCTAAGAAATATGGTGGCAAAGGGGACCCACAAACGCATGTGTCCACCTTTAATGCCATGTGTACAAAATTCTTCCATCATGATGTGTTGATGGAAAAATTATTTCCTCAATCTCTTAAGCATACATCACTTGAGTGGTATTGTTCCTTGCTTGATAACTCTATCTTCTCATTTGATCAACTTGTAAATCAGTTTCTTTGATGATTCCAAGCAAACATCAGACTAAAGATGACCTTTTTGGATCTTGTTCAGTGCAAGCAAGGGGATAACCAAAAGATAACTGATTTTATAGTGCAATACCAAATGCTCTTTTCTCAAATCTTGTACCTGCTGCCTAATTTTGACATGCAGAAGATGTTCATAGGGAACCTACAAAGACCATGGAAAGAAAAGTTTTCCCTCATGAAATACCCTTCTTTTGTGCATCTGTGTGCTACATTACGAGAATATCAACAAATGATAGTGGAAGAATAAGATCGAGGGCAAGGGATAGCTAAAATTCTCCTTCAGAAAGTGGAGTGGAAGAAGCACCCTAATGGCAGTGAGGCCTCTTCTTTCCCTTTCGAGAAGAGGAGGTAGCTTTCTGAAGGAGAATTTTTTATGAATACTCTTGGCTTTTACATGAGAAGTTCGATGGTGCCTGCTTGGCACAAAGCTAAGATTAGGATATTAGACCTTCCTACCGTGCCTCCTAGACCATGGCCCTACCTATATGCTAGAAGGAAAGTTCCCCATGGGGAATCCTCTATGTCTTAGCCTATGCGGCATCTCACCACTCATGCTCTTAAAGTAGTGAATGGGAAGAGGTCCATCATCAAGGTGCTAAAGATGACTCCCCTTGTTGTATCTCAACATCTTCCTCCTACTCTTGTTCAAAAGTCTATCCCTCTGTCTGAGATGGCTATGATGGACACCTCTATGACTGAGCAGGAGCCTTTTGTTCCTTTGCAACACCTGGCCTCTAACTCAAAGAGTCACATAAACTTCCTTGCGTGTGAATGCAAGTACCGATGAAAGGCTCTGGCAGCTAAGCAAGCCACTTCGTAGAAAAAGGAAGAGGATTTGACTGCCCCTGAATCAAGGCCTCCTAATGCATCCTCCTCTCTCCTCCCCTCTGCTTTTGTTCAATCAAGTTCAGCCTCACTTCTAGCTCCTACTATGAGTGTGAGTACTCATAACCCTAAAAAGGTGTAGGTGTTAATTGCTCCATCAATTGAGTTGCCCCTGCTGATGTCTGCTCTAGACATCTTGTCATTCCCTAAACTCATGGACATGTCAAATACCTCGGTGGTGTCCATCATGGTTTTCTCCTCCTTTATGCCTCTTGCCTCGTCTATGGGGATTTCACATCCCCCAACAAAGTAGAAAGAAAAGATTGGCCCTTGTAACAATGGAGGGAGTAAGAGGATACCACCTTCTTCAAAGGGTGGTCCTATGCTAACTTGTTATGTTCTAGTGACAGATCAAGTTCCAACTTCCCCTAAGTTTTTCATCGCTCCTAAGTCACTTGGTGAGCCTAGCAGTGAACCTCAGGCACTGTCCTCCCCATCCATTGAGGTATGACATGGCACTCCTAGAAAGTGCATGTTTAACTCTCTGGATGAAGTTTTGGCCTTGTCAACGATCTTCATGAAATCACTGACCATAGCTCCACAAGGGCCAAGAGAAGAACTTATAAGGCCTTCTTCCTTAGCCCTTGTTGTGGGAGGGTCAGAAGCTCCTCCCCTTAATATTCCACCACTGTAGGCTCGTCCTCTTTCCCCTTATAATGATCTAGATTGAGAAGTGGACAACCTCTTGGTCGATGAGTGTTATGGGGAAGCCTCTTCTTTATCTTTAGAATAGGTGTATGTTTGTTGTGATGTGTTCACCCGTGCTTGTGTTATATGTGTCCTAGATGACCCTTTTCACCCCTGTGTCTCTTATTCGTGTCACTTCTCTTTTGCTCTTCTTATCTTTCTCTCTTCTTTGCTTGAGTTGTCCCTCCCATGTGTGAAAACATTACTTTCACAATGTTCTAATTTTTAGAAAATGCATTCATTGCAAATGAATCTTATTTTGAAAATCCTTGAAAAACCTTTTCAAAGATCACATTCTCAACTTGGACCCCTAACGGAACATGTTTCCTTCATCATGGGTTCGCAAAGAAAGGACTTGAGAACTTTCCTTCGAGGAGGGAGCAACTTTTTCCTATAGGAGAAGCCTCAACCTTCCCCTCGTGAGGGGGCATCTTTTTCCTTTCAAATTCTTTGATGAAGTGAACATCTTTTGAAATGATTCCTTGATGATGAATTCATTTGAGAAAAAACATCTCTTTACACACTTTCAAACAACACGTCCTATATTTTGTTGTTGGGGGTTTTCTTGATGTTGCTACAAATTACGTAGCTACTAATTTTAGACAAGTTGAATAATATTTTAATGTTGAACAACATTTTGGTATTTTTAATTTTTTAAACCCACTGAGAAAGGTTAGCTCTCCTTAATGCAAATTTTGCTTCTATTTCATGTTTCCTTTATCTGAGGTGGTTGATAAGATCTTTTTGGTGATCTAAATCTCTTTCACTATGCTCACTCTATTATTTACCATCCTAAACAACATCATTGAATAAAGTCTCCACTTCTTATTCAATTATTAGAGATGAAGTAGGATAATTATTATTCTTATTTCCTCTTATGTTTCTCATATGTGGAGGCAGAGAAAAGTTCATATCTATATTTCTTGTATGAAAAAATTGTGAGATGCATATTTATTCATTTTATTAGCATTTATCTCTTTTCCAAACATACCAAAATCATGCCTAAAGGTTCTCATATTAGTTTTGGATAAAATTAGTAGCGAAAGTATGTGATGTATATTGATTATACTATTTTTTATGCATCTCTCCTATTTGAAGTACCTACTCGTTAAATAATTAGAGAATTACATAGAGATGATATGCTTGAATTCTTAGCCTTTCATTTCTCTAATTGCCTTCTTGCATGAAAGGAAGTAGCCTTAGGCATTTCTTGACCGTTTAGTCATTGATCTCTTTTCATTATTTTATCTTATGACGTTAAATTTTTTATCTACCTTGACTAATTTGCCACTCGTTGAAAGGAGAAACTAGTCCATATAAATAAATTTGATTATATTAACCAAGTACCAATACTTTCCTAGCTGCATAATGGCTATTGATTAACATGGATCTTCAAGTTGAGTCTTGATTTAACTATCCCTAACAACAACACTAATTTTTTAGTGATATGAGCTACAAAAGAAAAATCCCTAAGGTTTGATAATTTCCCAAGTGTTAGGGGTGTCAATCTTGATAAGATTACCATAAAACTATATGTATATTGGGCAACCTAGGATCAATTTTTGAGGTGGATAAGACCTCCTTCATTTTTTTCTTTGCAAGACCAAGGGTGGTTTACTTGAGGTGTTGAATTTATTATTTAAATTATGATTAAAAAATTCCTTACTAAAAAATATACCCTATGTATAATGTATCCCAATACATGAGTCACAATATACTTATGTGTTAGTTTGTACATGTAAGGTTCAACACCTTATTAAAAAAATATACTATATAAATGTCTAAGAATGTGTTTACAATAACCCTTTATGTTGTTATTTACATTCAAACTTGGAAGTTAGAATAAACAAAAAAATATAACTCTAAAGATGTTTAAGTTGATGCATTTCAAGTGTGTTGACGATTATGGGGAGATAAATATAGTCATAGATTGATTCCTTTATCCATTGGGAAATCAAATCTCTTAATCTAATCAAACATGTAACAAAAACTAAGGTAATTTATTAATCAAGATACACAAAAAACAACTTTAAGAATGCACAAGCAAGCTAGGCTCTACACATACATAGAAAAATAATAAATGGTTGTTTAATTTATTAAGTGAGTACGCTTATAATCTATGGATATTCCCATATATTTCCTTTATTATGCTAAAAATATACCTTACAAAATCTTTGCAAGGATTTTATAGAATTTTGGTTGAAAAACTAAATAATATATATCAACAAATGCATGCCACACACAAGAAGAAACTCAACTAAGGTTGATTCTACCTTTAATAATTTAATATTCAAGGTTTACAATATTTTATTATAGATTTGGGACAACTTGAATCATTACAATATAAAATCAGACAACCCAAAGATAGAAATTGAAACCCTGAGGCTTCCTCTATATATCTCTCTTATGTTGATTTTTAAATCATCTCTTATGATATCATCTAATCTTTCTTCCCTCAAAATAGAAACTAAGGTAGATATACCTATGGTAGGAGGGTGTACAAAATGTTAGAAATGCAGACTGCATAAGAAGCTATAACCATGAGATACTCCAGTTCCTATACTACACATGTCTCATACAATCATACCTTTGATCCTTGCCATATTTTCTTATTGATAATTCATGGGTTTGAGTGCGATATTATTTGAAATCGCCAATGAAATATGTTGAAATCACATCCTAGAGGTGTGAATTTGATAAAAAGTGGGTCTATAGATCATAAATGAAGTATGGGCATCATAATCCTCCTCAATCCTTGCTAAAAATGCATTTAATACTCCCTTGTAGATTCCTTGGATTGATATGTGGTGGTTGTAGGTGTTGGTGAGCATTAATGGTATCTTCTAGTCAAAATCCCACCTTTTGGGGTCTATCAATAGAGTATTAGGATTGAGATTACCCTGTTGCCAAAAGAAATAATATTAAATCATTGGCAACCTCAACGAACCTTACTATTACCTTTTTCAATTTTTGAGTATTAGGCTTACCATTAACTACATATTAAGGAGGTGAAAAGGGAGAGGGATGTTGAAAGTATAATTTCTAATTGAGGGAGAAGATTTGGGGATCACACCTTGTGCCTACGTCAATGCTTATTGATTGAGAGAAAAACCAAATAATGTATCTATGAAACCATGATAAGGCATTGAGCCATCAAACATCAAGCCTCAAAAACTCAATGTAGCATTGTCCTTTGGTAGGGAAGTAAGAGAAAAATTGATGTTAAGACAATGGCAACTTGATGGACATTGAGCATTGAGCCTCCTTCATATTACATGCCAAAAAGGGGTGAGGGGAAATGAAAAGATGCAAGTTTGAATCATAAAGGACTTATAAGATATTTGAAAGAAAGGGGGAAGGGACGCATCAAGGATTAAGGTTAACTCTTAATGGATTTAAAAAAAGTTGGAGGAAAGAGAAAAAAATTTGAACTTCAACGAATGGCTTAGGATAATTCGCAATGAGCTGAGGGAATGAGTAAGATGTTAGGGGTTGGAAAGGACTCATACCATATGCCAAGGTGGTATTGGGGGAAGAAGATTTCTAAAAACCTGATAAGTAAAGACTTTGGAATTTAACAAAGGGTGGTCTTTGATAATTTGGAAGGGAAAGGGAAGCATGTCAAGGAATGATGAAGGTATGAAAGATGTTGACACCTCAAAAGTTTGAAAGACTTAGGACTTAGGCTATTTTATAAAATGAACTTTAGGTGTTACGGGGACTTTAAAATAAATACCAAAGAGGTATAAGAGAAAGGAAAACCTTGAAAACTGAAAATTCTAACAAATCAATTCTTAAATGATTTTACAAGGGCATAAGCATGGAGACAGGGTCGATAGAGAAACCATGGCGATAGAAGGAACACTGAAACTTTGATAGCTTGACAACACAAACACTTAGTCAATTTTAAGATATTGTAGCTTAGGTAAAATTGATATAGTAGCTTAGGTATTTTACTAAGGCATGAACATGTGGGATAGATAAAATAGCCAAAGGTACAAATCATACAAGATTTTCCACTTAGGATTCCTCAAATTAATTAAAAATAATGGGGAAGTGAAGGCAAAAAGAAGACTAGCAAAAGAAGCGAGGAAAAATGAGACTTCACATAAATGGGGTGTCAAAACAAAATTCCTTCCCCATTAATCTAATTTGGAAATTTTACACAATAGAAGGGAGAAAATCCAAAAATAAATATCAATATTCTACTCATTAATAGTGGAGAGAATTATTGGACTAGTACTCAACATATGAGCATTTTTAAAATTTAAACTAAGTCAAAAAATTTAATAAGCTAAATTACTCTAGAAATTGGCCCATCATCTTAATTTTGAGTACATAATACTTTATATGTTATTCTCTTGTTGTTGTAAATAAGAAAAAATATAATATAAATGGCTTGAGAAATTAAAGTTTTAAAGTATTAAGAATAAGAAAATGTTTAATTTTTATTATAGAATTATTGAATTTTAAGCATCGTCATACAAATAATTACAAATCATTGAATTTTTACCAATTGAAACTATGGATTATGCTTAAGATTTATTTAAGAATGTTATAATGAACCAAATAATTAGTTAGATCTAATAGAATAAAAGGAATAATCTAGCATAATACTAACATAAGTAAGAATAGGAAAAATAACTCTCTAATAGAAATTCTTGGATAAAAAAATTCCAATGGAGAGCTTAGGGTGATAGATCTAGATTTTGAAATGATTACATAGACTAAAAAGGATGAGTAATTCTTTTTTAAAATATAGTTTTACCATTCTATTTTTTATTAAACATAAGAAATGGAGTTTTCTTATTAAGAAGTTTTGGAATGTGATAGCTATTGACCATTCTACTTACAATAACATTTTTTTCAAATAGTCAAGATTATAAAGTATCATTTTTAAAAAATTATTAAATCTCCGAATTAACAAATTAAAAAAAAAAAAGAGTTTTCCAATTTTTACATCTTTATCAATCATACTATATTTTGATGAAACATTTTACTTTTTAAATATTATCTTGATAAAAAGATATCAAGTCATGCCCTCTCAATAAATTATAGATTTTCAAATTAAAACTATTTTTTTTTTAATGATCAACTCTTCCATGATTATTAATGTTGAGAAGTGATTTACAATTACAATAAAGAATGGAACATAATAACATACATGTGTAAATAAATAATCTTATCTTTTCTTTTAAGATTAATAGTATATTTAACGTAATATTATTCAATAATAAAAAAAACTCATAGTAAAATATAAAGTAAATAAATTAAAATAAAAATTCAAAAAAAAATCATATGAAAATTTTAAAAACTCTTTCAAATAAAAATCAAGAAAATCACATAAAATGAAGCATAATAATTTTTTTAATTAGAAAGTCTATACACAAAATATCCAATGTGAATGACAAGAACACATAAATTCCACTAAAATTACAATCCACAATAAACATTGAATAACAAATTGTTTGGACCATTCAAATTTTCACAATGGTTATTGTATGTTTAAAGATAGAAGCACATAACAATATGATAGGACAATAAAACATAAAACAGTCTCTTAACAAGGCATGTCGTCTATGCCAAAATAACTAGCAAAGGGTAAGGCCCTTTTGATATCAACATTGCGCCGATCGAACACCAAAGACAGAACATGTTTGAAGGTGGAGAGGAGCAATGTCCATGAATTTGTCAAGCAACGCTTGTCTGCCCTGATCGAAGCTTAGGCTACGCCAGTGGAAGATTATCCTCACATGCTCTACTCCTCTCGACAACGGATCCCATGCATTTATGTCAACAATCTTCTCAAACTCCTCCTCCGCAATGATTCTGGGTGTGCCCGCATGGAGGTCGATTTCCTGGTTTTGTGCAGGATGAGCGAATTCAGAGAAGGAGAAGCTCAAGGCGTACTAGTATGAAGTTGCCAGAGCTCCCGAATGAGATAATAATTGAAATAGTGGAAAAGCTATCGTTAAAAGATGTTGCAAACTTTATATCGTGTTGCAGGGGTGTGGCATCCAAGGCCAAATATTTATACGAGCAGCGTCGTAGGGTGGACATGTCGTGTTTGTGTTTGGAAAGCGTGACGCCATCCATCTGCAACCGCCTCATCAATCACTTCTCCCGCAGCCGCCTCGTGAGCCTCCGATTCTGCTATGATGTTCACCGCCACACAGTGGACGCCATTTTGGGATACTGTTTCCTCATCGTATTTGTGGTGGCGGTGAACGTCATAGCAGAAACAGAGGCTCACAAGGCGGCTGCGGGAGAAGTGGATGATGAAGCGATTGCAGATGGATGGCGTCACGCTTTCGAAACAGGACATGTCCACCCTAAGACGCTGCTCGAATAAATATCTGGCCTTGGATGGCACACCCCTGCAACACAATATCAAGTTTGCAACATCTTTCAAAGATAGCTTTTCCCCTATTTCAATGATTACCTCATTCGGGAGCTATGGCAGCTTCATACAAGTGCGGCTTGAACTTCTCCTTCCCTCTCTCAATTCGCTCATCCTTCACAAAACCTGAATAAAATCCATTCAATTAGAGCTTCCTGTATAGAAACAGCGCAATCCATTCAATTAGAGGTTTTGCTTATCAAAGTTACAAATGGAATTCGTTAATATAATCTATCTTACATATTTTAGAAACAGAGCAGGAGTGGAATTCCAGAAAATGCAAACCTTTAAACCAAGAATGCAGGATTGCTGGAGATAGAAACGCACCTAAAAAATTTTAAACCTGGACAGCAGGGGATCTCAATTTCAATAACAATGTATCCTGAAACTCCATATTTAAGGGCGGAGGACATATAACGGAATTATATCCACATTAGTTTTTTCCCAATCTTAAAATAGAAATGCATGACATGCAATCCTACATTTCATCTTGATTTCAAGCTTCAGAATCATATTATGCAATTTACGAAATTTACAATTTAAAATTGAGAGAATGTCTGCACAGCAAGTCTTAATTCAGGGCTTTCCCTATTTCTTAGAACAATGTTTTTGGAATATATATCACTAAATGGAGTACATCTAATCTATGGCAAAAGAGAGAGTGCTTACCTGTCAGATGATTCAGATCTTGAAAATTGAAAATATTTTTGGAATATATATCAGTAAATAGAGTAATCTAATCTATGGTTAAAAAGAGAGTGCTTACCTTGCAGATGATTCAGATCTTGAAATTTGAATGATCATAAACTGTAGAATTAAGGTAAAATTCAGGTGAAAGGCATGAATCAATGGTATCAATCATCAAACACATAAAACTTAAACCCTAAAGACCCTAATTCAACAATGAAAGCATAAATGAACATAGAATATAAAATAACAAAGCAATAATACCATAATTCCTATGCCATTGTTGAATCACCTTCATTGCTATTCTCCATTTTTCTTTATATGCTATTGCCCTTAGATTTGTAGTATGCAAGAATAAGCCTAGTAATAGTAACAACAAAATATCAAAGATAGTGGTTGTAATTAGTCAATTAGTGTCAAAATGAAAGGAATAGATCTCTTTTATAGAAAACCAAATTTGAATGAAGAGCCAAGATTAAATGATGGAGATCAATGGATGAGATTGCTTTGAGAAGCAAGGAAATAGGGCTAGGGCTAAAATAGGGTTTAGTTAAGGATGGACGGTGGAGATTAAAAGCTAATAAAACCTTATCAAGGGTGAAGGTTAGTTGAGATGAGTGATAAGATTTGGCAAGAAAAAGAGGTGGTTGGAATAAATTAAATAATTGTAAAATTATTTAATTTAGGAGAGAAAATTAATTATTTAATTATAAAAGAAGAGGGAAAAGTTGACTTTTTAATTAAAATACTTATTAAATAATTATTAGTGAGAGGGGAAAGGCAGGAATTAAATAAATAGGATGTATTTAATTGTGGAAGAAAAAGTTAATGAAAAATTAAATAAAAATAATTATTTAATTATAGTAGGAAAATATTAATTTATAATTAAATAAATGAGAATTTATTTAATTATAAAGTGGAAGAATTAATTAGTGATGTAATTAAATAAATTGATTTAATTAATTAATCAAAATAAAAATGAATTAATTAAATAATTAAAATGATTTAATTAATAGAGGAATGTCTTTAAGAAATAATTACATAATAATAAAAAATTATTTAATTACATAGGAGGGGAATTAATGTGGAAAATGGTGTTCAAGGCTTAAGAAATTTTTCAATGTCTACACAAACATCAAAATCAATTTCTTTCACCCTTAAAAACAACACAATCCATTCAATTGGAGCTTCCTCTTATCAAGTTATAAACAAGAATGCAGGTTTCAAGTATTGAATGTATCATGGGCATCAAACTTCCATGTTTAAGGGCAGAGGAGTTATAACCAAAGTATATCCATAGTTATTAGTTTTTTTCCCAATCCTAAAATAGAAACTATCCTACTTTTCAAGTTCTAACTCATGCACTCTCTGTCTATATATAAGGCATTAATAAATTATTTTATTTAAGAATTTAGCTCATTTTTTGATAAACTATCACTTACTAAATATAGGAAGGAAAGTATTTTGATGGTAATAGGATTGTATTTAGAGATTTTTGTTTTGGATATTTAAATAATTTTTATCACGATTATAGAAATATTATTGTATAAACAAAAAAAATAAAATAAAATGGATATATATTTTTATTTTTTAAATGCTTTTTAAACAAACAAATAAAATAATATTTTTTTATGTAAGGGTAATTTTATATTAATCTCAAAAAGAAAGATACAACTAGTGCTAAGAAGATGACCAAAATGCATAATCCCTTCTTCCATGACCAAAAACCACATACCTCCCTTTTTACATTTTCTTTGAAGCAATCCAAGGTAAAATTAGGCTAACAAGCCATGACTGAGCAACTTGCAAGCCAAACACTAGACTTAAATCCAAAATTTTGGATACATATGACCCTATTTCACTGAAAACATCAAACACACTATACAATACCACTATTAACCTATAGAATTAAGCACTAGCATGGACTATAGACTAACCATAGCAACTCCTAGATACAATTCAAACCCACAATTACCATAGTAATCATATGAACCCATGGGCACAAGCAAAGGACTAAAACTCCGCAACCTAATTGAATTGACCTTACACAAGAACTAGCCGCAAAGATTTTTTCAAATAATTCACTCCAACCACTGTGAATTGCATATGCTCGATGAGTGTCATCCCCTTAAGATCAAGCAAGAATGAATAATACTTGATAACCTTCCCCACGATCTTATAAAATAGGCATGTCTCATGGTTGGGGCTCTAACCTCTAGCGTAGCCACATACACAATCTCCTTCAACCCCACCAATAGATTAGCCTTACACAATTTCCTCACCATTGTCTAGCAGAATCACCAGAAAACATGAAAAAATATTGGCGTCGGCCTGATAAGCCTAACCATCCTCCAAAAAACCATTACCCAAAATGATCTTTACTGCCACCAAAGGTTAGGGAATCATCATTGAGGAGTATCAGCTTCAATATATGGCCTTTCACCTTTCCTTTGAAAGTCATTTTCCTCCATGCTCTCCAATTGAATGGGTGTATCAGCACCAATGCTCATTAGTGTCTCCATAAATGTATGCATAATAAACCTTGAACCTCTATCCATTTTCATCATTAAAAACTTCAAACACCTTATAACTTGTAATTGTGCCTCAATAGCCTTATAATAGTCAAATTAAAATCATTTTTAATGCATTCCGCACCTATTTGTGTGTGCCCATCTACCAAGCCAGCCTATAATTAGTGTTAAACCTCCATTTCACACTTGTAGAGGCCTAAAAATAATTACTTTCGTTGATGTGAAAATATTTTCCACCATCCCAATTTGGATTTCATATGACCCATGCTCAAAATCGTAGAAGGAAGCATTTATTTGATTAGACTGTGAATATTGAATTCTCCAAAGAATGATACCACCCAAAGTTGGCCAACACCCCTGATCAATAAGGTGGCACACCAAGTGTTGCTTTCCATGTCTCTGTAAATATCCACCCTAGCAAGCTCAAAACATACCATTCTCACCACTACAAATATGAATTATCAACCACCCAAACTGATTCAAAGGAGTTTGAAACAATATAACACCACCAACCCGTGCCTATCCAATCCAATCACAAAAATCACTACTTTCCACAACATTGTTTGTGGAAAGCACATTTATATTTGACTTGCATTGGACTCTAAATATCAACTCAATGCTAGTTGAAAATTTAGCTTACAACGTCCACTGAGAGCCTTGTCTTGCTACTAGACTTTCCACAACTGTAGCTGTGGAAAGTTTCCCACCCAACCTCCCAAAAATATATCTATTTTAACATAGAATCGATGCTCCCCTACTATAGGGATTTCAATTTTATTTTATCAATCTGCCATTAGCTCCTAGGTTGGAGAGGCAATCGCCCTCCATATTTCCTTCTCTTAGAATATGATTGATCATGACAAGCTCAAAAACTTCAAACAGTTTTAGTGCAATGTCTAATTTCACTCCTAAACTTCCAATTCACCAACCTCCTTGATCTTAGCTCATTGATGACCAAAGAAGAATCTCCTTTGATTACTATGATTTAAATGTTTAGTTTGTGACATAGTTTGAGGCCAAGGATTAACACTAGTATTTTTTGTTGCATTATTGGTTCCAATAGGAAGAGGTTTGACCATCCTACCAATGACTTTTCCATTCCAATCTTGAACAATACATCCAACCCCAAAAATACTAGGGTTTCCCTTAGCCATGCCATCAAAGTTCAACTTATGCCACCTAGCATCCAAAGGCTCCCAATGCACCATCTTTTTGGATTCCTAGGTTTTGATTACACCCTCCCCAACAAAGTTTAGGGTCTTCAAACCATCCCAATTCTTGTGCATATCATCATCCCAGACTATGAAGTTTTCTTTTGTGACTTTGATCTTCTACCCTCGAATTAACCACCTCAACAATGCTTGCCTCAACCTTGTTTAAAAATGACGGCTTTGACATTTCTTTACCTTGGAAGAGATGCATGTTTCTTTCCTTCCAAATCTCTCATACTAACACCGAGTGGCTTGTGATCCAAAGGCCACCAAGCATATCCTTTTTGTGAAGGGAAGGCCAACATTTGACCATATCCAAAAGATTTTTTAGAAACACATATTACCATTGCATCTTGGCACTAATCCAATGCCAACAACTCATAGAAAATGGACAATTAAGAAAGAGGTGATCCCCAAATTTTCCATCTTGCTTACAAAGTATGCATCTAGTAGGACCCACATATCCCATTCTAGTAAATCTATCTACAGTGAGGACCCTACCCTGAGAAGCGGACCATGTAAATATTCCTACCTTTGGAAGGAAGTCTTTGTTCCAGCACAAATTGATCGGTAACCTGACATCTTTCGTGTTGTTTCCACACAAAACTCTATATCCATCCTTCACGCTATAATTCCAAAAATGGAGAAGCATTTCAGCTTAGCTTATCCTGGCCTTGTTTGAAGCAAAAAAACTAGCAATTTAATACAAATTTATAAGCTTCAACCATCCTATTATCCAAACCAAGGCCTCTTATGCTTTTCCACTGATGTGAGAATCCACCATTTTATAATGTAGTTGACATGTAATCCCTTAGTTTGTCATGCCAAAGTTGTTTTGTGATGATTTTCTCTTGTGTTAAATCCTCCCTATCAGCAAGTTTTTTATGTCCTTCCCAAGAATCTTCCTAGAATATTCTTGTGTGTCCATCCTTGATTTCCCATGTCAAGTTCCCAAGAATCAAATATCTACTACTTCTAATAAAGTTCCATATCCTTGAACCACTCGGAAGTGTTTGTGTAGTGAAAATGTCATTTTCTTCTTTATCCAAATATTTCACCTTTAGAATCTTGACCCATTCGAGATCATGCTTTGTATGTATCGACCAAACCAACTTTTCTCCCAGAAACTTATTCTACTTGACAAAATTATTTAGACCTGCACCATCTACCTCATTCCATTCACATATATGTTTTCACTTGATCAGGGGGTATTTGTGTTGCTCAGAGTTGCCCTGCCAAAAGAAGGTCCTCATTTTTTGATTGATTTATTTGTTGGTTGTGTTAGATAAGGGAAGGTAATACATCATATAAATCAAAATTATAGCAATTACTGACTTGAGCATAGTGAGCCTTCCATCCTATAAGAGCCATCTATACTTCCACATTGAAATTTTATATTTTTCCCTATCCAACAGGGGGTTCCAAAGCTTCCTTGGTAACACACCCTTTGCCAAAGGAAACCCCATATAATTGCAAGGAAGAGTGCTCTTTCTAAATTTAAGAATTCTTAAGATGTACATTTATCTATTAATGTTTGTGTTGAAAATGAAAACTTTTGACTTTTCTTCACTGAATTCCTGCCTTGATGCCAATGAATATTGGTTGAAAATATTTTTGAAATTTCTTGCTTCAACTTCCTAAGCTAAACCAAATAGTATTGTGTCATCAACAAACAATTGATATGTAATCTATGGCATACCACAAGTTATCTGAATCCATGCCACGCAACCATCAAGCCAAGCCTTGGAGCAAGATCTCCCAAGGTCCTTGACCATGATAATGGAAAGAAAGGGAGACAATGGATCCCCTTGTTTGAGACCCTGAGAAGCATTAAAGAAGTCTTCTAGGGAGCTATTTATAAGAACCAAGTACCTGGGATAGGCAATCCATTTGAAGATCCAATATAGCCATCCTTTATGAAAGCCAAATGCCTACAAGACCTTGAAAAAATATCTCCAATTAAGTTTTTCATATGCTTTCCTAATATCTAGTTTTATCAACATAGACTATATTTTTTTTTTATGGATTGAGTGAATGGCCTCTTGGGAAATTACCACTCCACCTAAGATTGACCTTCCTAGGATTAAACATATTTGTTCCTCTGTAATTATATCTAGTAAAATATTCTTAACTCTATTAGCCACTGCTAAATAGCTAAAATCTTGTAAACAGTATTGCAAAGTGCAATTGGCTGATATTCTTCAAGAAACCCCAATTTCTCCTTCTTTGGGATGAGATCAATGAAAGTATTGTTTACCTCCCTAAGGGCACTACATGCGCATCTGGAATCTTCAATCGCCTCATCCACCTCCTTCCCCATGATATCCTATCGCCTTTGAAAGAAGGTGGCAGGAAACCCATCGGGGCCAAGAGCTTTGTTAAGGTGTAATTGAAAAAGGGCCTCTTTTATTTCATTCTCTATGAAATTATTAGCTATCATTTCATTTTGAGCTTTGGAAACTAGCCCAGGAATGCATTCCAAAAATTGTTGTTGCACCTCCAACTTGGAATTTTTCCAATCATTTAAAAGATTCTGAAAAATCTCAAATATAGCTTCTTTAACTTCTTATACTTTGTCTAGAATTCTCCCATAAAGGATCTTGATGGATGTAATCATGTTAATTTCCCTTCTCACTTTTGGGGAATTGTGAAATAACTTTATGTTTTTGTCACCAACACTCAACCAAAGCTCTCTTGACTTCTACCACCAAAAGATCTCTTCCTTGACCAAAATTTCCCCCAGTTTATTTATCATCTCTTTTTCTTGGTTGAAGCAGCTAATATCCATTCCCTCCTTTAACACTCTTTCATTTAATTCCATCAGGGCTTCTTCTGTTTTCCACTTTTCTTCAAATTTTTTTTGAAACAATCCTTACTCTAGTTCTTCAAGTTGTGTTTGATCAACTGTAATTTGGTCACCACATTGAACAATTTGGATCCCCCAGGATTTCACTTTTTCTGCCATTTCTTAATTAGATCTAGAAAGTTTGGATCTCTAAACCATATTTTTTTAACTTGAAAGGGCACCTAACAGGTTTCCTTTCCCCAATTATCTCCAATTTGATGGAGAAATGGTTAGAACTTGAGATCGACATGATTTTTCTCTCCAAAATAAAAGGAAATTGATTCATATCCCCTTTGAATAGATATCTAACTTCTCTAAAATACTACTAAAACCTTTCTTCCTATTTGTCCAAGTGTATTGACCATTACGCATCTATATTTCTAATAACATATTTATTTCCATGAAGTTTTTGAAATCAATTTCATACTACAACTTCCTCCCCACTCCGCCTTTTTTGTCTTTTGGTCTCAAGGTGGCATTAAATTCCCCCCAAGTAGACAAAATTAAAAGGTAGGATTATTGCATATGGTATCTAGCTCACTCCAAATTTCTCTTTTTTGAATGCAGGTGATAGGAACATATATATTGATCAAAAAAGACCACAAGTTGCATGCAAGACTTCTTACCTTACTTGTGATCCAACACTTACAAGAAGCCACTTCTTCTAATGACACATTTTTTGGTCACCATAAATTTAGTAAACTACCAGAGGGGCTGGTAGCATTAGCCCCAACCATTTTTCACATCTTTAAGATTTTACTAAAATATTCCTTTTCTTGTTCTCCTAGTTTTGTTTCATGTGCAGTAAACAAATATTTTCCTAGAAGGAATCAGATCTAGATGCCTAAAAAGGCATCTTTTTTTAGGGGCATTTAAGCCCCTAACATTCTAGGATATGATTTTTATTGTTGTTCAGGAAAAGAGCCACCCTACTTTCAACATCTCAGTAATCTTTAGTTTTCCACTAGTAGAGCACTATCCCATTTAAGTTTCTCTTGGTTGGGATTCAACCTCTTTTCTTCTTCTCTCCACAATCTAGAGATAGCTTGGTAACTTGGTTACTTCCTTCTATAAAATGCCCAAATCACTGATCTATAATTGCTCATCGAGAATGACCTTGATTCACTTGTTTGATTTGGTGGGAGACAACATTATCATCTAACTCTAGATCAACTTCTACAAGCTTTGGGCCATCCACCCATTCATCATTCAAACCTATAGCCTCCAAGTGGAGTGTGTAGTGCCCCTCCAGTTGTTACTATTATTTTTTTAGATTTGTATATGTGTTAGACAGTACCTTTACTATGATAGACCTTGATATTTGTTATTGTCTTATGATCGCTGGCTTTAGAGCAATGTGGATGCTATTCTGTGTTGAGATGATGCCCTTTATGGATGTTATGTTTCATGTTATGCTTTGGATTAGCTTAGTAGGTATTTCAATTAATGATGCTTTATGCTTTTGATTATATTATTGATGTTAGATTCGTCAGTTAGTAATACTGTATTGGTGAAGGGGATGGGATTGTACCACTCACTTACGAGCACCCTATGATTCTGAGATTTCCTCTTCATGGTGTGTTTTATTATGTTATATATATGCATGTTCGATATACTCTTTTTCGCAGGTTGACAGGTACAAGACATCAACTCCACCTAGCTTCATAGGGTTGAGCATTTCCATTGGCCAACGGTATTCGATTGGGAGATAGTAGCTAGGTTTTTTGTGCCAAGTCATCACCCTAGTCATAGTGTGTCGTCGGGTTTTAGTCGGGTTAAGTTGCTTCTTTGTTGTTCATCTCTCTGTGATTTTATTTAATTTCAAGTTGGAAAAGGTAAATAAATGGATTTTTGTATTTAAGTTCTTTATTAAATAAATCTAGTTATAATGTTAGAGATGTTATTTAATTTATTTATTAATTTAATTTAATTAATAAAAAAATATAATCTTGGATTAGATTTATTTTATTGATTAATTAAATTAATTGCGTTGAAATGAATTAAGTTGTCCATTTTGGAATTAAAAGTGTTAAATTCTTTTGGAAAGAGAATTTTAAAAGTTTTAAATGCTTTTTGAAAAGAAATTATTAAAAGCTTTAAATTTCTTTTGAAATAGAATTTTTTTTAAAAAGTAATAAAGTCATGTTGAAAAGAAATTTGATTTTAAATTTAAAAAAAAACAAAATATCCTCAAAATGGATAGAGGGGAAATAACTATGGTGGTTGTGGGATATTTTGGGGAAAGTTGACTAAATTTGGGGAAGATTTTCATTTTGAAAGAAAATGGTTGTTAAAAAAAGAAATGAAGTTATTCTTGTTTTGGATATGCATTATTGGATTTGGGTGAAGACTTTGGAAGAGCTTTGGAAAAAATTTCTTATAGGGAAGCTCAACTTTTCTTCTTCAAGCTTCAGATCACAGGTTCTTTCTTGTTTTATTGTTTGAAAATTAGTATTTTCAATTTTGAAAACTTGTTTGGAAACAAATTTAAAAACCCTATTGAATCACGGAAGAAATTTAGATCTTTGTAGAAAAAAAAAAAACTTACAATAGAAACTTTCAAGATTAACAATAGAAGATTTGAGAAGGAAACAAAATGAAATTAGAAAACCTTTGTTTAAGAGTTGAAATGTTCCATATCAAATTAGAAATTGAAATCAAGAAACTATGTTTGAAAATTAGTTTTATTGTAAATTTTCTATAGAAAATTGGTTGAATTTGACTATAAAATGGAGATTTTTGTATATGCATACATATATATATATATATATACCTGTATTTTTTTAATACAATTTTGAGTATTTTGTTTGGGAGTTTTTTTCCCTATTTTAAAAGGAAAAAAGAAAAAAATTGTCAAAATTTTATTCTGAATTTACCACACAGGGAATTTTTATTTTGAAATTTGTTTTAAAAAAAAAAATTATAATAGAAATTGGGGGGAGCTGGGGGAGCTGGGGGAGCTGCCCCCACAGCTACTCCCATATGGTGGTGCTGGCTGTGGACGCTGCCCCCGCAGGCAGAGACCCCATAAGGGGGAGGCTACGCAGCAGCCCCCACAACAAGGGCAGGGTTTGACCCTACGCCCCTGCGTGGGAATTGATGTTTTGTTTTGTTTTTAAATGAAAATTTTATTTAATATTTAATATATATAATATATAAAATATATATTATGTATTATATATAATATGTATATTATATATTTTTATTTTTATTTTATTTTTATAAATTTTATAATTATATATATATTATATATTTTATATATTATTTTTAATATATATTAATATATATATTTAAATTGCAAATTCAATTTGTAAATTTGGATTATATTTAATGAGTTAGAATTTAAATTGTTTTTGTAAATATATATTTAAATATTTATATATATATATAGTTGTATATACGTTGAGTATATAATTATATATATGTTTAATATATATATTTGTGGTTAAATATAATGATTTTAAGATTAATTTATTAAGTGCAAATATTGATTTTATAATGATTTTATTGTAACACAATTGATTTTGATCATTATGTGTAATTAAGGAAACTAGATGATGTGCTTATGGTTAAATAAATGATTATTTAAATATGAGAAATGGATGTTAAATTTATATAGAAACATATTCTTATTTAAATGAATATTTAATTAATAGAGATGCATGTTCATGTGTAAGTATCTATTTTATAAGGAAATGATTTTGAATAGGGAAGTGGGATTTTTATATTTAAATATTATCAGGAAATTAAAGTAGACCCTTAGATTTAATTTATTATTGCATGTCAAATGCTTAAATAGTTATTTAATAAGGGAATATTTTAAGGAAAAGGGATATTTGTATTAAATGAAATGAAATGTTTAAAAGAGCGATTTTTATTTATAGTTCTTATTGGTTGCAAATGAATTTACGATAAGATTAGTTATTTTCATGAAATGTGTAATTGAGGAATTTAAAATATTGTGTTCATAGTTATATTATTGATTTTATTTTAAAATAATATATTTAAAAGGACAAATATTGAATTTAAATGTAAGGTGTTTAATAGCGAGATTAATTGATTTTTAAAATGATTTATTTTGCAAAGGAGAAATAGTTATTTTAAAATGATATGTTTTAAATCGAAGAAGTAAATGTTTATTTTATTATTATTTAAAAGCAATTAGGAAATTAAATATTTGGTTTAAATTTCATCTTTTGTCTGAAAGAGATGTTATTAAATTTGTTTTATTAAAGCAATAAATTACTGAATGTTAAGGAAGGAAGTGGATTTAGGAAATCCAAATATAGATTTAATTCCTATTTGATTGTCCTTCTTGAGTGTACACTTCTTCTATTTTCACTTTGGGGAAGTTGATTAGAAGGGTTGTTAAGTCTTCCAGAACGGGTTTAACTTTTGGAGTTGTTGTATTATGTTAGTCAACCTTTGTATTGCCTTGGGTAGTGCATATAGTTGTATCCTGTTGTTTTACCCAATTTTCAGGAACGGGGATGGTTTGTGCCTCCTTTGGATTAGGATTGGATTATGTGGTATGTGCCTCCTTTGGATTAGGAGTGGATTATGTGATTTGTGCCTCCTTTGGAAGGAGTGGATTATGTGTTTTGTTGCCTCCAGTGTTTCAAGAGGGGTTTGACTTTTGTTGCCTCCAATTGTTTAGAGTGATTTTCATTATATGTTGCCTCCTAGGGTTGGAGTGATTGTTTATCTAGTTTGTATGCACTTTGGTACCTTGGTGATTAGTTTTTTTTGGTATGTTGTCAAGTAGAAGAGTGGCTTTTGTTAGGCGCCAGAGCCCAAAGAGGTAAACTGGGTAACCTTCGGAGGTGGTTTAATCAAGTGATAACTAAAATAATGTACTTAGAAGTTTGGGTAGTATTCCACACTAATCAAGATAATTTAGGCTCACTCATAGACACAAGTGCTCATATAGGCTTGGGATGAGTGGGAGGGCCTGGAATGGCAAAGTCATCTATCTTGTCTTTACGAGAGGTATTTAATTCTACATGAGTGAGTATGGGGGTCGGGATTCAGTTGAGGCCACCAGGATATCGGGTAAACCCACAATAGTGGGTTACAATTTTTTGAATGAAGAAAAATTAGAAATGCCCATCAAAAAATTTAAAATGGTTTATCCCTTCTAATGAAGGGGGTTCGAATGAACCACCGCCTTCTAATGAACCCCCCCTTCTAATGAACCCCCTCTTGCACCATATAGGGGGGTTCGAATGAACCCCCCTTCAGTAGAAGAGGGGTTCTAATGAACCCCCTTTTTTCACCTTCCCCTCCACCATTTCAAATTTTTTTTTACTATCGAAGCTTGGGAAGGAGGTGCAAATGGAGTCAACTTGATAAACCAAGCTGGACAATTGTAGTGATTGAAATGTGATTTCCAAAAACTATAAATTTAATATATTTTATTTTTATTTTATATTTTATTTTTTAGTTTTACTGTACATAGGTTTTTCACCGAACATCAAGTTCGGTGAAAAATCATTGTGGAAAAATAGTAAATTTGAGGAAAAAATTTTGAAAAACATATATGAACTAGGTATTGATGTCTTCGTTGCAACAAAAAAAGAAAAATTTAATTTCAATACATACCAAAAAAGTTATACGAGCTGAAGTGCACCTATGTCTAAATTATAAATATTTTGACTTCAAAACTTAATTAAAAGAAAAATATTCAACAAAATGCTATGAAACAAAATGAAACCACTAGATACTTGTGTTACCAGCCTAAATTCAAAATAATTGTAATTTTATCCTTTATAGAAAAAAATTTATGCGAGCCGAAGTACACACCATTTTTTAAAAGTGTTGTTTACTATTAAAAACTAGTTATCAAAGGAGACGCAAAAAAATTATAATTTAATTTCAATTTTAAAAAAATATATATATATATTTAAAATCTATAGAAAAATCTCACAAATCACTAGTTTACATCATTCTCAAATTCCTAATAGTTTACCTACTATAAGTGTCAGAAAGTGAAGTTTTCTCTGAAAATGTTGATTTCAATGTCAAGTTTGGCCAAAAAGTGTAACCCATTATTGTGGGATGACCCTATCCCATAAGGGGGGTCGGAGCCTATGAAGATTCCCAGAGGATATCCCATGTCGAGCTATGTGATGACACTCTTTCTATGACAATAGTTGGTATTTGGTTTTATGTGTATGGTCTTCTTAACATACCTGATCTTTTTTATTTCTAGAAGCAATGTGACTTATGTCAGTGATGTTAGAGTTGTACTTGTGTTATACTTCTGGTTATATGGTTCATGTGATTGGTTGTGTCAGTGTGAGTTAGCCTGTGTCTAGAGGTTGATGGTCTTGTATAGGATTCCTTGTTACTATCTCCTAGCATGGGGGGTAGGCCTTTGGGTACCACTTGTTTGGGTGGAACATGCACCTTTCTCCGTTGGGTTTTCTTCTTGTTCATGTGGATGAGATTTTCAGTTGGAAAGCTCATGAGATCCAGTTTCATTTTATGCTTTATTCATTGCAGTTGAATCTTGTAATCAATTACCCCTCATTTGTTATCAAGGTGGAAGATGTATTATGTAACCATGCTTATTGGATTTACCTCATTCAAGGAATGAGAGTTGTAATCTTATTATTAAATTATCGTTATTTGAAATCATGTGATATCTTTTATTCTTTGATGTAATTTATCATGTATGGAATGTATGTGATCTTAATTTATTAAGTAATTAAATGTTATGGTTTTGATTCATGTTTCTTGTTTGAGTTTTAAAGTAATCTCAGTCTTGTAACCTTAGAGGTTGTTGGCAATGGGTAGTGAACTTGCATGTTAATTGTACTTAAACAAAAAAAAAATTGTGCGTTTGAGTAGTTAATTGCAACTTCCTCTAGGGTTGCATGGCGGGGCATTATAGAGTGAGCCTCTTTTGGCTATTTTTTCCAATTCTACCAGTTCATACCCTACTTCAATAAGGGAATCAAGATCATCTTCATGAATGTTGGCGTTCATAAAATCCATGGCTTCTAAAATTTTCTCATCTAGTGCTTTCTTTTTATTCGTTGTATCCTCCTACTCCATTGTAGGGGGTGCTTCTTACATTAGTTTTGGGTTTACCACACAAGTCTTCTAGAAGTCATAGTCAAATTTCCCAACTAAATTTTCCTTGGAGGGACCACGGTCACAACCATTGACCCATTGTTTTATTAGAACATCCTTTTTGGCACCACCTATTCAACCCGAAGACTAATGTCCGCCTAGTGTCTTGATAAGGGTAATATTGGGGCATGGATCTAGAATCAATGTTTGTAACCTATTTCCCTAGTCTGTGAATAACTTGATCTCTCTCCAGTGCAAGTTGTTGGGATTATTTTCTACACACAATTTTACATAGGTGCTTATCCCACCCTCACTGAATCTTTGTTCAACACAAATGTATTTTCCTAAGTGATTTTTTATGCCTTCTAGTATTTCAAGTTCCCAAAATTCCAAGGGTGAATTGGGAAGTTTGAACCAACCCTGAATCCTATCCATGTTGTGACAAAGGGGACCAAAACTACCACCCACATATGAATATAGAATCTACAATCATCCATTAACCATATCCTACTTTTGATATCTTCTCTAATTACTTCTGATGGGTAAATCACTATAAAATACCCATTAACTAGAGCTATAAATTGCATTTCTTCCCCCAAAACCCACGCCACCAATTGATCATACTATTCCAATTGAGATCTTTACCACACCATTTTTTTTATTTTTCTTGGTACTCAAGTTTAGAGATTTATATTAAATATATAAAAAATAGATACATGTGTCTGCTATGTAGGAAATATTGCACCAACCTTCAATACCAGCACCCAACCCAACCACCAACGCCAAAAAAACTAGCCAAAAAACCAACAAAACCAGTCCTTCATGGCTAAAACCCCGACCACCAAACAACCCAACAACACCAAAATTGGCCATGATGAATCAACCCCAACGAAAATTAATTGAGCCCTAACCACCAAAGTATCTCAAAATAGCCATGAGGCCGAGCCGACAAACCCAACAGAGAGGAAAGACCATAAAACACAAAGACTTTAAACCCTAAAAGCAACCAACCGCACTACCCACAGAGAAAGAAATTATCACATGAAATTGTTTAAAACAGCAAAATCTTCATAGTCCTTTACCCATTCCTCATCGCCCGTGGCCACCAAACCAAAAAAAAAATTTAGAAACACAATTGCCACTGTCACCACCACCATTCTATGCTTTACCAGGTCTGAGCTGCTCAAGTCAAGCAAAAATAGAAACAACTTCACCGCCTCATCCAAATCCCAAAGAGTTTCCAGGTCGCAAGGTCTCGAAACACCTTTTCCCTCAACAACAAAGACCAACACTTTGTCGACACCTCCCTCCAAATCTTTGCGAAACATCTTCACCAACAACAATTTAGCCTTGACCTTAGAAACCCCATTGTCCAGGAGGGATGCGAGGAAACAAGAAGAGATGTGAAGATTATCTCTTCCATATTCCTTGTTGGCCAAATGACCAGCCCCCAAAACCATTTTTGTCGCCACCAAAACCAGAGGGTCCCCATTTGTGAGAACACGCTTCAAACGTTGGTCTATAATTTCTCTAAAGGAGGCTTGATGAGCCTTCAACCTCAAGGAAATGGGAGTGTCTGCACCAATTTTTTCCACCCCATCAATAGAGACCTCGATAACAAACCGAGATCACTTCGCCATACACTTTGCTGCACACTCACAAAGACCGCATCGAATTCCACTACACTACCAGCCAACTCTTTCATTGCAAAGGAATAATGAAAAATCCATTAAAATGCCAACTTTTAACCATTAAGCCAATTTACTACCAAGTACTTGGCCACCTCCATCTTAGCTAATGAGTACCTTCCAAACATGCCCAGGGAAAACCATACCGGATGATCTCCAAGAAAATATTCCTAAGGCAACCTTGAAGAAGGAGGGAGAATATTCATGGCAAGCCCACATGCTCGTCAACCTACACACCCCCTTCACCGTCCCCTTGTGTCCTCTCACTCTGCTACCGTATCCTCCACCAACCACCCCACCATGCCGAT
Organism: Sequoia sempervirens; assembly: GCA_007258455.2. Lineage (NCBI taxonomy): Eukaryota > Viridiplantae > Streptophyta > Pinopsida > Cupressales > Cupressaceae > Sequoia > Sequoia sempervirens. Next base: position 70,108,510 of record VDFB02075321.1, read on the forward strand.
GGGGAGAAAAGAGAGGGAGGGGGGAGCCCACCCATCCACCCACATCTTTACCATACTATTTTACCATCAAGCCCAATTTTTCCAATTGTGCAATTATCGGTTGAACTTTTTTCGTTCCAATAACCATTGTCTTTCTATTGTTTCTTCTTAGATTCAAATTTTTCTTGTCCTCCCATACCTTATTGCAGCAAAAGTTACCATTAAAATTAGAAGATAAATCTCTTTCCTCTGGGGTCAGGTCACACTGCTACTAATTGGCCATGTTCCTATTTTTATTCCATGCATGAAGATGATCCCATCTAGGGTTTTTTCCTCTACCTCATTTCATTTTACCACCACCAAAATTGTTGAGGCCACCTTGATTGTCATTGAATCTTCATTGTCTACACTAGGAGGGCTGACACATATCATACCTAGGCTTCCCATTCCCACCAAAACCATTGTTTATTCCTTCTCTTTTCCTGGATTTTGATCGAATGTTGTGTCTTCAACATTGTTCATCGGTCGTCGACCCCATGATCTAATCCATTGGAATATCATCTTCCCCCACCTTTTCCCATAAATGGGGATCTGATCTTGATTTGGTAACCCCATGGAAACCCTTCTGAGCCAAACCTGACATTAGAGACAATGCACTCACACCTTTTTTCATCGACATGACCACATTCAAACAAATCCTTCACAATTTTTCTCTTCTTTTTCATGTCCTTGCACTGCACCATTTTCGTTAATTGAGTATTTTAATATTATTAATAAAACATGTACAATAGTAATTTAGTACATCAAAATAAAATAATTTAAAAATAGATAAAATAAAATAACTTTTTATATTAATAAAAATGGTCATTCTAATTAAAAAGTAAATAATAATAAATAAAAAATTATTAAAATAAATACTAAAACAAAACAATTTCGTAAATCAATAGCACAAATAAAATTATTAAATAATTTTAAAGTAAAATAAGATAACATTTTATATTAATAAAAATGGTTATTCTAATAATAAAAAAGTAAACAATAAAAAAAATGTTTAAATAAATACTAAAACAAAACAATTCTTTAAATAAATAATACAAACAAAACTATTAAATAATTTTAATGTAAATGATATAAATTTTATGTGAATAAAATATTTTTTGAATAAATAAAATTAGTCAATACTTATAATAATATTTTTCTTTTAAAAATTATGAAATATCTAGAAATTTTAAATAGATCATAAAAATATACAAAATTATAATGAATAAATATAAAAAATATATTTATGTGGGCTCATTTGTTTCTATGTACATAGAAGGATATCATCCATGATATTCAAGGAATATGTTATTATATTTATTAACAAATTAAAATTTTAAAGTTCAAATTAAAAAAATAAAAGCTTAAAGTTTAATTAAATTAATAGTAAATCAAAATTCATTATAATTTATTTAGTATTTTTAATATTAAAATTTAAATTAGTTAATTTTAATATAAATTTTTGTTTTATTTACACCGAAGGCATATCCAATTTGAAAGTGTCCAAACTAGATTTTATAACATAGGGTGTAAGAGTGGTTGGGAGACGATTACTTTACTCTCATTCGTTCATGTCCTTTTATCTCTAGCGCATTAATGCTATGTATACTTTTCATTCTTGTCAACAAAGTAGAGAAGCTCAGAGGGAATCCCTGGATCTTGAAATAAACAGGCCCCACAACGGTCTTAACGGTCTGCTCCACCGTCTCCACGCCCACCTTCAACGGTCCCGATTTTTCCTTTTCCTGGTTGTACAAGCTCGACAAGCATGTCATTTCCTTCAACACCGCCACTTGAAAAAACCCCAAATATTTGAGCCTCCTCTCTTGCTCCACCTGAACCGTAGTCAATACCACCACGCAAACTCACTACTGGAATTATTTTTAGGATGCAGCTCGCCAAATTGGAGAAGTGAAAGGTCAATACCAGCAAGAGTTTGGAGGAGCGGATACCAAGAGAGGCAGGGAACAATAATTTAAGGTCATCGGTGTTTATACTTAGAAAAGGTTTCTTCTGCCGAGAAATTCCGCGTTCTTTTTCGATGGCTCCCAGTCCTCGTCAAATTTCTTAAACCACGTAAGCCAAAGGTTTTTTTGGCCTGTGTTGAAAGTTAGCTGTGTGATTTTATAATCTGTTTCATTCGCATCTGGTTTAGATCATAGACAAAAGTTATGTTTTTGTAATAGGTCTGTATATCGCGGTGTCAATTTCCATGACTATGCTCTGCTGCCTAATTGCTCAAGGACGGGATAATGAGCTTGTTGTTTGCTTGCTTTTGTTGTTGAATTCGGTTAAGTTTGTTAATTTCACATGAGCTAGCTAGGAATCGAACCTGGGACGTCGTAGACGTTCTTTATCACTTGTTCCTTTAGGGTCAAAGGTTTGCATTATTTTTCCAACAATTTTCCTATTTGGTTAAATTTTTGTAGTAAGTTATTATACTTTTTGGTTTCATTTTGTTGCTAAATTCTTATTCTTGTGTTTTTGGATTGAGGAATTACTAGAAGATTTGCACATGTAATTGTCTATGCTTTTGTCTGAATAGTTTTCTCCCTTTTTCTCTTCTATTTTCCTGGGACCAGCTAAGACCCGAACATAAGAGCTCCCATTAGCATGCTGCAGTGCACTCTTTATAGCAAGCTAGCTAGTCGCTTTGTTGTTTGATTTTCTTTGGGAGACATTCTTCAAATTGGTAGTGTGACTGATGCTCTAATTTCACTCGTAATTTCCTAATTAGCTATTTTTTCATATTCACATACTTTAGCTGAACAATCTTTCTGTTTTTTCTTTTTCTTAATGGTTCATTGGAGACATGTTGAACCCTCCATTAGTCTACTCTAAAGTAGTTGTACTTTTGCAGTCCCATTGATCTATTTGGTGATCTGTGAGCATTAGGATTCTTTCTTTCTTTGTTCCTTCCAATATTTTCCTTGTTATTATTTCCTTGGCAATGCCCTATTCCATTTCTTCAAGTTGGTTATAACTATTTCCAATCATTACTATACTGTATTTCATGAAGAATTTGTTTATTTTAGGAAGAAGATACATACAATGACTATTCCAACCAGTGTTAAACTCCTAAGAGCTTACATAGAACATTGAAGCTATTGCTTAAACTCTCCAGTCTTCCAAAAACTACCATTGACTCAAAATTTCATAGGAACTATGATTTTATCAGAAATACAAGAAGAGTTAAAAAGGAAGGGATTGAATTTTAATTCATCCTAGCTGTATAAATTAAATTGGACTCATAACTTCACCAAATCAAAGGGGTTATCCATCTCTACAAAATTATCAATCTGCTAAAGTTTCTACAATGAACACAATCTTTAAGCCACGAGCAAAATAATAGGAAACATCCATCTCTTTTTTGGGTTATAGAATTTCAATATTATTCCCATCATCATATCTGGCACTGAATGTTTTTAAATTCTCTTAGAGATGACCTTTTTTTATGAGGTTAATAATATTGTAATTGAAAAAGTGGGGCTTATGCTTCTGTTAAGCATAAAAATCCTACCTTTTAAAAGCAATATGACTGCCTATGTACAGAACTAAAATATTAGACTTTCCTTATCTTGGTTTATTGGGACAGTATAAGTAGTTGATATTTCTATCCGAACCAAGACATACATTTGAATTGACCAGATTATTTATCCCAAGTCTTACAAATGGGAGAGGACTCCACTATAAAAAATGAACCTCCATATACATAAATCCCCATGAAGTCAAAACACCCTTATAACCGGGTTGTTGGCTCGATTGTTTGATTGCAAATATTCTTTGAGTATTTTCCCCATTTTCTTGAAGTTTATTTAGCTTCACACACTCTTCCAAATAAGGAGTAAGAAACCATCTAAGGATTTATCTTCCCAATATGTCTACACAAAATCAAATAAGACAAATAATCATTTGCATTTAATTTATTTCATTTGTTTCCTTTTTAGACTATCTAAACTACTTTCTAATTCAACCAATATGTCTACAGAAAATAAAATGCTGCCATACAATTATTCAACGTACCCCATTGCACACCTAAAGTGCAATAGTTAGTTTTTATTTATTTTGTGTTAAATTAATTTGAAAATATAAATCAAGTGTTTGAATTTTTATAATCATTCAATTCATTCCATAAAAAATATTACTTTCTTAAAATCTTCATGAAATAAAGTAGAGAGAGAGTTTGTGTGTGGTATGGAGTGATTGAGCGAGAGGAGAGATAGAGACAATTAGAGAGGGAGGAAGAGATAGTGAGAGAGAGAGAGAGGTGAGATAAATAGAGAGAGAGAGAGAGAGATTGGGGTTGAGGGTATAGCATCGATGTATTAGGGTTAAGGGTCCAATGTATAGGGTAGAGACTTAAGAA